>OZ023247.1:17417693-17837413 GCA_964006365.1 Trididemnum miniatum | reverse complement strand
CTCCGCTCCGTCAAAACTACCCCATTGTTACATCAAAATCAGGAATCATGCTGTTTTGCCCACACATCTTGCTTATCGAACAAAAACGATTTACGACAATGCATTATAATATCTTCGTATTCAGGTGGAAATATCAATAAAGCACTTTCGCAAACTTTGAGAGCATTAAGCAGTAGTTTTCTTAGTAATAGATGGATAGAAATCAACTATATCAAATTTTAAAAAACAATGCTTGCTTTTGTTGTCAATTTCCTCGAACCAATTAATTACCTCTGAAGTGTTTCTCCATTGAATTGACTCAGTTTTTTTGCGAAGTTCAGAATTTATGTCATCGAGGATTTTTTTTGCTAATTTTTTCCGATTTGCGACTTTGCAGGATTTATCAGTCTACATTTCGGATGGCTTTGAAAACCATCTTTGTGATCTTTTAGAGTAATAAAAGCGCTTTTCTCAGCGTACCCTTCAATACGATCATCCAGTTTTAAAGACTTAGCAATATCTTTAGCTTCTCGGTTTACCTGAAGAACAGCATCTTTTTCTGATATTTTTGTAGGTTTTTTGTGATGCTTTCTGTTAAAAGTTTATCGTATTGTTGAGGAGCGTCAACTTATATAAGTTGAGGCGTCAACTTATATAAATTGGTGGTTTTATCAGCGGCAATAAGGAGATCCTCTGAACGTTTAACGTTTTTTAATGTCATTAGCAAGTTGCGTTTGAAAACTACTAGTGCAACGTTTGAACGAAACGTTGCGAATTATTTCGTACATGTCGTTTTCGAAGGGGGTCAAAGCAGCACTTTGAAGCGGAGAATATTCAGAATGAAATCCAAAATGGTTGCTGTTGCTTTCTTTTCGTTGGTCTGGGTTATCGAAAAAATATGCTTTCCATCGCATTCGCCTGATTAAGCTGGATATTTTGTCGATCAAGGTTTTGAGGTAGAGGTTGTTGCTTGGTATTGGGATATTTTCGAGAGAATAATTAAAGTTAACTTTTTCCATTATTGGGAGCTGCACTAGTTGGAGGGGAGAAGATAACTGACGAAAGTGCTCAACCAAAAAAATTTCTGCAGCAAAAAGCACAACTGGAGCTTGTCAAGTTTTCTAAGTTGTGACACACTGGAGATTGTCAAGTTGTGATACATGTGATAACAAGCACAACTGGACGCTTGTCAAGTTGTGATAGGAAAGTAAATATGCAACAAATTCTTAAACAATTACCACATAATGGTACAGGCAAGACTTTCTAACCTATCAAGTGATGAGGGCAAGTTCACTAGCGCGAAATTTTCCTATGAAGAAGCGCTAAAAAAATGCGGTTCAGCAATTCACTCTCTTTCTCTCCTCCATTTGATTCTCCCACACAGAAGCGAAAAAGATCCAGAAATATAATTTGGTTTAACCCCCCTTTCAGTATGCACGTGTCCACAAACATTGAAAAAACTTTTGAAATTGGTTGCAAGCATTTTCCTCCTGCACATCGGTACCACATCAAAACTTTCAATAAAAAATAACCTTAAGAATCAGTTACTCCTGCATGTCCAATATGAAGCTGTAATCAATCAACAAAATAAAAAGCTCCTTTCCATCAATTCCTCTCCCATCAGAAATAGCACGTCAGTCACAACCAAAAAGCCTGACTCGAAATAACAATCCCGCTGAAAAAAGTTGCAATTGTCGTCAAAAGAAACTTGCCCTTTGAATGGTAAATGTTTGCAAAAACGTGTGTGTATCAAGCAACGGTACGCACTAACCTCTAGTCAAAATCTTACATCGGAAGCTGCGAAACTACTTTCAAAACTAGATCTAACAACCACAAGCAATCCTTCAAAAACGTCACCCATCGCCACGACACCAGCTCTTTCACAATTTATCTGGAAACTCACGGAATCAAATACAGACTTTAATATAACCTGGAAAATAGTCGCATCAGTTTCAGAAAATTTTGTAAAGGAAGAACTTGCAGTTTATGTCTCACAGAAAAAGCTGTTACAATCAAAGAGGATCCACCCAACATACTCAACGCCAGAGGAGAAATTCTTAATAAACGCCGCCATCGAAACAAGTTCAAATTCAAATTAAGAAGAATCCACTAACGGTTTTTGCTGTTTGTTGTTTTTGCCAATTGTTAATTATTGTTTTTTTTTTCGATTTTTTTAAACTTCGTGATGCATTTTTCATTTTTGCTTTAATTTTATCCGCCAGCATTTATGTTGATTTCGCTTCCAACCCATTTCTTTCTGGTGCACTTACCAATCATACGACGCATTTTATGACATTATCGCATGTCAATAATCCTCTTTTTCATAACAATCACCTTTTCTTCCTTCAAAAACTTTTCAAAGCAAACCCCAGATGAGCGCTATCCGGATAAAAAAGTAATGCTTTTATTTTCTCCTCCTCCTCAATTCAAGAAAAAGATAAATCGTAAGTTTTACTAATTTTGCTAAAAATTTTTTATGTTTTAACTTTTTTCCAGCCACCTGATGATCGTTCTTTTACGTGAAACACAGTGTAGTGGCTAGTGTATGCTGTGAGTTTGCAGTTAATTAAATTAAGTAACAGCTCTGGCTTTTGTAGCCATTGAGCACTTTTTGCAAGAAAACTTGACAAGCTCCAATTGTGTATATATATATGTACATAATTTAATTAACTGCAAACTCACAGCATACACTAGCCACTACACTGTGTTTCACGTAAAAGAACGATCATCAGGTGGCTGGAAAAAAGTTAAAACATAAAAAATTTTCAGCAAAATTAGTAAAACTTACGATTTATCTTTTTCTTGAATTGAGGAGGAGGAGAAAATAAAAGCATTACTTTTTTATCCGGATAGCGCTCATCTGGGGTTTGTTATGAAAAGTTTTTGAAGGAAGAAAAGGTGATTGTTATGAAAAAAAGAGGATTATTGACATGCGATAATGTCATAAAATGCGTCATATGATTAGTAAGTGCACCAGAGAGAAATGGGTTGGAAGCGAAATCAACATAAATGCTGGCGGATAAAATTAAAGCAAAAATGAAAAAAAATGAAAAATGCATCACGAAGTTAAAAAAATCGAAAAAACCATAGTTAACAATTGGCAAAAACAACAAACAGCAAAAAACGTTAGTGGATTCTTCTTAGTTTGAACTTGTTTCGATGGCGGCGTTTATTAAGAATTTCTCCTCTGGTGTTCAGTATGTTGGTGGGATCCTCTTTGATTATAACAGCTTTTTCTGTGAGACATAAACTGCAAGTTCTTCCTTTACAAAAATTTTCTGAAACTGATGCGACTATTTTCCAGGTTAAATTGAAGTCTGTATTTGATTCCTTGAGTTTCCAGATAAATTGTGAAAGAGCTGTGTCGTGGCGATGGGTGACGTTTTTGAAGGATTGCTTGTGGTTGTTATATCTAGTTTTGAAAGTAGTTTCGCAGCTTCCGATGTAAGATTTTGACAGAAGGTTAGTGCGTACCGTTGCTTGATACACCACACGTTTTTGCAAACATTTACCATTCAAAGGATATATGCAAGTCATAAGTCTAAAGAATTCTCAAAAAGTTAAGGCTTTTGAACGCAATCAGAAAACTAGTGTCATGTTATATTTGTAACATAAAGCCTAACTGAAGACCAGCCCTCACACCACTCTTGCCATTATAATGTGATACCATTTTGATTCCAATCAGATGGCCTACCTAGAGGATGGAGCGTCTGCTTCAGGATCGGTAGACTTGGGGTTAGATTCCGAGTCGGGTCAAACCAATGACTTGAAAATTGGTATTCACAGCTTCCCAGCTGGACGTTTAACATTAAAAGGGACAAGCAAGCCGGCAAGTTGACTTGTCGTGCCGTTGAGAATGGCACATTACCCCATCTTAGCTTGGTAGACGAATGGCCAGCAACTCCTAAGCAAACTCGTAAAGTACCCCGTCGCTTTCTCATGCTAGGAGGATAAAAATGCCAACAAATAAATTCCTCCAGGGTTCACACACTATTTTGAATTTCGTTTTCCAGACTTTTTCAAGACTTAATGATCGACCACAACAACTAAAGTACACGATGCAGCTACCATAGTCAATTACCCTACCAATGCTTTCACGAATTTAACAACTACCAATTGTGTAGAACTTTAGGTATAAAATATATGAAGGCAAGCCCAAAGACAAAACAACCTAACGACCATACATCAAAATTATATGAAGAAACTGTGATTGAACAAGCTAAGCACTATGCAATGTATATAATCTTTCCATTACCCCACAAAGGCCCACATATTGGCAACGTAAACAACCATATCCTTCACACTCCTAAAATATTCAAAAAGAAATGTGAGTATTGCAATCAACGTTAATATTGCAAAACCTTAGTGGTAAAAGGAACTACAGTACAAAATCAGCATTCTACAAACAATGGCAGGCTGCTATTATTTAGAATATTTAGAATAGACTCTCAACAAGCCCAGATCAAACACTGAAGGGGAAAAACGTACATACAATTACAGTATAATATTATCAAAATGCGGGATCAAGTCTCGAAAGATATTTTCATTTTCCATACCAACATGTAAAAAAAATTTCTTTTTCAAACTTTTTCAGCCTGGAAAACAAAATATTATTTTTCCATATATACTTTCAAGACTAGCGTGGGAACCCTGTTCGTTTTTGCTTATCAAAATTTTTTTTTTTTCTTGATTAATGGAATCAGTCATTTTCTGAGGAACAGGTAGCAAATAGTTCTCCCAAAATTTTGATCAAGGCATAAAACCTCAAAAAGTTTAAAAATAATTTAAAGAAATTAAAATCGACGAATTTACACCTTCAACACTGCCCAAAAAGTTAAAAATTAAAATTCCCAAAAAATGTATATAACACTCTTCTCAACAGGGTATCTCTACAACTCACCTCACATCGCTGTCCAAGACACGTTGCATGTTGACTCAAATCGAACTTCTCAGTTGACTCTATTCAGCAGTTTGTTTCATAGGCTTAGAATTATCTTAAAATATACCAACAAAGTTAACGCTTTTAGATACTCTCTGTATAAATGTAAGGTCATCAAATAAGCACGAAAATTATAGAAGGAACATATGGATAAAATAATGAATGTGGAAAGGAATGGAATCAGATGGCAGAAGACTTTGTTGCTGAGTGAAAACACAGGATCAGGAAGAGAACTACCGCAAAGTCGCTTCAACAAAACAGCATCTGAGCCACTCCCGTTTCTAAAGTAGAAGAGGATTAAGAAATAACATAACATTATTTAAGCAAATTAATGCAAAAGTTTTCGCGGTGCAGTAGATGATTAAGTTTTGACTGTAAAGAAGAGCATTTCATTGCTATGCAATCTACGACATCGTACAAGTTGTAAATCAAGTTTGCGATAGCGATGTGAACTGAGAAGGAAATACTTACTTAGACGAGTGAACCAGTGACTCGTATCAGTGGTTATGTTTTGCCCAGAAGAAACTGGGGTAAATTCAGAAATACATTTTTAGGCATCAAGTCATGGATCATAAAACCTTTGTCTACAAGGACTAAGTCTGCCGTTTTTTCACAAAACCTAACAACTACAATTTTCGCGTTTTCGAGATAATGAAGGTTTTAAGTTTTTTTAAGCTATGAATAAAAAATGATTTATAAAAAAAAAACTATCGATTAGTTTTTGAAAAAAATGACTTGTTAGACTTTGAAAAAAATTCTTCGTTTGAATAGTAACATTTTTTTTTCAAAACCTAACAACTACAAAATTAGTTATGACGTAACACCCGGGATTGTTTGGTTTTCCCATCAAACATCAGCGTTATATTATTCAATATTCAGCCCAAGATGAGGCTGTGAAGCAAAATGACCGTGGAAAAAACTTGATACCTGCAAAGTTTAGCTTACGCAGTAGGGTGTGCTTTGGTGGTTTCGACTTTCTGTGCTGAAGATTAGCAATGCGGTAGCCAATGATGCTAAAAAATTAACTTTTTTTGGTGCTATAATTAGGATAGAGGTTAAGTTGCAGCGGCATGGAGGTTGAAAGCTTCTCAGTTATAAAATAGTGTCACCGTTTGGATAGGCGAGTCTTAAAATATATCTTATCGCTAAAAACTTTCATTCTTTGACTTCCACACAAAAAGGCGTTGATAAATTTGTTATCTAAAGCTTACGATGACATAATTTTTAGTGGCGTTACTGCGTTTGTTTGTTTTATTGTGACGTCAATTAAATGTGAAGTGAGACTAATTAAATTTTGAATATTTTCGTAAGACTTATAATTTTATGCACCGAAAATATTTTTGCAGATCGCAGTAATTTCGCAACTATTCATCTGGGCAGTAGCGGATCTAGAAAGTTTTGGTAGGGGGTATGTAAGTTTGAATTAGGATGAATGTTAACTAAATACAAAAACCTAAAGACGTTTAGACCCAGAGACGGGCGTAAATAAGCCCTTTGAAACTGTTTCATATTGGGGCGTATTCAAAAATTTTTTCAGGAAGAGGCCACCAAATTTTGTTACTTTTTCAAGGGTGTTTTTTTCCGGCAAAGATAATTATAAGCAATTTCAGTAACAAAAAAGACTCTAGGGGATTCCGGGGGCATGCTCCCCCGGAAAATTTTTGAAAATTTGCGTGCTGTAGTGGCCATTTTAGTGCTTTTTGAACAATTTTTATGAAAATTTTGTTCATATTATTGGCTCTAATTTTGAGTGCTTCACCAAATATGATGAATTTTGTTCGCACAGTTTGGATTATGCGTACTTATGGCGACTATAAGGCATATTGTGATAAAGAGGTTCAAAGCTATGGAAAACTTTTCTTCATCCAAAGCATTGTTGAAAATGGCTGGTGGGGGGATGCATTCCCCACATCCCTCCCTGGATCCGCCCCTGAAACTGGGTGTTAAACCTTTTTCTGCAGTTTAGCGGTTTATATCGTAAAGTCTTCTATATCGTAAATGACATTGTGTCGTAAAGTCTTCTTTTGCCGGCGATCCCGTGCATTATGACGTCAGTAGGCGCTAGCTAATGTCATGATTCACAGACCTCAATACGAGTCAAAAAGGGCTCTAATTCAGGCTTAGAAAAGCTAACCTTTTAGGACGTAATACCTCCAGATTTTTGGAATGTGGAAAAATATATGGTTGAGTGTTTTTCTATAACGGTAAAACAAATATTGTGCTTTCCTGGCTATTTTCTTGGATTGTCTTATTTTTAATGTTGATCCCGGTTGAACGCCAAAAAGGAAACCTGTGTAGTATTTTAAGAATCATTGCTTTGACCAGGCCAGAATCGAACCTTAAGTGTTTGATTCCAGATGTAAATGTTTTCTCTGGTAAGTGGAAAGGCCACAGCTGAAAAATATTTTGATTGTAAACTTCTCTGCTGATTTTTGAATCTGAACGAAGAATGCAATATTTATCGCCAACATATCGGTACTCAACATGCCGATCCCGAACATAACGGTGTGAAACTAAATCCTTTGGAGCGAATCGTTCTAGGCCTAATATTTTTTTGTCTAAATTGAGAAACAAACAACACCACGTTAACATTAAAAAGCAAACATCAAAGTAATTAAGTCACGAATTATACTATTTTTAACCTTAGGGGCCAAAACAACACAAAAAAATAAATTTTAAACCAAACATAAGTTGCCGCCTTCTTTCCTAAACATTTTGTAATCTTATCTACTTTAGTAGCATTAAAACCGCCAATCCAATTTATTCTGCAGCATCTCGCTGGGAAGTGAGATCAGCAGAACATTCCTGTGCTTTCAAACTCTTCCAATATTGTGTTTTCCGTGGCGGCATATGTGGCGCAAGCACCTTTAAAATTTCCTCTTTCTTAGTTTTGCGAATTACCTCGCGGTCGCTGCAGCGTAATCGGAAAAATCTCTTCCACGGAATTTTTCAGCACATTTGGGTGCAGAAATTCAACTTCACCAAAGGACGTTTCGCTGTGCTTCTTTTTAAAGTGAAGTTTCGTTGAGCCTCTCTTCACCTTGATGGCTTTCAGACTTGCCAGGTTGAGGAGCGAGGTTGATTTTTTATGCAAATCAGTGAACTGATGGATGTCTTGTGGCGTCAATGAAATCGTTAGAATTTTTTTTGATGAGTTTTTAATTAGTTGGTCCAAATCGTTCCAGTCGTACACAGTGCTAGTTTTTTTCATTTTATTTCCAATGGCTCCATGCACTGCGGCTGGCCTCATGAAAGTGTGCCCTTTCTCCAGATATTTTAACTCGATGGTGTCCGGTCCTCCACTTAAATTTACAAACAGCCAAATGCCCGTGATTAATGTCCAATTTTTGTTTTGTGCGCAGCAATTGTCGTACCGGATTGTAAATTTCTTGTAGTCCGATAAGTTGTTGACGATTTTGAAGTACGCAGAAGTAATGTCTGCAGCACTTCGTCCAGTTATAGCTTCGTTCCATAAGATACAAATGTCTTGCTTTCCATTTAAATCACAGAATGTTTCATTGAAAATCGCCATGCGGCTTATGAAATACTGTGATTTCAGGTTCATCTTAGGCAGCATTATCACCTTTTGCATGTCTACAGCCAGAAAAATTTCATCAGAATCTTTCTGGCGATCTTTATCTAATGCTCCCTTGCGACCCGAGCAGAATCAAGGTGCTCCTTGGCTTCGTCGCAGATTAAACAATCATCTAGGCCTACGTGGTTTTCTTGGTGTTCATGAGTCTTCCAAACCTCACAAATATCGCACTCATCTTGCGATGGTCGAGAAAAACTTATATTTAACCTTTGAAAAACTTTATAATAGGTCGAATACGAAGCTTTAACATTTTTTTGAATTTGAAACATAGTCGTCCCACATATACTTAACGGATAGTTCTGGAGGAAGGTATTTTGGATTTGGTGCATGATTTCGATTGTAGTGAGAAATTTGGGGATTGAATGAATTTATATGATTCATGATGCAATTATTTCTTTCTTCATCCACATCTTTGTTTTGGCGGCCTCCTCGTTTTTCACTAGGTGAAATCAAAGGATTGGCCTTGCTCCATTTTAAAAATTGAGCAATTATTCCATTTCCTTTCAGTCCTAACGTGGCCATGTAAAACTTTTTGCACACAACTAACTTCTCTCCCGAAGAAAGGGGAAGATGGTACTGTAGCGTGTTTTCCCGATTATTGATTCCACGCCCTCTTGATTTCTGAATTGGCTTTATATTAATTGTGCTGCACATAAATTCCCTTCTCCCACTAAATTTCCTAGACCAAAATTCGCTACAAATATTTTCCCTCTCCCTCTCACTAAAATTTTGGACACATTTTTTCGCACAGGAGTCTTGACAGGGCGGCAGTAAAAAGCCTTTTCTAGGCACCGAGTTGGATTGGCTTCCACCTTGTTCGGTTGTATCTATAACATAGAGCGTAACGCTTGAGAGGTTATTTGCTATTAAATTAAGATTATTTAAACTTTTACAAGGTTTATTTCTGAATCAGATTAATTTGTGCCAGGACCCAAGGTCTATTTACTTCGTATACGATACTGAAGAAATGACGCATTTTTTAAACATTACTTTAAATGTGTTTAATATTATTATTATTATTCAGGGGCGGTGGTGCCAGAGAAACTAGGTTCAACCTTCTCAGGCACATTGTGTAGGCCATTATTTAGGCCCATTACAATTTTCACCGCTTTCTCGTTTATTTAATTTACTACTGGCCGTATTCAGCGAGTCTTCCGGCCTGCTTCAAATACTTAGCCAGTAGGTTTATATTTAGTTTTTCGACCACTGACTTTATGGTGGTTTTTTCTATACCAAAAACCTTCATTCGTAGTGCTTGGTAATAAGTGCATTCTCCAACATGGTGATTTGGAGTTTCTTCTTTCAGATTACATTTAGGACATGTCGATGATACGTCATGTCCCGTGGTACTTCTGTGTTTCTGTAAGTTGCAGTGACCTGAAAGGACTTGCAACGTTTCATTTAATCTAGGTCTTTTGAGCCTAAAAAGTCGTTGGGTTAATTGGAGCGAAGCCCACTCTACATATTCTTTTGTTCTCAAGCAGTCCTTTCGTTCTAACCAAGATGTTCGCCATCTTTTGACGCTCCAATCCTTTATAGCTGCGCGACAACTAGCATATGGGATTGGAATAAAAGGTTCAGGCCCCAAGCAGTTTAATGCTGATCCTGCTTTAGCTAAGACATCCGCCTTCTCATTACCTTGGATGCCGGTATGACCCGGCGTCCAGGCAATAGTAACATCGTTGTCCTTACCCAATAAATCTAGGTTTTTGATGCACGATAATACTGTGTGAGATTTCACAATATTATTTTGGATTGCCAGAATTGCTGCTTGGCTATCTACTACAATTATTATTTTTTCATTTAGGATTTTTTCCATAATCAGTTTCTTCGCTACTTCAGCTATAGCAAAGACTTCTGCTTGGAAGACAGTGCTATATTTTCCAAGATGGAAAAAATTTTCGTCTGTTTGATAGCCTGATGCGTATTCTATATAAAAACTCGCACCGGCTCTTCCATTTATCTTGGATCCGTCAGTGTAGCATCTAATTATGCTTGGCTCCACCGCATTCTCATACTGCACTGCATCCTTACGTTCCATAACAAGGCATTTGTATTGTTTTCCAAATACTTTTGTTTTAGTAATTAGGTCAGCTGGCATACTCAGCAACGGCAAATTTTCCTTTGCTTCATTGCATACGTCAACATGACTTTTGGTCTTTCTTATTGAACCAATTGTCTTGGCAGGCCAAAATTTCACTCGGGATATCCGGTATGAACCCTTGACTGCCTCTGACTTAATGAATTCATTAATTGGTATGATGTTCAGCAGCATTTCTAAAGCTCCTGTAGGGGTGCTGGGAAATGCTGAAGAAATCATAAGACACGCTAGTCTTTGTACTTTTGAGAGTTTTTTCGCAAGATATTTTTTATTAACTCCACCAGCCCAGGATACACACGCATATGTAATGACAGGTCGTATCATTGCAGTGTATATCCATCGCATGTTAGTTGGATTCAGCCCCCACGCTCTGCCCACTATTTGTCTGCATTGTAACAACGCAACAGTCGCCTTGCGAGCAATTCGTGTTATATGAGGTTTCCAAGTAAGTTTGCTATCTAGGGTTACCCCTAGTAGCGTTGCTTCTTTGGAAATTACTAGCTGACGTCCGTTTAAACGCAAGGTTCCAAACGCAGGCCTCCTTTTGTTAGTAAACAGAACTATTTCAGTCATTTTACTGCTGAATTGCAGCTCTTGGTTGAGAGCCCAATTACTTGCAATATTTAGCGCTTTTTGAGCCCTACCTTTGATCCACAGCATGTTGGTGCCAGTGACCAAAATTGCTACATCATCGGCATAGGCTTGTACGTGAAAGCCCCTGTTGCGTAGATCCACCAACAAGGAGTTTAAGACACAGTTCCATAGAAAAGGGGACAAGATCCCACCTTGGGGGTTCCCCTTTACTACTTCTCTTTTAACCTTCTCACCATTTAGCTCTACTTGAACTGTGCGGTGTCTCAGTAAGTTCTCAATCCAGCGAATGAGAATTGGCGACACCTCCAATTCTTGCAGTGCACTGGCAATGCCTTTATATGTGATATTATCAAAAGCACCAACAATATCTAAAAATATTCCTAGTGCTGTTCTTTTCTTTGCTAGGCTAAGTTTGATTCGGCGTACAAATTCGTGCAGTGCAGTTTCAGTCGAAACTCCTGCTCTGAATCCATATTGGAACGCAGAAAATCTTGCCTGCAAATTGAGATTATCATTGAAATGATAAAGTAATAACCTCTCCAACCATTTAAGTTGGAAAGAAGTTAAAGTGATCATCCGGAAAGACTTAACTTCATGATAGTTTTCTTTTCCGGGTTTAGGGATAAAGATACCAGTCCCTTCCTTCCATGCTTTTGGAACATAACTGTTCTTCAAGCACGTCTGGAAAATCTTTTGGTATATGTTTTTAATATTATTCCAACCTTTTTGCAAAAGCACCGGGTAAATACCGTCTGGTCCCGGCGTCTTAAAAGGCAGAAAGTCGTTTATTGCTCTTTCCATCTTTTCAAGTGAGCAGATGGAATTAACAATTTCGTCTTCCATTGTTACCTCAATGTTTTCATCTATTTCTTCTGCTGAGTGAATACATCTTACCTCTCGACTTCCCGGTGCTAGGGTGTCCAAGAGGCAATTTATAGTCTCAGCAGTTGATTTGGTGTATTCACCATTAGGTCTTAAAACGTTACTTACTCGTACCGTTTCGTTTCGACGCATAATTTTAGCCAACCGAGCGGTTGCACAGTGACTATTCATCGATTCCGTAAAGAGACGCCAGGAATCTCTCTTGGCTTTTCTAACGGCATTTTTAAAACGCAATTGGGCCTGCTTAAAAGCTTCCCAATCCTTTTCCAGTTTATATTTAATGGCTTTACGTTGAGCTGTACGAGCCTCCCTGCGGAGGCCGGCTAACTCTGTATTCCACCAAATATTTTCCGTCTTACGTCTAACCTTACGCATTGGACAAGCCAAATTGTAAGACTTCATTATTTCTGATTGAACAGTTGCTGCCAGTGCTTCTATATCATCAATTGACGATATGTTGACTGGTACTCTATTCAATTCAAAGTTCACTGACATACTTATTCCATGAAGTACGTCTAATGTTCCTGATCATTTTTGCTTGTTTGGTACTACTTTAAACTGTAAACCTAATATGCATGTGATCTGAAAAGGATGGCACATCACTGACATGCCAATCTCTTATACAGTCCCATGCATTTCGGTTAGTTAGTGTCAAATCTAGCACCTCTTCTCTTGTTTTAATTCTGAAAGTGGGTTTATTGCCCACATTACAGAAATATAGATTCGCACTTGCGCAGTACATGAGTAGTTCCAAACCTCTGGGATTGACGTTTGTGGAACCCCATACTGTGTGATGTGCGTTTGCGTCAGTTCCTATCACTAAAGGAATTTTTTCTTTATCACTGAAAGCTATTAGCTCTTTCAGAATTTCTGGTGGAGCTGGTTCTTCCTGAGCCACGTAAGTCGATGCAAAGATAAAACTATCTCCTTCTCTTCTCACACTTCGGGCTCTCACTGCTACCACATCTTCGTTAGAAAATTGTGGCATGAGGGAGCAAATAATATCAGGAGTAATATAAATGCCTGCTCGGGGACGTTTATCCTTGGTGTTACCTTGAAAGAGTTTCCATCCCCTGAGTTTACTTCTGATTGAGCCTCCATATGTCCAGGGTTCCTGAATTAGGACTATACCTGAACGAATGTTTTTTGTTACTTCACATAAGTTGTAGCTTGCTGCCCTACTTCTGTGAAGGTTAATTTGCCAGCATTCAAGACCAAACGACTTGATGTTATGAACTGGGATTTGTTTTTGTCTAGGGGAAATGTCTGTTGTAAGTCTATTATTCATACGAAATATGAACTTTGGAAATACAACAATTTCACTCTAGTGAGTCGATTGTCATGCTACTTCAGTTGGAGCTGGTTTCCTTCCTACCCTGGTTAGGGTTCTCAGGCTCCTCAGCTCCTCCTGAAGCAACACTGACATCCTCATTCTGTGTTGCCACATGAGATGCGGTATCCATCTGTACCTCTGTGGGTACTTCTGAACACCGCTCTTTCTTTGATTTCTCACTTTGTTTTTGTTTCTGGAACTGCACCCTCCTAAATCCAGCGAAAGGTGCACAGTCCCATTTTTTTAGTGATTTAAGCGAAGGTTCTTGGACTGCTACAACATGTAGCATTCCACCAGAACCTTTCGCGTTATATTTCAATCTAATGTCCTTGAGGTGGATGTCCGGATTGCACCGGTTCACCAGTTCCAGAACATTTTTGATTTCCAGTCCTTCGTTGTCTGGAAGCCAGACCCCGAAGGTTTCTGTTTTTACATCTTTTGGGCCTCTTGCTTCGTACCCTCGATGATCCATCGAGGGTGGAGGCACTGCCCGCACAACTTCTTGTGCCCACTCCAGAGACTTCTCGTCATAGCATATCAAGAGAACTCTACCCGAATGGATAAATGTTCTCTCGATACGAACCGAGAAATCTAGTTTTGTCCTAAGAATTCTCTGATTGATAGCCCCCTGGATTATCCGTAAATCAGATTCTTCCATCGGAGTATCACCATTGGATCCTTTCCGTGTTACCACAAGCTTCTGGTTGCTGGTTCTAACAGCTCCAGCATATGATGCTGTAATGCTAGTCCCCGCTACCTCTGCTTGCTTTGTTCCCTTTTGCTCAGCATGTTCGGGTTCGACCCGACCACGCTTTTGCTTAGGGTTTGATGTTGGGGTCGATTGAGTACTTGAGGACTCCCTCGACCTTTTCATAGATACCGAGTTGGAAGCAGTTGGGAGATCACTTCCTGGATCAAGAGTAATACTCTTAATCCCTTTCAGCAACCTCTTTCGCTGCTTCCTCCTCTGATTTCTTTCATAGTTTTTTCCTGGACGCCACTCAGACGTGCTACCAACGTCCATAGACGTTGATGGATTCTGAGGAGGAGTTCCAGAAATTTGAGCGGTATTCGACTTTTCAGCCGACGATGCCGCTGACATTGTTGCCTCCTTGACTGCCGAAGACTTCTCCTTCAACAAAGGAGATTTCCAGGCAGAAGGCAATTTTTCACTACTCCCCTCCACCCTACCTCCTTCTGAGGTAGAGGCTTCCATGGTAGGAGTACTTACACTGCCGCTTAACAATTCAAGAACTGTTGGCTGCGACAGTGCTTCATCTCTTGTTAGGGGAACAAGCCGTACTGTCTTCGTCTTTCTTTTATTCTCCATTTCATGTTAAGTATGGTTTTTCTTTTTAACTGGGAAAAACCTAAAGACCAAGACTAAAAAAAAAAAAAAAAAAAAGGTTATTTTTGGCCACGATAAGTTGCGCAGCTGAACCCAGGCGACTATATGCAATGGACTTGTCATTCTATGCAGTGGCCTCAGGAATGCCCCCCCAATACAACTGCAGGCCCTTTCCCAGTCGCCAACTGGAGCTACAATTGCATGGAGATTTCCACAAGCTGACGGAGGCAGCCCCCCCAATTGGCTAGATCAGGGGCGGGCCTCTGAACTATCTTGCGGCCGCGGTTCGGAGCGCGTTTTAGACCTGTACCCTCTACATCTATGAGATTCCATCGCAGTTTCCCGGAATCCAGTCACGTTATCCCACATGTCCAATTTAAACAACCTTTTGGTGATTACCACTAGCCTCTTCGCTAATGCCAAACTCGCTTTATCCACTCCTTCCTTCACAACTCGACCTCTCAACCGTTAGGATAAGAAGTCGAAATGCTTCAAGAAGCGAATTCAGCGAGTAGGCCTTCGCTTGGACTAGTGGAAAAAAAAAAAAGTAAAAATGCCAGAGCCTCTTTAGCCAACATAACCATGTTGTTTCCACCGGGTACCGCGTGGAGGCGAGGTTGGTCTTATACCCGGCAATGTGTTTAATAAAAAGGCCTCCTTGTACTCTTCTATTTTACAAGCAAGCGAATAACTTGAGACTGCTTGAAGTGTAAAACTCAACTAACAAGCATGCATGATAACGACAAATGCAGAAAATAAAATTTAACACTTCTAACGTCATGCAAGGACAATCATTATCAATAACCAAGCCTTTTGAGCTTCCCGAGACTGGACAACTTAACAAAAGGAAGAAAAAAATGTACAATTCGTATTATTTATGAGAGGTGTGGTCGTAACGTTAGTTTTTCTATCAGGACTTCCAGCGAGTTGTTACTTTTTGATAAAAGTGTAATTATAAAAAACTGATTGTAATCATAATTTCTTTCGACTTTACCTTTTTGTTGCTTCACTTCATAAAAACACGTAGGTAACTAGAATCCAGTCGTGCATTATTATCCGCTTCTAACGGGCAGCTAGTTTTGCTTCAAGTCGAATGACTGTACTTTCTCAAACTAGATTTTTATTGAGAGCGCTCATCATCAAAATAATTTATTGGAGAATCAATATGTTAAAACATTAACAGCAAACAAGTCAAAGTGTAGACATAATCAAATAAATCCAACAAACGCTGTTATAGAAAATTTCTCATAAGCTTGAATGGGGCAGGGGCGCACGCAGCGCTTGCATAGGAATCCCCTGTGTAGGCTATGCCACTGATGCAGGGTATTAAACGCAAACATCTCCGAATTCAGCGATCAATGCTCATAAATTTTAATAAAAAAAGTTTTACAAATGGTTAAATTTTGTTATTTCCTACAATCAAGCAGAGATGGGCATTTTTTATGAATAGACTGACGCGCAACGCAACTTTTGCAATGAAAAGTTAATTAATATTTTTAGTGTCATTTTCATCCTTTTAAGGTAAGTTATTTTTAGCTGCACGCAGTAGGCGACAACGCGACTGCCAGGTAAGTACAATGAGGCAGGGTTTTGGCGTAGTTGATAAACAGGAAAATAAAAGCGCAAAAAAATTGTGGCGTGCCCATGACAGCACCTTTATTGCAGTAAATTATATACAGCGAAGTTAGCACAAACAGCAAACGAATACAATTTATTCAACAATGAGCTGATATCTTCACCTTCTTTCACAAATGCAAATCACTCAAAAAGTTTAGAGATGTCAAGTTCGAAAGTTTTGATTTCAGGATATTCGATCTAATCGAAAAATTAATGATACATCATAACTTAATTTTAAAAATATATTGCTATTACTTCGTACTTGACTAAGCAGCTAGCTTTCTTACCGGTAAACCGCAGCGCAAGTACTTCAAATATGCACAATTTGAAGTCAAACTATTTTTTTGATTCTCAACGCAACAAAGCGCAAGCATCATTTGCTTTTTCTGAAGCGCAACGCACTTTGTGAACGGCTCAAATTACTACTGTATGTTACGGCGCCCCGCAAGTTCCGCAATTGCGGTGTGGAGAAAAGGACAGTGTGGAGAAAGCCGGAAAGTTCGTTTGTTGTGCCGTTGGGAAAGACATTTAACGGGATTCCCTTATCTTAGTGTGGTAGACAGATGGCCGGCAACTCCTAAGCGAGCTCGTACAGAGCTTCGTCGCTTTCTAGGAGGATAAATATGAAAATAAATAAATCTTGTTACATTCACTATTGTCTTGACAGTACTGAAATAAGACTCTATTGCAGGCATACACATTGCACAGCACAAAAATGATGACTCGGCGAGAACCGCCGGTTCTAAAACCCACTTAAAATGAGCATGTGAACTGGCTAATAGAGAGCTAAGCATACTTCAGTAACTGAACCATTTTGATTGATTGAATCAGCATGCAAGTTTGGCAACTTATATATACAACAACTCTCTTCCAACCGTTTTTAACGTGTACGAACCCTACATTCAAACTTTAAATGCTACTGAACTCGATTGATCATATTTTAGGAGCATTGAATGAAATAGAAAAAAACTTTCAGGATAGAATCTAGCCTACTTCATGCTTGTAAGTTACCGGTATGAAATGTTGTCAGAACTCCTAAATCAAAACCAACGAAGCGTGTAAAATACCGGTATTATAAATTTTATCACTGCCTATTTGTGGAGTAATCAAGTTCAGTGATATTTAAGAGGTAAAGAGCGCTGTGCTACAAGAATATAGGCCTACAAATACAAATAAGATTGTTCTTACCAGAACTCTCCAGAGCAGCCCTCCTCTTCCTTGATAGCTCCAACATCAACAAACCTCTTGAATACATTTTTAACGACTTCGTAAGCAAATTCTAATCAAGTTCTAAACTCTAAATTTTGCATAGTTTAAGCAAAATATTCCGTTAGCAAAAGTATTAAACTCAAAGTATTGTAACAGAAAATATACCGTAGCCTAGCTTAGGCAAAAGAATAGGCTAATTTTTTTCCGACCTCAACCTAAATCTAATATTCTGTAGTTTAATATGCGTCAGTCCCGAAAAAAATATAATATGGGGAGCTTCTGATAATGACATTAACAGTATAACAAGCCCTAAATGCGGTAGGCAGTTTGGCTACACCAATTTTCTCTGACGTGAATTACTCTAGACTAGGTTTACCTTTCATGGTTCTTTCTTCGCAACTAGCAGCAAATAAGTTACTTTTTGAATTAGCCTACTACGTGTTCACTAAACCCTTAAACAGCGTTGCTTTGTTGTAACCAACGTAACTAGCCTAAAGTTAGTAATTTTGCCTTGGAAAGCTCAAATCTTACCTAGCTTACCGGTACTTTGGTTTGTCTCAGTCAGGACTTACGTTAACCTAAGTCACTTTACTTTAACACCGCAGTATTCGGAAGAAAACAAATAATTATATGACGTCACAACGTGCCAACAATTGCAATGTAGTTGTTACGTTTTGAAAAAAAAATTTTGATAAAAAGTTAACAAATTTTTTTTTGCGTGTAGTTGTTAGGTATCCATATTAGCGTAACTAAAAAAGTTGGCGGTTTGATTTTTGGACGCATGATAAAACATCGAATTTCAAGTCGAAAACTGAAAAAAAAATGTTTTTGAAAAATTTGTAGTTGTTAGGTTTTGTAAAAAAACGGCAGAAGTGTTCAGCCTAAAAAACTAACAAATCATTTTAATTCTTGGCTAATTACAAACCAGTGACATAAATTAGATGAACGGAAACTGCTTTTTTCTTTGTTTTTTTATTATGACGAGGACAATTTCGTTTCATCTCGCTCACGCATCACTGCACTCCCGTAAAAATAACAATTGCAGCATTCTAACAAATGTGATTTGCTTCGCCGAGAATCAGTGTTTTGGCACAAACACAACATTAAACGCATAACAGTTATGCAAATCTGTAAATGAGTCACATCGCGTGTCATCAAACTATCTGTTTCTTAAAACAATGCTGGAAAGCATCAGTTTTGAGGTATTGGCCTATTTTCTGCGCTAGTCTACTATACCAAGACAGTGTAGCTGCTTGCAATACTAGCTTGGCTTGGGCCTAAAACCCTAAATTTATACATAATAATTTGAAAGTCGCCATTATTTTTGTAATTAAATTTTTCTCGTCAATAACGCTAAATTATGGCAGAGCAGAAAAGTGTAATTTATTTTGTTTTGCACGAGTTGGTCCGGCAGTGATGGGCACGATAAACCTTTCTGCACTAAAGCGATAACGTTAATCGATATCGATAATTTCAAAAAAGCTTTGGGCGATAGCCACCCATAATAATCGATAAATTTCATTTTCTTAAAGCGATATTGGTAATTGATAAATTTTTTGGATAAATGTTGCGGTTAATTTTCAATGTGTTTGACGAAGTTTTTTTTTGTAAATCAAACTGCAAAAATGTTCTTTCTAGATTTTTCAAGGAAAGAGATCAGTTCACGGACTCTGCTGTGGCATTTAACAAAACAAAGAAAGATTTTTTTAAATTGCAACGAGAGTTAATGGACACTCTGTATTTTTTCCGTAGCGCCAACTTACTAACTTCGAACACTGCGTAAAGAATCGTTTACCGCGATAATTTATCGGCGATAACAAAACATATTACTAAAGCGATATGGGTAATCGATGAATCAAAACTATTTTGAGCGATAAAGATAATCGCTAAAAAAATGATCGTCGATCTCTGGCTATTGGTGCGGAAGATCTGGTTTTGATTTCTGGGTCGCTCAAATTGGACAAAACGACGTTAACGAGCCACTGCTGCGACGTTTCTTTGGAGCGGTGTCGCCCAGAAGCGCTGTATCGCGTAGATGAGCCCCGGCAGTATATTTCGGAATGGATCTACAGAAATTTTTTTGTTTATTATCACCACTTTGTCTCTACCCCATCCCGAAATAGAAATAAGAAACCAAGCACGTTGAGAATAAAACCAAAACCTAGAGCTGCATCGAACCCCGACCCATTCGCAGCAGTTCGGCATACTGACCGACACACTACGCCGCTGCTACAATCTTCGGTGCAATTTTTCTATTTATAGTCATTTAGATCGAGCCCTATCTTTTCCTGTTTTCAAATGAAACAGCAACGTGTTTCCATAGTATTAAACAAAATTTTCACTAACAATTTCTTCACAAAATTTAATAAAGCTGCTACAGACAAAAGTTTAAGCTTGTTTCCAAATTCAAATAGAGAATCACTACATCTAGCTACAGAATCACTACATCTAGCTCAAAAAATGTTCGACAAAGCTCCACCAAGTTGACAACCGACGTCCGACAATAGCTCTGCACAGCACAGAAAACTCTCATTTTTGCGTAGCTGTTAAAAATAAATTGAGCGTCAGTAAGCGTCAACGTAAGTGAGTTGTCATGCAGAAAAATACACTTTTGTGAAATGGCTAGATATAACGATGGTTGTGCTTTAGCAATCTCGCGCCAGTGGGACAGATCGCATTTATGCAATTTCTTGTACTTTTTAAGAAGGGAGGAGGATCTACTATTAAAAATAACGGGACTTCTGAATCGTAAATATTAATGCATTTGTGAGAGCTATTGTTCAAATTACGTATGTATTCAAACATTTTTCTATTAGTTCTCTAGCAATCTTTTCTGAGACAGATTACCGTCACTCAGCAAAGACTGTCCAGCAGCAATAGCTTCACAAACAGTCCAAGCTGAATTGTGCATCAAAATATTTTTTAGTGCGTGAGCATCGGCGTGTGGTCTCTCATCATTGATTTGATACAAAATTGGAGACAAATAGCTGCAAGGTCTTGATCTTTCTTCCAGCCGTGTAGCTCTTTTCTAATATTCACTAATCCGATAAGTTGGTCCTGAGATTCTTTTATCTGCAAAAATATTCATGTAATGCCTCAGTTTAATTCACATAATTGATATTAATACGTAGGCCGATGCAGTATAATGATTATTACGCATCTGGAGCTTTACTTCATACACATTGCCTTTTAAAATACAAGCATGCTCTTTTCCAAAAACGTATCAATAGTTAAGGTTTGCAGTTTGATGCCCGTACTTTAATTCGTCGTTGTGCCAATAAAAACGATACTTTACTATAATTTTCAAACAGGTATTCGTAAGTGGAGAACAAATTTTAGATGCTTTCGTAAGGAGGAGGCTTGACCCGAATAACTCAAGTTTCCTTCACTATCTTCTGGCTGCGGCAAAATAAACACCGAAACTGACATACGAACCGAGCTGAACCTGAAACCAAACTCGATGTTAGCAAACTAGAACAAGAGTGAGTCACATATTTGGCCATGCAATTTTTGAACTAGCTACAAACCATTATTTTCTTTTTTTTTTCCGATTACCAGTCTCATCGAAACAAGAATATTGATGTAAGTACAGATCAACAAATGAACAACTCCAAATTAAAATATTATTATACTTTTCCTCTCGTCGATAGGCAAAAACCGAAAACGTTCATGTTTCAGCATCTGAGTTGCTTTTTCAGAAATTTCTCGCAAAATTTCCAGCTTCAAGCCAGCGCTAGTTGAAAACAAACTTCTGAAGGAAAAAAATATATAATTACGAAAACATTTCATGCAGTATAAGCGAACACGAAAATGACGTTTAACAACATTTACTCTAAGTTTTTCGAATTTAATCTAAATTAAGCGAAATGTGACAAGAAATATTTGAAAAAATGATTCTACCTAAAGTTGGCATTACAAGTAGTCCAGTGGTCTTCCTGTGTTTCTGTAAGTTGCAGTGACCAGTGAGGACTTGCAACACTTCATTTAATCTAGATCTGTTGAGACTCAAAAGTCGACGAGTTAATTGGGGCGAGGCCCACTCCACGTTTTCTTTTGTGCTCAGGCAGTCCTTTCGTTCTATCCAAGATGTTTTCCATCTTTCAACACTCCAATCCTTTATTGCAGCGCGACAGCTCGCATATGGGATTGGAACAAAAGGCTCAGGGCCGAAGCAATTAAATGCTGATCCTGATTTAGCTAGTGTATCCGCCTTCTCATTACCGTGGATGCCGGTGTGGCCCGGCGTCCATGCAACAGTGACGTGATTGTCTTCACCCAATTTATTTAGGTGTTTGATACATGATAATACTGTATTAGATTTTACAGTATTATTTTGGATTGCCGGTATCGCTGCTTGGCTATCCACTAAAATTATTATTTGTTCATTTAGAGTTTTTTCCATGGTCAGTTTCTTCGCTACTTCAGCTATAGCGAAGACCTCTGCCTGAAAGACTGTACTATATCTTCCCAAATGGAAAAAACTTTGGTCTGTGTGAGATCCTGATGGGTATTCTATATAGAAACTCGCACCGACTCTTCCATTCAATTTGGACCCGTCAGTGTAGCATCTGATTATGCTTTGTTCTAAAGCACTTTCAAACTGCACTGCGTCCTTGTGTTCTATAACAAGGCAATTTTACTGTTTTCCAAATACCTTTGTTTTGTTTATCAAATCTGCGGGCATGCTCAACAAAGACAAGTTTTCCTTTGCTTCATTGCATACGTCAACATGACTTTTAGTTTTCCCTGTTCAACCGATTGTCATGTCTGACCGAAGGCCCACACGGGATAACCTGTATGAACCTTTTAGCGCCTCTGACAATATGAATTCATTAATTGGCATGATATTCAACAGCATTTCCAGAGCACCTGTGGGGTGGGAAATGCTGAAGAAATCATGAGACAGGCTAGTCTTTGTACTCTAGCAAGTTTTTTCACTAGATATTTTTATTTAGTCCACCAACTCAGGATGTACACGCATATGTGATAACAGGTCGTATCATTGCAGTGTATATCCATCGCATGTTGGTGGGATTTAATCCCCACGCTTTGCCCACTATTTGTCTGCATTGTAATAACGCCGCAGTCGCCTTGCGAGCAATAAGTGTTAGGTGAGGTTTCCAGGTAAGCTTACTATCAAGGGTTATACCTTGTAGTCTTGCTTCTTTGGAAATTACTAGCTGGTGTCCGTTTAAACGCAAGGTTCCGAAAGCCGGCTTCCTTTTGTTGGTAAACAGGACTATTTCGGTTTTCTTACTGCTGAATTGAAGCTCTTGATTATGTGCCCGATTATTCGCAATATTTAGTGCTTTTTGAGCCCTACCTTTGATCCACAGCATATTGGTTCCAGTGACCAAAATTGCCACGTCATCGGCATAGGCTTGTACATGAAAGCCCCTGTTGCGTAGATCTTTAACAACAAGGAGTTTAGCACACAGTTCCATAGAAAAGGGGACAAAATACCACCTTGTGGATTCCCTTTCACCACTTCCCTTTTAATCTTCTCACCATTTAGCTCTACTTGAACTGTGTGGTGTCCCAATAAATTCTCAATCCAATGAACTAGAAAAGAGGACACCCCCAGTTCTCGAAGAACATCGGCAATGCCGCTATCAGTTATGTTATCAAAGGCACCAACGATATTCAAAAATATCCCAAGTGCCGTTTTTTTCTTTGCCAAGCTAAGCTCAATGTGTCGTACAAATTGGTGCAGTGCAGTTTCAGTTGAAACCCCTGCTCTAAATCCATACTGAAACGCAGAGAGCCTTGCCTGCATATTAGAATCATCGTTGAGATGATAAAGTATTAATCTTTCCAACCATGTAAGTTGAAAAGAAGTTAAAGTGATCATCCGTACTTCAAGCATGTTAAGAAAAATGGTTTGGTATATGTTTTTTATACTGTTCCAACCTTTCTGAAGAAGCACTGGGTAAATACCATCTGGTCCGGGCGCCTTGAAAGGCTGAAATTCGTTTATTGCCTTGTTCATCTTTTCAAGGGAGCAAATGGAATTAACAATTTCAACATCTGTTATTGAAACAGTGTTTTTATTTGGTTTGTCTGCTGTATTACTACAGCGTACCTCTCGACTTCCTGGAGCTAGGATGTCTAAGAGGCAATTTCTAGTTTTACCAGCAGATTCTGTAAATTTTTCATCGGGTCTTAAAACGTTGCTTATTTTCACCGTTTCATTACGACCCATAACTTTAGTCAACCGTGCAATTGCACTTTGGCTTTTCATTGATTCCGTAAAGAGACGCCAAGAATCTCTCTTGGCTTTCCTAACGGCTTTTTTTAAAATTGTCTGGGCTTACCTGAACGCTTTTCAATCTTTTTCAAGTTTAGATTTGATGGCTTTACGTTGAGCTCTACGAGCCTCTCTGCGGAGACCGTTCACCTCCGTATTCCACCAAGTATTCTGCGTCTTACGTCGTATCTTACGCTGAGGGCAAGATGCAATGTAGGATTTGATTATCTCTGATTGAACGGTCGATGCCAATCTTTCTGTATCCTCTACTGACGATATGTTGACTGGTTTACTATTCAAATCATGTCATTTCTGATCAAGTTCGCTTGCATACTTGCTCCAGCAAGTACGTCTAACGTTTCTGATCATTTTTGCTTTTTTGGTGCTCATCTGAATTCTGAATCTAATAGACATATGGTCTGAAAAGGAAGGCACATCACTGACATGCCAATCTCTTATACAGTTCACTGCATTTCGATTCATGAGAGTCAGATCTAGCACTTCTTCTCTTTTTCTTGTTCTGAACGTGGGCTTATTGCCCACGTTACAGAAGTACAAGTTCGAACTAGCACAGTACGTGAGCAAATCCATACCTCTTGAATTGACGTTGGAGGAGCCCCATACTGTGTGATGTGCGTTTGTATCTGTTCCTATCACAGTAGGAATGTTATCTCTGTCACTGAATGACAGCAGCTCTTTCAGTATTTCTGGCGGAGCTGGTTCTTCCATAGCCATGTAAGCCGATACAAAGATAAAGCTATCCCCTTCTCGTCTTACACTTTTGACCCTCGCTGCTACCACATCTTCGCTAGAAAACTGTGGTATGAGAGAGCATGTCATATCAGAAGTAACATAAATACAAGCTCGAGGACGTTTATCTTTTTCATTACCTTGAAAAAGTTTCCATCCCCGTGGTTTACTTTATTACTTTTATAGTTAGCTGCCTTACTCCTGTGAAGGTTAATCTGCCAGCATTCAAAACCATTCAACTTGGTTTTTTGTGCTGGGATTTTTTTATGATTAATTATATTGCTTGTTGTTATTCTGTTGTTCATACAAGGTATAAACTTGAGGACTACAACAATTTTGCTCTAACAAGGTGACTGCCAGGCTACTTTATTTGGGGCTGGTTGCCTTTGAACCCTCATTTGGGTTCTTAGGCTCCTCAGCTCTATCAGAAGCATCACTGACGTTTCCTCCTCCTGTGTTTTCAGGCACTTCAGTATCTATCTGCACTTCTTTGCGTGCTTCTGGACCTGTAGTCCTTCTTTTGCTGTCCTGTTTTTGGAACTGCACCCTTCTAAAACCGGCGAAGGGAGCCCACTCCAATTCTTCTATCGCTTGTAGCAAAGGTTCTTGGACTACTACAACATGTAGCATTCCGCCAGAAACTTTCGACTTATATTTGTGTCTGATGTCCTTGAGATGGATCTCTGGGTTACATCGATCCACCAGTTCAAGGACATTTTTGATTTCGAGGCCTTCGTTATCTGGAAGCCAGATACCGAAGGTTTCCGATTTTATTGCATCTTTTGGGCCTCTTGCTTCGTATCCCTGATGATCCACAGAGGTCGGAGCTATGGCCCGCACAATCACTTGTGCCCATTCCAGGGATTTCTCATCGTAACATATCATGAAGACTCCACCCGAGTGGATAAAAGTTCTCTCGATACGCACCGAGAAATTCAGTTTTGTCTTCAGGATCATTTGGTTGATGGCCCCTTGGATTACCCGTAAATCGGATTCTACCACAGGGGCTTCCCCTTTTGATCCTTTTCTCGTTATTACGAGCTTCTAGTTGCTGGTTTTAACAACTCTAGCGTACGATGCTAGATTGCTAGGCCCAGATTCTTCTGCTCGCTTTGTTCCCCTCTGCTCTAGATGTTCGGACTCAATCCGACCACGCTTTTGATTGGGGTTTGTTGGGGTCGTTAGAGAGCCAGAAGACTTCCTCGGCCTTTTTGCTGACCCAGAGTTGGAAGCTTGAAAGTCACCTCCAGGATTGTTAAGGTCTAAACCTTTCAACCCCTTCAATAGCTTCTTCCGCTGCTTCCGCCTCTGGTTTCTTTCATAATTCTTTACCGGACGCCACTCAGACGTGCTACCATTGTCCGAAGATTTTGGTGGATTCTGAGAAGATGTACCGGGAGCGGTATTCGACTTTTCAGTCGACGAAGTCGCTTTTACTGTTTCCTCTGCACTAGTAGGTTTTACCACGAGCGGAGAAGACCATGCAGAGGCCGATTCTTTAGTACTCCCTTCATCCCCCACTCCAACCGGAGTAGAGGCTTTCCCAGGAGTACTCCCACTGCCGCTGAACATATCAATGACTGTTCGCTGCGACAGTGTTGCGTCACTTGACAGGGGTGCAAGCCGTACGTTTATCTTTTTCTTTGTTCATTCATAAGTTTGGTTTTTCTTTACAGCTGGGAAAAACCTAAAGACCAGAGTTATGGAGACAAAAAAAAAGGGTATATGGCCTCGTAAGTTTATCCTAACCGAGTTCAGTCGACTATGTGCCATAAACTTGTCATTCTGTGCAGTGGCCTCGGGAATGCCCCCCCAATACAACTGCAGGCCCCCACCCAGTCGCCAACTGGAGCTACAATTGCATGGAGATTTCCACAAGTTGACGGAGGCAGCCCCCCCAATTGGCTAGATCAGGGGCGGGCCTCTGACTTATCTTGCGGCCGCGGTACGGAGCGCGTTTTAGACCTGTACCCTCTACACCTATGAGATTCCATGGCAGTCGTCTGAATACAGTTTTCAATCTTGACGTGTCCATTTAAATTACAAACTTGAAAAGGACCACTGACTTCAGGAACACTGGATATTGTGGAGTAAAGCTTGTCTTAGCTAATGCCAAGCCTGCATCATCCTCTCCCTTAACCATCTCCCGATCTCCTTTCCGTTAGGATAGATAAATCGGGAAGCTTCGAAGGAGCGAACTTATCAAGCTGGGCCGTCGCTTAGGCTTGCCCTTTCCCACTTTTCTCGGTGTCCTGGGTGGTGGTATCCGATTCCAAGAAAAAATAAAAAAAAAATAAAAAAAAAAAAAAAAGAAAGAAAACTGCCAGAGCCTCGTTTGCCAACATAACCATGTTGTTTCCGCCGTGTACCACTCGGAGGTGAGATTGGGCTTCTGCCTCGGCCCTCAGGCCGGTAATGTGTAGGATATAGGCCTTTAAAAAACGAAATTGATTTCTGCTGGCTAATATTAAGATCTACATCGATCGGATTTTCAAAAAAAAACTACTCAATTATTTTGTATTTTTGCATTTTTTTAAGGAGATTTACCAAACAAACAAGCTGCATTAAAGAGAGTTGTAAGTCGGTAGAATATCTAGATAAAGCATATTTGCGAGTCAAAGTCGAAAAAATTAATTTTGAAATTTGCAAATAAAACGTCTTAAAATTACTTTAAATTTTTTGTCGTCTTTGTTCTCATAGTTAAGTTTAGGTTTTAAGTTGCATTGAAACACGTAAAAATCAACCAATCAAATCCGTGAGCCTGCGGTACTACCCAACACTGTTAATAAGTTTGTTTCGTTTTGATTTTGATTCATGCGCGCCTAGATAATCCAACTTTTCTAGAACGTTGTTACATACGGTACTTGAGCCAACAAGATGGTACACTGCTCGGTTCTCTGCTTCGTAAGGTTTTGACATCCCTAAGAAAGCCTTGCAAAAATCTTCTGATTTTTTCACGCTAGGCTTTTTATGCTAAGCGTCCAGCTGGAAATAATTAGGAAAAAACTAACAAAAACTAAATAATGCGGTTTAAGTTTGCGGAACTGTAATGTGCATTTTGCGGTTGCGAAAGTTGAAAAATTGTCGCAAATGTATCGCAAACTTGCGGTTGCGGACCACCTCTTGCAGTTTTGCGATTATTGTGGTTGCGGATTTGTGTGTAAATCTGTGGTGCCCAGCTCTGCTCATAAAACCACTTCTACTACATTTTCCTCCTTTACTCCAGTCATTTCGGTACACACACGAACTACACGGTTGGCTTTTTATTGCAACAACCTGTATTTGCCAAAATACAAAACAAATAAGCTGCTAAGAAGTTTCAAATTCGAAGGGGTTAAAATTTGGAACTCTGTACCTCATGATCTAAGAAAACTCTCTTTCAATCAGTTTCAAATAAAATATAAAAAAACTCTACTTCCTAACTATTAAAGTTTCGCACTAACAAAAATATTTTTGTAATTTATTGCAGGATTGCATACTGTAATATTGGTTACATATACTGTATGCTAGTAAAAACTACTCATCCCTCACTATATAGATCGATACCAAATTGATACACCCACACTTTATCAAATTTTATAAATTAGTCTAGACAAGCAGTAAATTCGTCTAGCACCTTACCGATGACTAAGGTGGCTGCTCGACTCGACCGAAAGATCCCCCCACAGTTTCCTCTTGCCATTTCAACAACACTGTGTATGATTTTGGCGGTGTGCCTTTGCGTTGTTGTTTTTTGTGATTGATTTGTGTAGCAAAAATAATTAAACATACGCAAAGCGTCCGCGTAAAAATCGCTCCGGAGGCAGAGTATTTTCTGCAGGCGTTTTCTCTGCAGCGTATTTTATTTCACGAGAGCGTTTTCACAAATTTTAATAAGAAAACAAAAAATTTGCACACTACGCTGAGAATTTACGCCAAGTGGAAACGGGGCTTTTAGCCTCGTTTACATTTGGCGTAGATTTTTATGAACGCTTTGCCAGGGATATCTAGAACAACGGAATGAGCAACTCCTTTTTTGTCGGCCAATATGCAGTAGTATTGGGCTATGTTTTAAAATTGCACAAGCGCTTTATTTCAGTCTGAATAGCGCATAAAGCACATTCAAGTGGTTGTGCAATGGTCTAATATATTAAACAAGCATTTTAGAATCAACAGTGTAATATTTCTGCATATTTAATACACAAATGCGAAGGCCACGGCCACTAAGAAAGTATTTACGTGTCGAATAGTACCAAAAAGAACCTTAACCCATTAACTAGCAATCACGGACATCTACATATCGATGAAATAACTATGTTAAGCAGATGATGCTTGCAGGTTTCACACGAAAATGTGATATAGCAAAGTATAGTGATTTCATCTCGAAGCTTTTCGTCTGACACTCATCGGGAGAAGATCGTCAGAAATCAGTAAACTAAAATGCAAGTCTTATGTATCAACAGAGAGAAAGAAAGAGAAAAAGAAGACTTGCATTTTAGTTTACTGATTTCTGACGATCTTCTCCCGATGAGTGTCAGACGAAAAGCTTCGAGATGAAATCACTATACTTTGCTATACTAAAATTCTGTACCACAAACCAATTGTTGAAAATGTAATATTGAGCATCGACAAAAGCAAGTACCGGTAATCTGCAAATATGGTACTACAATAAGTTCAACACCAAAAAGTGATGGCAATCACTGACAAATCCTAAACAAGTAACATTGTGGCTACAAATAATTTCTACATGTTTAACTTTAGAAACCAATATGGAGTATAAACAAAATTAAGTAACAATGCTGTGGCAGCAGTAATAAGCAGGGTTATGAGAAAAATTCAACTACACGTGACACCAACTATGACATTCCAAAACTACTGTTTCAACAGTTAATGCACGTGAATACTGTCGTAACTTGCTAATAGAAGGCATCTGCAGAACATCACGCAGCTTCTCATATAAAGCAGTGTTACTAAGCTGCCATAAAAATGATAGAGTAAGTAGATTAACCAAACATCTACGTCTACGTTTAGCTTGCTGGGAAAGTTTTAATTGTTCAATAATGAATGGAAATAAGTTTCATGCATTCATTTCGTCATTATTGTTACTTGACAAGTTACTGGTGTGGGTCGATTGAACATATTGGTTCAGTGCATTAACTGCAACATTATTAGCATGACTTTTTACCACATTCCTTATCTGCACTGCTCTTGCAAAGAGCAAGAATATTGCTCATCCCAGACAAGCTTTTAATAAGGCCATCAGTCAAAAAATGGTTGTAAATGCTCTGAGAAATTGCTACAAATGAAACATAAGCAATAAGCAGCTACTTTCAGCTGATCTTATGGAATTACGCATACAAGCATTTCTGAGGCAAAATGAGCATTGTTACAATTTTTTATGAAATAAACAAGCAAAAATTCTGTTTGAAAGCAAACATGTAACCATCTGGCAATCTAAGATCAGAATGCTTTTTGTTTTTCAACATTTCGAAGCTGTCAATGCTTTCCTGAAGAAACATTTCTTTTGTGGTTTGTTCAAACATTGCATTTTGTTTTACGTAGCGAGCAGGTGAAGTTGACGCTTCTGATCTTTGAGTGATAGATATTTGAAAAAGTTTGGAAAGATTCTTAGAATTGCTGTAGGTTTTAATCTCAATCTTTTTAATTTCTGGGTTGCTTGTTCAGTACAACGCTTATCATACAGATCAGTAGACTGATTTTCTATGTTTTTATCTGTAAAGTCTTTTGCACAGATTTTGGTAGTTTTCGTCACTTGCCAATTTTTACACGGAATAGCTGCAATACATTTTTGTTTGAGCTCGTCATTACTTGGAAAATTAAACAATGGAATCTTTTCATTTTGACACGACTTATATTCACTCTTTACCATGAGGAACGCAGCAAGTGTGTACCATCACAAACTCACACAGTCTATGGAAAGATTATACACAACATAATTACAGTCAATAATAGAGCTGGCAATTTCTTAACCGCTGAACAGCTACTTGGTAATCTGAATTCCAATGGCTGACAGGTTGGGACCAAAAAGATGCAACTGAAGGTACTTACTGGGACAACCAATCTTATGTTATGCTTTGGAAGCATACCGGTAATTAATCACAATCTTCACTGTATGAACACTACTTTTATCGTCAAGTAGCTAGGTACACTAATACTACATTTACGGGTATGTTGTACAAAATTCACCTAGCAGTAACTCTGTATTCAGGGCCGGTTAAGGCGGGGAATGATGGGGCTACAGCCCCAGGCCCACGACCAAAAATAGGCCCATCACTATTCTAAGTGATAGAAGAACCAAGTGATAAAAGAACCAAGATAGCGTAGGCTATCAGAAATCTCCCACCTATTAAACACTGCTCAATTTGTGTCCATGCACTGTCACTGCAAAACCCTACTTGCTCACTGTGACGCAACAATCCTTCTTCGCTCCTGCTCTAACAGTTGTACCATCGAAAGTCGATTCTAGTATGTAGCTTGAAAGGTAGGAGATTCCATATTATGTCGGCTAGAGCAGCGGTTCCCAATTGGGGGTGCGAGAAGAACTTGCCAATTTTAGCGCTGATGAACGGTATTGTTGATTCCATCTAGTTGTGTGTTTGTGACGTGTGAAACGTGTCTGTGTGTAATTGGGCCATGCCCCCCCCCCCCCTTTTTTTTTGACTCTGCCTTCTAGTAAAAAAAAACAAAATTAATGATGCCAAGTGACTAAAATATGCCAGGCTCTTTTGATGGTTAATTCTATAGCTTATGGCCAGGCGCGGATAGAAGGGAGTAGGATGAAGAGCATGCATTCTCCCACCAGCCATTTTCAAAAATGCTATTGATGCATACAGTTTTTCCATAATTTCAAGCCTATTTGATAGCAATAAGCCTTACGTCTTAAAGCTCGCATAATCGAAAATGTGCGAACAAAATGCATCATATTTGGCGAAGCACTCAGAATTAGCGTCAAAAAATTTAAACAAACGTTGCCTAAAAATTATTCAAAAAACACTAAAATAGCCATTACAGCATGTAAATTTTCAAAATTTTCCGTGGGAGCATGCCCCCGGACCCCCCTGGAGCTTTTATTGTTTCTCAACCAGCTTCAAATTAGTTCTGCCGAAAAAATACGCCTAAAATAATGTGAAAATTATAGCTCCCCCCTTTTCAAATTTCTCGCTACGCCACTGTCTGTATAGAAACAAGCGTTTGTGAAGTACTGTGCAAGGTGTGCGAGAATGATTTTTCAGAGCCGAAGTGGTGCGGGCTTTAAAACGAATTAGGAACCACTGGGCTAGAGTAATTTGAAAATAAAAATGTTATAATACTTTTTGACATCTAAAATGAGGAAAAGACGCATTTATTCAAAAAGATACACATACCCTTATTAGGGATTTGACTGCCCTTTTGAAGATGGGCTATAAAGAAAATACTGTATATTGCTTTTTTGACCTACCTTTATTCTTTGTGTAAACAACCCTAGTGTACTGCTTATGAAGTCCACGAAGTGCTACAGAGAAAATTAAGTTTTCTAAATTAAATGAATAATTCTCTGAGCCGCAGTGTACGGAGGAAAGAGCCGCAGGTTGCCGACTTCTGTCTTAGGTTGTACCTCTGGCAAGCGCTCATTTTCAGCGTTAAGAAGAGTAAAGAATCATAATATGCGTGCGTTCTGTACCGGCCGTTAGCTCAGTTGCTTAGCGCACACGTTTATCACGCTGACTGCGCTGGAGGCAGGGCTGAAACTAGGCAATGCATCCCCCCCCTTGAAGTCATCTTTTGGAGCCTTCTAAAAATTTTTTCTTGGATGGTGATACAAAAGAGCAAGCCTCGAAGGGGCAATGCCAAGCTAGGAGGATGTGGGGGCATCCCCCCAGAAAATTTTGCGGAATTTGACCTTATTTTGGAGGCCTTTTGTGCGTTTTGAGCCTTTAAAATTCCTCAGTTTTAACAAGGTTTAATAGTCTGTTTTACTAGGTCTCTTCCAAACCCACTAAAATAATGCTGCAAGCAAACCCTACTCTAACATTTCGCTACCTATGCGAAGAAAAAACGTTTTTAAGGCTTATTTTTGCACCTTTCACTTGAAGAAGAGGGACTCTTGGTATGCTACTAAACGTTTGTTTGCTAGTTTTGCGACTGCTATTTTTCGAAAAATTTGCAGGGGCTCCCCATGGCCAAAAGTATAAATATGGTATGGGGGCTCCACATCGTGCAAGTTAAAACAAAAATATATTAAATCTTAAAATAGGCTTATTTAAGGCACCTTTGTCATACGTTGAGTAAATAGTACTACTTACTGACTATTTACGGAGCCCCCTTTTTGTGCGGGCCTCCCCGGGTTGGGGAGTTCGGGGGGCGCTAGTTTCGCCTCTGGCAGGAGGTCTGGGGTTCAAATCCCGGGCCGGTCAAATCGGCTCAGTGTCGCCTACGGCTCGCCACCGCTGCGACGTTCCTTCGGAGCTGTGTAGCCCAGGCGCTAAGCCGCGGAAATGGGCCCCGGCACTCGTTACACGCTTCGGCGTAATACCGCGAGTATATAATGAAGATTTGATTTTTGATTTGATTTTGATGGGCCAGAAAAGGCTGAATTCCTTAGCTCTACTCTGCATCAAAAACGAACTTTTGAAAAAAAATAGGCGCTGATGATCTTAGCAAGAGCTTTGCATTGGCTAAACCCAGAAAATGTGTCATTTGAATGAGTGCATACAAAGTAAAGACTTCGTTTAGGTTATGTATTTGTGTTTTGCTGTACTTGTGATTAGTTTTTACTTCAACGAACGGATTAAAAATAAGCCCCGACTATCATATAGCCCTAGGCCCACAAAAAGCTTAATCCGGCCCTCTATGACTATGTACTGATACCAGCATTTCGTTGGCATGCTAAACTCTTACGGGTAAGCATAGTCTGCCATGGTGTAAGCATTATTTGCTGGAATCAGCAGAGCCATACAACATTACTGGTACCGGTAGCCTCTATTAATCACTGGTTACCGATACTGCTGAGGTCTACAAGCGAATAGTGATGAGATTAAATTAATTATTTTTGACGGTTGCAAAATGCTGCATGCTGCTGATAGAAAGTATAGAGTACTGCTGCCCGCAAAATAATTAAAACCAAAGTTATTATAGATGGCTTTTCTCCAAGTCAGGGGCGGCTCGTGTACAGGAGCTGCGTAGCTGCAGCACCCCAAAAATAAACCAGCAAAAAATAGCGGATGGTGAGGTTTTAATTAAAAATAATTTATAAAATTATTTAAAGCTACTCAGTTTTATTTTTTTCGTATTGAAGAGTTTATCCCTAAGCCCATTTGCAACTTCAACGTTTCGAGCTCAAATAACGGTAATTCTAAAATCGTTAATTCTTAAGTATTTGATCCAGCTTATAAGCTGTTATTCCAAATCGGACTACTTTAACATGACATTGGTTCAACAATTGAAAATACAGTACTGTATTGCCGTTTGTTAGCACTTATTAACAATATTGCCTACGATCTATAAATATTAATGAGATATTATGGTAGGCCAGAGGACCTACTGAATAAAAGCTGTAACGTAAAAAAATGTTCAGGCCTGATCGGGTTTTGATCTACATCAACTGTCCGATCAGTTGTAGTTGTTATCATGGAGATAAAACCTGTTATTCCTACCTACAATGAGAGTTCCTTAAGTGGTTAACGTAACCGTTTAGACGCATGGGCTACCTGGAATCACTAATTAGCCGTCAATGAAGATTTTTTTTTTATTTCAAGCCACTTAATTGCAGCTTAGGATTTTTGTGGTAGTGAAGTACATGCATCATGGAGATGACCTAGTTGAGCATCGAACCCGCGAAGCCATTTTTCTTTTCAGACCTTCAGCATTAGAAGGACGGTGTGGAACAAGCCGATAAGTTCTGTTGTTGTGCCGTTGGGACAGGTACTTAACGGGATTCCCCCATCGTTGTGTGGTAGACAGATGGCCGCCAACTCCTAAGCGAGCTCGTATAGCGCCCCGTCGCTTTCTCGTGATTGGAGGATAAATATGCGAATGAATAAAAAAATAAATAGACATGAAGATTGAAGAAAGTTTGTTATTTTCAATGCGGACAACGATTTTGGAAACGACAATCGCTCAAAGCAATTGAATTACTTGCCACGTGAACGTTTGCTGATGCAAAGAGGTTCTTCGCATGGCGGAACAAGGCATCACTGATTTAATTGATGGGAAAATGTCTTTACTTTTTGGAAGTTCGGCATTGCAATTTTAAGCGTCCGTTTAGGGCGATCACAGGGGGTAAGTATTGCTTTTTAACTCTATCCAAGTTATCGTAGCGTTCTTGTAGGAGATGATTTACGGTAATTCATCGTTTCGTTACTTAGTGGACTCTTAACAAGCTGCTATGCACTGTATTTTAGTAACAGATGTTTGTGCGAGTTATACACACATGCTTTATGCATTACAGTGCAATTCGGCTGCACGGTGCATAAAACCGCTCTGGTCCTGTCGAATCATAAGTGGACCCACCACAAATAGCAAATGTTTTCTCCCATACATTTTCTGAAAGCTCTCACCCCACAGATTAACATACTAAAAGCCTACCAAAATTATTTAGTGGAACACCCTTTTTTGGGGTAAAAACAAAATGGCCGCCGTGAGCCCCCAAAACCTTCATTTCGATGTATTTACACGTATTTAAGCGGTTTTAGTTCACGTTGAAATCCTTATAAAAGCTTCAAGCAGGATTTAGAATAACCGCACTCAATAAATGATCTCTTACCTAACTACTGACGTCATCGGTGGCACGTCATAACCCACAGATATAAATTTTTTTCGATTTCCTCAGTTTTTTATTTTGTTTTTTAATAGGCTAATTTTGCTTGCACAGATTCAAAATTCCATTCCGCTAAACTTCGCGTAAATATTTGATTATTTGCAAAGTTTGACCTTATATTCCGCATTTTTTTTTGCGAAAATTTGAAAGCTGAATTTTTGCAACATTTATTAATGTAAGCACGCTTTGGGAAATCGTCGTTGAATTTCACCAATATTCCGTCTGAACAAACTCTGCTTACGTGGCTCTTATTAAATAAAAATTGTAAGATTTGGAGAAAACGTGGTAATGCGGTCACTCTTGATGACGTCATTAAAATGTCAAAAATCAACTCATGTTATGTCCTCTAGGCCTATATCTCAAATTTTTTATCCTGTCAATCTTGGTTTCAGAATAAAGAGTCACTACAGTTTTTTGGCGTATAATAATTGAATTAACAAGCAAAGAAACATGGCTTTAATCTATTAACTCTGTATGTATGACACGTTGAAGTAATATCATCTGTATACACTTACAGCATTTAACAACGAAAGGGTTCAAAACAAGAAATGTTAACTCAATTTATTTAAATCTTTTGTGCAGAATATATATTTCAATCTGGGGTACCACTATCACCATTAGAGTCACTATCTTCTACTAAGTAGAATTAGAGCATGATCCATGACAGTCACCGGATGCAACTGTACACTCTAAAGCAGACTTTCGGCATGTGCATCGAAGTATGCCGCAACCAATTTTACAGTTGCAGAAAATCATTTGCAGAATTTTAGATGGAGCAGCTAATTTGTCGGTCATCACTGGTACTAGCCTGCCTTCACAAACTCGCCTACCCCACTATTCAGGTGGTACATCGGTCTCGTGACCAAGCCATACTTGCACTTGATGGTACACTTTCAGACTGTGATTTGCCGCTGCTGATGTGCGAGGAAGTAAATTGGGATGTGTTGTGATTATGCTTCTTGCGGTTTTCTCGCAAAACCTTTGGTGTCGCAGAGTATCCACCATGTCATCAGGTCCTCCATTATACAGAGAAATTAAAGCTGAGTTACCTGCGTTCACAACTTCTTCGACATTTGCATGGCGTGACATGAAAATGACTGCAGATTTTCGGAAGTTTTTATCCGCCTTCAATTTTGAAACAGCCTTTTGTTTTTCAATTCCATAGACTTTCGAAGCAGTGTCACATCCCAACACAGCATGGGCAAAAAGAATATAATTAACCACAGCTTCTTCAAGAGATTCTTTGGTGGCTGCAATGTTCTAGCATTTTGATGTTTCCTTACTGGATGTTCTTTGCAACCAAATATCGTGCGTAACACTATCAGCTTTGTAATGAATAAGCAAAATTAAAATATCGGTGTCACCACCTAACACAACAGTGTCATGTTGCTGTGCGGTTGCTATCGCGGTTTTCGCAATCAGTAGATCTGCATCGCCTCTGGCATGGTGGACAATACTACCTGCTCTCTCCAAACTACCTCCCATCATTAAGATAAGTCGCTGTTTATTTTTCGGATTAGATGGAAAATCTTCTTTGTTCGTGTTGAGTTTCATTTTGGAATCAACATATACCTCAGCCCCCATTTTGCCACCACATCTTCGAAAGTGAGCGCAATCTTTCGTAAAAGGTAAATTGGCATAGCCATCAAATACAACTATACATGTTCCGTAACTGAATGTTACATAACTGGAATACATCTGCAGGATTTCACCCCACTCAGCTCCTTTTGGCCAAGGAAGTTTGTGCAACAAAGCACCTCCGTCCAAAACGTAGTGGACTGACACCTTAGGTGGCTGTGGAACAGATTGAATTGATGCACACCACAAGAAGTCAGCCAAGGAAGCCATACTCGCCAGCCTTATGTTGGAGTTTGATTCAAACAGAGCTGATGGATGTTGACAAAGCTCGTGCTGAAACAACTCTGGTAGCTCGTTCTCTGTTGTACCAGCACACATTACACGTTGAAATAGCAGGCAAGAATCGATACTTACTTCCTTATCCATAACTTTGATAGAATTTTTTGCTTTGATGGTGATAGCTTGAACTTTCTTTTTGAAGGAATGTTCATTCATCTTCTTTCCAGGCAATTGCACAAGAATCTTCATACCAACATCTATTGCTGTGTCGCAGTTGACACTGTCATGAACTGTGATACCTGTGGCTACGCTCCTCAAGCTTGATGGACCGCCCAGTTTGAGGGGATTTCTCCCTATCAGATAATTAAGAAGATCTGGAATATCTTTTAGATCTCTGCCCATTCTCGCTAAAGAGCTCTCTTTGTGTTGATCCTTGGTGATGAATTTCATGCCAGTAAACTCTTGCATGATTTCATTGACTTGGGCGCAAACAAAACCCAAATTAGTCTTTGGGTCTCTGTCATGCCGCGTCCTCTAGTAAGTCCGCCTCTTGATTTTATACTCCTCATTAGACATTGTTCGATTGTTAGGTCAGTCCATAAACCAGCCCAATGTCTTTCTGTGCGACGAACAGCGTGATGCCCTTCCTCAAAGTGCTGGTAAACGAGAGGCATTTTATTCTGTAGCTTGAGCATTTTTACCAGATACAAATGAACACATTTTACATATCGGTTATGTCCTGACGCTGCCAAGTAAGGAAGCATTTCATGCATGCACTGCAAATGCACCGATCACAAACCAAGTCGCTCTGCTTTGACGAATTCAGACGTTTTAGTAACCATTGAGATGTATTGCAAGCACAGCTTAGCTGTTCCGTGTCCCTGTAGAAGGCCTTTAGCTTGTTGCTCCTTTAGTTCCAGGTGCTGAAGCACTTCACTCTGTTCTAAATCCGATGGTGACGTTGTTCCTTTGTTCCTGACAATACTTCCCTTCTCCCAAGATAATCTTCAGCTGGGGAATCAAATCGTTCTCCTAATCATAGTCTTCTAAAGAAAAATGTAACAACTCAGATGGCCGAGTCAACAGCTCAGATGGCCGAGTGGTAAGAGCGTCCGCCTATGGAGCTGTAGACTGGGGTTTGATTCCGAGTCGGGTCAAACCAATGACTTAAAAATTGATATTCACAGCTTCCCTGCTTGACGCTCAGCATTAAAGGGACAGTGTGGAGAACAAGCCGACAAGGTTATTTTTTGTGCCGTTGGGAAGGGCACTTAGCGAAATTGATCCATCTTGGTGTGGTAGACAGATGGCTGGCAACTCCTAAGCGAGCTCCTATAGCGCATTGATCGCTTTCTCGTGATAGGAGGATAAATATGCAGCAAAATACAAAAAAAAAATACAAATGACAGATTATTAAGTAGGTCTCTGACCACGGTGAATATTAGTCAGTTACTTCTAGTGCCACTTTCATCGGCATCTTGGTGAAAAAGTACGTCATCCGGCTTGTCATAAAAGCTGGGGGTACAATCTAGCAAAATATTATTTTTCGTTAGTGCGACCAATTTAGCTCTCACATAATTTCGCAAATTTATCGCGAAGCTTCTTCTGCAAATGTTGGCACGTCAAGATTTGATTTATCAAATGTCAGTAGCTGGGCCAAATTGCAACCTAATGCCGATGAGGTTAGCAATGTACGAAGAGCTGCATCTATCGAAAGATGCCCTCTGATTGCTCGACTTACTGGTTTTTCAGATAGCATGTGGACAATCGAATTGGGTGCGTAAACAATTTCCAGGATTTCTTGAAGACTCATTCCTTACATCAAATGCCTAATGCTGCCGAGAAAGCTCATTAAGGTGTGGAAGCCTCTGAGTCTAATCACGCATGGTTGTAGTTCTTGCTGATTGTGAACCATGATAAATGCCTTTGTTCACAAAGGTTGCTCAAATGTGACAACAGGATAAACCTTGTGCTTAGCTGCATGTGATGAGATGAATTTCATGGTGGAATAGATGCGTGAGAGATCATTGGGATCCATGGCTATCATAGGTAGGTACGTGACTGACGTTTTTCCTGGATGTTCTTCTCGATGAATGCCTTGCATAAAGCCAGACCACTGTGGGCGTGGTGCATTCACAATAAATGATGCTTCCCACGAAAAATGTGCTATTGCGAATTGCACTTCTGCACCAGGATCTTTTAAGTTTTCATATTGCAATTAACAGAGTTGGGCACAGCGGCGCTACTCAGCAGCGCTGCTACTAGCGCCGCTACTTTTTCGCTAGCGGTAGCGGCAGCGCCGCTGTTTTTTTTGGCCACCAGCGACAAGCGGCAGCGCCGCTGTTATTTTAGCCGAGTAGCGGTAGCGCTTCAGCGCCCCATTTAATGCAAATAGTCTCCCGCTGGCGCTGATTAAACTCTTTCGAAGACAGAGTTGCAACTAAAAGTTTTGTTTCTCACAATCTCACTTTAAATTTTTTAATCTGAGATTGAGAAAACAAACTTTTTGGTAATAATTTCAGCCTCTGAGAATTGGCTTCTCAGCGGGAGATATGTGAGATAGGAAGAAAATTCCAGCAGAATGATGAAAGATAGAGCTGCTTCATAGTTTTCAAACTTTGTTATTTGCGTATAAGGTGTGATGTAAAGCAGTCTGGAGAATGTGGAGATGAGAATTCCGCGCCCGCGATCTTATTTGATGTTTATCTTTGTTAGAGGTGCTAGTTGCAGCTGTTTACTTTTTTGCTTTGATGTCAGGCGATGCTCTAAATTTTTCGTTGGGGGCCTTTACATGTGGATTGAGCTTGAGGTGTAGCATGGCAGAATGATAAGCTTTTGTCATGGGAGTCAATCAGGTCAGACTCAAAGTGATTGTTTTTAGTCCTTGCGTTTCGCGATTATAGCAGGAATTATGCGGAGATTTAAACCTTTTCTGCACAACTCCGAAAATCAAGTAGTTGTCGCTTTGCATCGGTTATTTAAAGTTACTTGGCTCCCCTTTCTGGTTCACGCTGAAGTTGGCAATGAGGGTATTGAATTGGTGCGAAACAAAAAAAACGTGCATTTAGTCATAGGCGCACGCAGGGAGGGCACGGTCCCATGCCCCACCACTTTGACCCTGTAATAAGGTGCTAAAACCTAACTTTCCGTCTATAATTTCTCAAACCAATAATGGGTAAAGCCTCCTTTCACCTATTTTAGCCAAGCATCTGCTCTTAGACATAGACTGGGAAAATATTTTTGAATTGTCCCTAGTAAATACACTCACTGCATGTCATTTTTCGGTAAAAGTGTGCTAAAATGAGTGTTTTTTATGTGAAAACCATAAAATTTTGTTGGCAGCGGGGGGTTTCACCCAAAAACCGCCGGTTGTGGCTCTACCCTTTTGCCAAATCCTGGGTGCGCCACTGCTTTCGTACAATCGCGTATGGGCGAAGTCCACCCACGTGCCATCACTCACAAATTAAGAGCAATCCAGCTAAGCAAGATAGAGACTACTTTTTTCAAAAGCTTACATGAAATGTCGAACCCCAAATTCAGGCTTCAGAGAGGCATGTGCCCATGTGCTGGAAGAGTTTTTGAATGAAGCTGCATTCCATCGAGAACGACCTTCGCCGGAACTTTTAAAAAAAAAAATATTGAGGGACTTGTTCTATGTCCATTCACTTAAATACCGCGATTCTTTCAAGCGCGACGATTGAACGACTTTTTTCCGTGGGAAAAGACGTGCGAAAGCCTAAGCGCAGTAATGTAACGGACCAGCATTTCGAAATGCTTGTTTTTTAAAAAAAAACATGCAACCAATCAATGGTGTTTAATTTTTTAACGCTGGTTGCAACCTGCGTTCATTTTTTAACTTGTTTCTATTATATTTTCAATCTGTGGTTTATTTTCAACATGTTCTGATTATTTCTTTTCAACCTGTTTTTTGTTATTCACTAAAAAGCTGACCATCGGTTTCTATTTCCATCCAATCAGATTTCAAAATTAACTTTTCCCCGAAGAGCTCTATATCTTATTGGATGAAATGGAAGCTGATTGTTGGCTTTTTTGTCACTTCGTTTTGTTTTCATTTTCATTACTCGCATTTCTATGCTACTTCCGTCGACAAAGTTGCAATTTCACCAGTAGGCCTACAATATTAAAATGCCTTTGTGCTCTTGACTTTTTTTCCTTCAAAACAGCGGCAGCGCCTAGCGGCAGCGCCCGCTGTTTTGCACTCACTAGCAGCAGCGGTAGCGGCAGCGGTAGCGGCGCTGCTTTCGTAAACAAGCAGCGGTAAGCGGCAGCGCCGCTGCTTTTTTGGTCAAAAAGCGGCAGCGGCGCTACGTTTCAAGTAGCGGCTGCCCAGCTTTGGCAATTAATGTATACTGTCGCTGCTTTGGTAAAAGTTTTGAATGGGAATTCTTCCCACATTAACAATGCCATCTGATGTTATTTTAACTCTTGGGATTACCAACAAACGCTTTTCTGCTGGAGTCGCCATACAAACGATACCCATTTCGTGGAATGTGCCATAGCCATCAATACTACAAATATTGTGGTCTACATTATCAGTTGAATACTGGAGAAATGAACCTTCATTCATGCTTCCGACAACGTTAGTATTTTGTTCCATCGCCCCACTTTTTTCAAAAGTTTTAATCTCACGATAGGAGCAGCAAAACCCATGCTTGCTTAATGAATCAACAAGCATTTTTGACTGGAACATATGGGGCATCTGCACCCCTAAACTTAACTGTCAAGGGGCAGTGATAGCATTCGGTCGTGTGGCTTGCATAATAGCTTGTCCAATGGAAGCTATTTTATGGTCAGCCATAGTGCCACAAATCATAATCTGAAGAAACTGAAGCAGGGACTGAGGTAGGAACTGCAATGCTGTTTCTGTCGACAAGTCTCCAAAGTCCGAGTAAGTATGATTTTTCTGTTTCATTTCTTTTATATCTTGCTTAATTAACTTCGCTGCTGTTTCTGTTAAATATCTCTTATCGCTTTCTTGCTTTGATTTCTGGTGAAAGTTGTCAATTATCTCAGAAGCAGTTGAATACAATGTATCTATATTATATGCTTCTTGCAGTTCTGAAATCATTACTGTTTCGCTGAAATGCTGCTTTATCTCGTTTTTCATGTGAGTAAATCCGTATGGTTTTACGTCATTGTCCTCCAAAAATTCTCCCATTTTCTTTCTCAAATCTTTTATTGATAGTGTTTCATCATCATTGTTTTTAGAGTAATCCATTGTTATCAAAAATGCCTTGTGTCTCTGGACATTTTTGGGTCTTTCACTTCTACCAATTTTCTTTCGCTTTCATGTTCCAGACTCTGATTTACCATCATCAAAACGTTTTGGAGTGCTGCGGCCAGTGCGAAAGTTAATATTGCAAGCTGCATAGTAGACAGAATCTGCAGCTGGTAAATCATGCACATACAGGATTCTACCCCTTACATCATCAGCCCACTTTCCAGGAAAAGCATTGCATGCTTGCAGCAACTTTTCACGGAATTCGAATGCTCTGATTGGTTTGAACTTATGATCTTTTTTTTACCACTGTATAGGTCAGAGCATCCACGTAACATACAATTCTTTCTATGTAAAAAACTTTTTTCGGAGCGAAGTGAGTACTGTTGTTGATTTTGGTTTTTATCTTCCTGATATTTTCTTTTTTCCAGTATCACCGCTTTTGGATTAATGTAATGCTTTTTCTACACTACACATGTACAGACTGACCAACAGCAACGTTAATACTGTCTTTCCTTTGTTCACTTGCTTCCAAAATTCCATCAACACTTTTTGCTGTCAAAATTACATTTTTACCTATTTCTAATGTAGCATTGGAGCAGAAAACACACTCAGTCATAGCATCAGCGCTTCAATTTATCTTCATCCTACTTTGCTAAATTCGTTGCGGTAACTTTCTTATCTGATTGTAGCTTGAAAAGAAATGTGCAATTACAACATCTTATCGTTCGACAGACTAAAAATACTACTTTTGTACAAAATACTTGAGTCGTTTTCATCAGCCGTGCGCGCTTATCACATCATAATCGCGCATATGCGTGTGGCAGGAACACTATTGAGCGTAAGGCCAACTACCTACTTTACTCGCTTTTAGAGTACGTTAAACTGCAGCAATGTAACTATTGAGTTTATTTGTAAAAGGCTGTCAAATAAAATACTTGCCTGCAAAAAGTTATTTTTGAAGTATGACGTCATGAACTTGTACATGACGTCATCACTCATCATCAGATCGTCAATACTTGGCTAATCAAATATTTCTTGGTTGCAAAATCTTTTCAAGCCAGTCTGACATTTTTATTTTGACTACAAAACACTAGGATAAAAATGCTAAAAATGTTAAATTCGCACTTCTTTGAACTATTATGAATCGTACAACTTACAATTTTCTTGTCGCATGTATAAAAAAATTATCGCTCAAACTGGACAAAATTTTGCACATGGGTAGATAAATTAGCATACATAAAGCACACCAAATTTCAGTTCTCTAAATTTAGTACAGATAAAGTTATCGAAAACGTAACACATCCCAACAGAAAAAATGTTGATTTTTAAAAATCTTTTGCTTGTGGGTTATGACATCATCAACCGATGACGTCAATATTTGACGGAAAGACGGTCCATTATCTGAGGATTAATTTAAAAGTACTTTGAAACTTCTGCGCTTTCTACAAAGAATGGTAGAAGCAGTTAAGTACATCACACTTTCGCAAATAGTTGAAAGGTGTTTTATGTTCATGACGTCATTATGACGTGTTTCACCAAATTTTTTTGGTAGACTTTTAGTACGTTATGCCTTAGGGTATAAGCTCTCAGAAAATGTACGGGAAAAACATTTGCAATTTGTGGTAGGTCAGCCCTATGTTTGAGACGGATTGACTGGACTAAACTGGTGTAATAAACTTTTTTTAACCCGAATTCTCGTTTAGTCGAGTATTTGGTAGAGCAAATACAGCTATCAGGCAACTTTTTCGGTTAGTATTGTTCAACGCTACATTCTGCTTGGAAAAAAAAAGAAAAAAGGCACACCAGTGACGTATTGCACGAAGTTAATGGTAAAGTAGTGTAGGGTGTTGCGTATAAAGGGTTGGGACGTGGAGTCAATTGCTTTAATGATATTAGTAGAACATGGTGCAAAAATTAAAGACTAAGAAAAAATGTGTGATAGTGCTTATGCCTATAAGCATAAAAAACCTCGTAAGTCTATTTTTGTTAGATCATTTATTGAAGAATGTCTAGTATTGATTTTATTTTCTAATTTTGTTAGTTACGTTTTTGTATTTAGTTCAATTGCTTTGTTGTCGCTGACGTTGTTAGTATATTTATGTCTGTCTTGCCTCTAATGCCCTCAACTGCTCCGAGGAAGTGGGACTTGATGTCTCCAACTCAACTGCCATATAAGGTAACACGAATTGTTATTGTTTTGCTTGATACCGGTATTAGAAATACAATGCAAGAGCTTTGTGTATTAAATCAATGGCTTGTCGCACAAACATTTAACTTCACACACGGCAGCAAATTGCTGCAACCAAATCAAAACTAAAGTAAGGTATTGTTTGCAGCCTTAAAAATTTGTTTAGCTTTTGTGATAATTTGCGACATTGTTTCACTGTGGTTTTGATCACAGACGTGTTTTCAATAAGCTCGAACTAAAACGCAGACGGAATAATTTTTTATTTATGTACCGTAACTGCGACCAATAAAGATACGAAAGTAACCGTAAGCTTGTTCGTCAAGTCATACTCAAAGTTATGAATGATTACAGCATTACCGAGTGTGTAAGGTCACTGCATCGGCATTTGCCTTTCCGATCAAATGCTGGGTTTATACGACCGCCTAGGAGTACCAAACACACGCTCAATTAGAAATTTGTTCAAGTTTTTTTCATTTAATGGTTTCTAAAGAAATTTCCATAAGTTGTTTGCACGAAATGTGATGTGTTCTTATCTATTCATCTTTCGAAAGCTGAACTTTTATTTAACGTAGCACAAGTAGCTCGCTTATCAATGTTATCGAGTTTTGCAGTTTTGTTAATTAACGTGCTGGGTTGAAAATTTGTAAAGTTCAAATATTTATTTTATATCTGATACTATAAGATATCAACCTATCTTGATAAATTCGCCATTAATAGTCATCTAACGTTTTCATTTGTATTCTGATGATAAGAGCAGATTTGTTATCTCGAATTGTCCAATATTTGTCGGACGGGAATTTTTTTAAAGGTTTTAAATTCATTGTTTTGTTTGCTTTTTACACTTTTATTTATTAAGGTTAGAAGACAGCTTGCGATACAATATCATCAAACGTAATTTAATCAGTTAATTTATTGGCCCAGTTGTTTTTTAATCTATCCGAAAAGATTTGTCCTGCTATTCCATTCATAAATAACATGATGTAAATTTGCACTTAGTCTTTGGTTTAGAAATATATTTTCTTAATTAATTATGGAAACCAAGCAATGTAACAAAATCAGCGAGTTTAAAATGGCGTCAGATAAAATTATCTATTTCCGTTTGCAAAAAGCAATTGACAGTTACGTCTGCATAAAATTCCTTAATTGAGTTTGAGCAAAATTTAACCCTCATTGAATGTAGCAACATAAAATCTCAATTTTGCGTGAGTGTTCAACGATCAAACTACTGCAAATAGAAGTTTGGTCATCGCTAGGCCTGTTAGGAGAATACGTTGGGCAAAATGACCTCACTTCTAGCAAAAATCTGTTGTATCGTTAGTCCAGCGCATGCTATAGGTTATCCAACAAAAAGCTTATAGATTTTAAGTCGAGAAAGTAGCTTCTTTTACCCTATACTTATTTTAGATTAGGTCTTCCTCTTATGATACAGTAATTGCAAAATGTATTGCATGTGAAACAAGCAAAAACAAAATAATTTTTATCAATGCTATAGCTTTTTTTTATTAGAAGAATTCATTTTGCACTAGCTGTGTTCTAATCTTTAGATTATGTCATTTTCTCTTATGCATCGTACTTGTTGGTGATTTTTTTTACTCTTGTATGATTTTTTTTATCGACGTTTGAAGGATATTCTCCAAAATTTTGTGCATTTTTATGATACACAGATGGATCGCCCAACATACGCCACTTCTGCTCCTGTAGAAAACATTCCCTCCAACAATGAATGTCGAATGGTGGAAGTGAGAGGTCAGAAGGTGGCGTGTTTCAACCTCGATGGGGCCGAGTACATTTGCTTACCCCAGGTAACCCAAATGCAGTATAGTAAACAATGCTGATGCAAAACCCAAAGCAATTTCATTTGGCTAGTTATGCAGGTTAACCGATCAGTTTGATGAGCCGGAAGAGAGTTCATTGTTTTGTATTGCATTAAAATCGTCAAATCACTAAAGGGGTGTCCGCAAGTGGTGTGAAAAAAAAAAAAAGATATAGAGGTATTGTGCGTGGCAGCATACTAAAGGATACTCAGCAAGGTAGCTTTATGCTACCAGGAGTAAAAATAAAATTTTGTAAGCAACAGTTTTCATGCTAGTTTCTTATATAATTTTCTAAGGGAGAACTCCACGAACAAGCAAAGAACTTCAGCGCTAAAAGCACTTACAATAAGCATAGCATGGAGGAAACTTTACCGGCACGTATTATCTTATCCAAAATTATCTTTTCAGTGCAATTTTAATTGCGATTTCTGAAGTTAAATTATGCCAATTTTGGAAAGAAGATGCAAAATATTTTACTACACACGATTGTTTATTTTTTTTTGTTTCTATCTTTATACATTTCGCAATTTTATTGTTTTTAAAGCGTGTCTGATTTGTCATGAATTATCAAATTATGTTTAGGCCCACAATTTTTGAAAAATCTTTTTATATAATCTTACTTGCTTGTGTTTGGCTCCGCCTCGTAAATGGGTGACACTAAATGGTACATTTCGGTAGATCATTTCGATAAAGTAAATCGCCTCATCACAATCAACAAACAATGGTTTTGCAGGCAGAATTTCTTTCTTTTCTCCTTACAATTTCACATAACTTTTGTCAATGAACAAAAATCGCCTAAAATAGATTTATTTTAACCATAACACGACATTTTATCATCAAACACGATAATCAATTATAGCTACAAGAGATTTGACGCATTGATCAATCTCCATCATTTCATTGTGTCCGGTAGCTTGTGCGCATGTTGATTGCGGGTACACCAAATCGCGCCTTCGCTGCCGTAGCGCTCATTTAAAAATTTATTTGATCGAGCGCAAAATTGCATAAATAAACTCTGCATGGTTGTGATAAGTGAACTGAAACCAGGCCAACAATTAATGCTGAAGACTCCCAATAAACCAGCACTGGCGATGAGCCAGTAAGAACACTTTTAACGGCATCTTTTAATCGTTTTTTGCAGGCCTTCGAGTTTTTTCTAAAGCATCTTGTTGGTGGGTTGCACACTGTCTACACCAAATTAAAACGTCTTAACATAACCCCTGTGGTTTGCAACGTGGAACAGGTAAAATGTTACGCTATTCGTGCCAATTAACTTACTTCCACCATTTGTGATTCATTTAAAATGATGACAATTGTGATAAATACCTTAATACCACTTTATAGAATCAAGCCATTATTTCCGGGTTTTACTTATTTGATTATGGAGTATGTAGCAGGTTAAATGCGCCTAAGCTGCTTTGTTCAAGTAATGCAGAGAAGTAGGATAAGTTTTTATGACCAGTCAAACGATGGTGTGATCGCAAGACCTCTTTTTAACTTGTGGTTTATCAAAGTTGTTCTTATGTCCAAAATGTAAGGTGCTTCTGGATAATTGTTTCTACGAGTCGGATTTGAGCAAACAGTAAAATGACTCCACAACAAGTCCACTATAAAACTCGGTAAGAGCGTCAACACTTCAGCAAATCATGTTCGTTGCACCCAGCTCTCGTTTTTCCTTGATAAGAAGATACTGTACAAATAAAACAGTCGTTCATTTTTGCAACTACCAAACGCAATACTGTTTTGCTTTGAAATTAACTGCTTGGGAAGTTCAATGACGTGTAGGTTCAGGCGTAAAAGCTATATTATCTACTTCTGAATGCCTTGAAGGCGAGGGAAGATTTTGAAGAAAAATTTTGTGGAATTAAGTAAATCCGCATTTTCAGGTTCGAATACTGCGAGGAATTGGTGCTATACAACCGGGAGTAAACCGCTGCAAGTTGATCACCAAGAGCGACTTTGAAATTCTTTATCAAGATTGCACAACTGCCAGGTAATGGGAGAACTGCATTTTTTTCACAACGATAATTGATTGACATTTCATAAAAAGAAAGATTTTGAGTATACATCTGCCAACCATGTGCCCATTGCCCCTTACCACAAATACAAGACTAAGGTATCAAAACCGCATTACATTATTAGCGCCTTTGCGAAAATCACAATCATATCGAGGGTTTTTTGTGGAAAATAGGGTTACAATATACGTCATGAAAAAGTTGAACTAAGTTTTTATGCACTGAGCCATAGAATGCGCATGAATTGATCGCGTAATGAGAATCAAAAATTGAAGTCCGACGAACAGAAATTATTTCCTTGTAATTTTGGCCGCAAAAGGAAATATGCTGCAATAAACAGTATTCAAAGTTACAAACATACTTTGGAACAAGTTAAATCGCATCAGAAAATTTATTTATGGCTTGTTTCGAGTTTCTTCTTTGTTCAAAACTGTTTCTTGGCTTTGTTCATCAGCTCTATATTGGCCGAATTTTCGTTTCATGGTTTGATCTAAAGTCACGTTTGTTGCGTCACACCGGCAGTATGACGAATAAACGAAGTTTAAATATATCAAATAGTGTTCGGCACCCATTATGCAATTCGTCATCGACCATTTAAAGGCAGGAGATTTGTCCTCAATGACCCAAAATTCTTTTACTTTTGAATGGAAATATTACATCATAAAACATAGCAGACAAGTATACTGCGAAATTTCTTTATTACGTCATAAGCAAAACAAGGTTTGCAAATTAATCTCGCTTAAACACGTCACAACAGATGACGCCATCGGTTACATTTCGGTTCTTTTAACAAAGTCACGTGACTCGACCCTTAGTAGCCTATTTCATTTAGGTGATATAATTAGTTTCAGCTGATTGATATTTTTTAAATTAGGCCAAAAAAATCATGGACTGCGGTATATTACCACCGATTATTTCGCGAGTTCACATAATTATTATTTAATGGAGTCCATCCATTGTTTATAAGTTTGTTGTCATTAAAATAAATTTCGTTTCATAGTGATACCTAGTTTCAGTTTTTGCTCAAACTAAGATTTTATATCAAATAAGAATTAACTGTTTAAGAACTGAAAACTTGCATCAGCAATTAAGCTCACGATACGAAGTTAAGAACTAAATTATCGCCGAAAGATTAGGCATGGTAAACAAATAAACAAGTTTCAGTTTTAAAATAAATTAATCGCCAAAATAATCAAAGCAAATACAGTTTTGTTGGGTGCAACGGAATAACCGTTGGTTAACAGACAATAACTTCTGTAAAGTTAAAGAGTTGCATAATGGTCAATCTCATTTTTCTAAACCGACTTTCCCACATTCACCAAACATGGTACCGCAAAGATAGACATTTATGAGAATTGTAAATACATTTGCAATGCCATCGTTGTTGCCAATAAAAAACTGTTTTTTAGTATCTACATAAAACAACGAATCCTGCTAGCAGTGGTTCCACGTCGTTATGTGCGAAGGTCTACTATTGCATACATCTTACACAGGATATTAGCTACGCTTGGTTTTCGTGTTTAAAATGAAATAGAATGATGGTTTAGTATTGTTAGCTTTCACTCTTCCTGCGTGTTATCATAATCAGCAATTGTTTGAAAACAATCAAGAAATATGAGAGCGGAAATTAGGAATGTTGTTACAGCACTCACCAATCTACGTGCTTTCGCCATGAATAGAAATAAGACTAGTTAAAAGAAAGAAGTAAGGTATTTTGTACTTACCACGAGGTCAATAAAAGATCAAAAAAGTTGTTTCAAAAAAAATTACGTTATTTTTCAGTCGCCCCGGCCGACCCCCCAAACGATATCCTCTATTGCCGCTTTCTGCAGATATGATGACCCAACAAAACAATTCGGGACCAAACAACGTAAGAAGTGACATATTTCAAATGTTTAAAAAATTTTATATTTTGTTTTATTTGCGGCTACATATCTCGAGTTAATAGCTTTACTTTCCATGTTTAAAAACTCCCGCAGTGCAACCAAGAATGCTACTACTGTATCATGGCGTTATGGTATCCAAGTAGGTTACAGATCCTTTGTATCGCGGTCGATTCACGGATCGGGGCCCATCAAATTTTATCCAAGTTTTCTGCAACTGCTGACTACAAGAGCACTATTTCAGTCTACCTCATACACGCAGTTCAATTTTTTAATCAAATAAGCTTCAGTGGTTTATTTGCTAAATTTTGAACGCAGTTCTTAAACATTGTGGGTGCATTTCAACTCTGCTAACTTCCACTTTATGTTTCAGACTTTGCTCAATCAAGCAGACATGGCATCGTTCCAGAAAAGAATTCGCCTCAGTCACAGCTCTGATCAAAGCAACAACGATAAAAGTAGGTATTAAATATTTGCCAGCTGATACTATTCGAATAAGTGCCCATAGAGTATATGGAAGCCCTTTGGTCCATTAAAAATCTCCTGTTGTAAGGCTGTAAGATAAGCTTAAGCAACAAACCTACGACGAAAAAGGACGTGTTGGTAGAGCACTCTTCGTACTTGTGGTGATGTTTTGCCTTGTTGAAGATGACCCAAACCAGACGCATCCCTGCTCAACAAAGTGTTTATATTGTTTATGTCTTTTTTTTGCGCGGTCATTTCAATTGATACACAATGCAATTGTGATAATTGATAACATTGTTAAGCCATTCTTTAGTACTGCATCAGTTGATGTCAGACCGGGAATATAATATGTATGTTACTCAATGCAAAATCGAAGATATTGACAACGCAACACAATGCCACATAATTGGACATTAACCGAAGACAAATCATAAAATTTGGTGTAATCTGCAATGTGCTACGTTTTAAATGAATGCATAACCTGTTTTTATTGGTGAAATTTTAAATTTTGTTTCTCACTGAAGATGAGTTTTTTATTTTCAACGTTGGTTGTAAATTATCTAGTATGAAAGTGCATTAATTTTCATCGATGTGATCATGTCATATTTCCATATAAAATGTCCTACGCAAAACAATGATTCAGTTACTGGCCTGTTTAGCCCTGTGTTTTTCCACATAAAAGTGAAAGTGGTTTGCGAATGTGGGCAGTTCACAGAAAGACCATGGTTACAAGCAATGAAATGTTAGAGCTAAAAGAAGATGCTTTCAGTTCAATCGATCAAATCGTTTCCACGAAAATGCACATTGTAGTGAATTCTCTAGTTTTCATATTTAGACAAAAGCATGAACTGATTTGATGTATTCCAAAATGTAGTAAGATTTGGAGTCGAAATTTGTCTGTGTGGTTAGGCTCGTTAGATATGTATTTAACCGGCATTTTGGCACTGCATCATTCTGCTTATAAAGAGTTAATTAAAGTTCATTTCATCATTGAAATGAAATTATTAAAATTGTGCAGTTTTGTTATGCTTAATCGTTTAAAAAATAGAAATATGTGAAGCTCCATCTCATTGCATTGCTTGCCGTCTCAAACTCGATTTGGTTAGTTCTACTAGTTGCTTTAATCATTAATGACCTCTGTCACCTTCATTATCTGGTGTGTTTATTCTTTGATAACTGAGCGTAGTCTATCCTACAAACGACTAAAAATGCTTGAGCAAATAACTGAAAGATGAAAAAGTTATAAAGCAACAAAAATCACAAATCATGTCACGCGAAAATTCGAGTAATTCAAATCTTTTTATTTACTTCAACTTCAACTTTTCTTTTGTTGCTTGTTTGTCTCATGTCGCAATAAAACTAAATTAGCATTAATTATGGAGTTCATAATCAATATCGAGTTGTTTTTTGTGATGAAGCAATGAAATTCTCATTTTGACAGTTTTATTGCGCGTATTAAAACGTGACGTCACTTTACGACAATGCAAAATCTTGCGTAGCTATGACGATTCCATGCTTTGTACAAACTCGTAAATTTTGTCTTTAGTATGAACACTTTTTGTGATCAAAAATTAAAAGCCCCAAATTACAGCGCTGTCCATCGGATTTTATTTTAATACGACCAATTCAACAAATTAGTCAAGTCTTTAACTTTATAGACTGCAAAAAGCTCTAAACAAAGCTGACCCTAATTTTTTTGGGGGAAAGTAACGTGAAAATTCTAGGGTATTTTTTGGCGTTTATAACATTTTTGGCTAAAAACAAAGCGATCCGAAATGTAGCACTCGTGCTAGTCACTGCATTGTTATTGCGCAAGCGCATAAACTTTGCACAATAAAAAGTCAACTCATCTGCAGCTGTTCCGACAATTAATACTATATTCTATAAAGTTTTTAGTTGGCAATAATCTATACAATAATCTATAATCGTTCCGACAGTTAATACTATAATCTATAAAGTTTTTAGGTAGCAATAATGTAAATGCAATAATCTATAAAGTTTGTAGTTAGATATAGCCTATCGTTCTTGGTGTTTTTTGAGGAGTTATTCTAAAAGTAATTTTTTTGTAACCTTTATCAATGAATCTTAACATTTTTAAAGTTTCTTAGATCTTGTTGAGCAATAATGAATTTATCACTATCACCAACTTTTACAAAATGAATATACCGCATATTTAAGTGGTCGTTGGTTTTTCTTTATGATTAATTGCTCTAACTAATGATGGAAGAGTATTTTTTCTAACGTGGCCACACGAAATAGGGAGTTGCTTAGCAATTTCATCGTAAACATTGCAGCCAAGAAACGGCTAAAATGCCTTGGCGGACTTAGGGACTTTCCGCTCACTTCTGGCTCCGCTAAGCTGGATTCTTGAGCCAGAATGCAGACTTTTGGTAACCCAGCTTCGCTGCGTCTGCATCACAGTTTGGGAGCCCAGCCCAACGTAAGCTTGTAACGTTGATAATAGCTCCAGAAGTGAGATGAAACGTCTGCCTTAAGTACTTTTAACTGTTTCTTGTCGACAATGAAAGATGAATCACTTGCGGCATGAGAATAAGCGATATACTAATTTTCCAGTGCTGAGGATGTTAGTCTTATCCCATTTCAAAACATTGCATTTTCACTGAATATTGAGTTATTGTGTTTGGAAACGTTGTTACTTGATCCTTTAAGCATTTGAAACAGAGGTGTCCGGAGTCTAAAAATTCAGGACACAGAATCCGACTCCGAATCCAAATCCTGTATGGGCATTATATACAAATTACATATATACCCAATAGGTCACTATAGTAGCTTATTTAAATCATTGGTTATCATCCAAAGTTGAATCCGGATCCTGATCCGAAAAAAGCAAAAAACCACAATCCGGATCCGAATTCGAAGCAACAGCCGGATTATCGGGTTTTTAAAATTCGAATCCGGCTCCGTTGTACACCTTTGATTTGAAAGCGATTAATTCTGTAAAATCAAAGCTACCGGTAAACAAATGAATAAGTAGGAAAATTGCGTTATATCTCACTCTTATGCAGCATAGGATGCAAATCAAATCTTATTTTCTGCTCAATTCACAAGGTCGTGTTAAATCTTGTTGCACACCAAGCAGCGTTTATTCCAGCGATTTTTTGCATGCTGAGCGAAAATATGCACCAAGCCAAGTTGAATCAAGAATAAAAAAAATCTTATTTTACGGCCGTGACGGAATAACGTCTTTTATTCATGCTATACACTAATGAATGACCAGACAATAAAGCAGTTTACGTTAATTATATCACCTCATGCGCTAAAGATAATCTTAATAGATTTGGTTAGTCACACGTTAAAAATTCACGGAGGCTGCAAAACATGTGAGAGTTTTCCGACATTGACAAAAGTTTTGCAATTTTAGGCCTTCGTGATATCCGGTGACTGAAGCGTCGTTAAAGTTTAATTGAGGTTCTATATCATCAGCTGAAACTCGTTTTTATTGTCACTTCTGACACGAATGAGGCCACTTCCAAATTTCGACGAGGTTTTTTAGCCTTTAGATTTTTGCAAATTCAGGAGCAAACGCAAAGCATGTTTTTTATGCAAACAATTTTCCGTAATGTGACTGCACCTTGTCATACCTTGTTAGCATTTAGTCAAACTGGATAGCTAACACCCATTCAGCCAATAATATCGCATGAGCTACTAAAAATGAAACTAAAGTTGCTCAATGACGACGGTAAAAATTATTATGTTCATTTTTTATCAGCGTTGATGCAGAATGTTGTTCCTGAAATTTTAAGATTATTATTGCAGTTCAAACTAAGATAACATATTTTTTCTTTCGTACAATATTTTGCTTGCTTGGTGGAATTTTTACGGAGTAGACCTTTCAGAAATGCCTGCATTCTCTACCAACGGTTCAAAAAGTAAAAAAAATTAAGTGATATGTTATCAGAGAGAAAAGAGCGCGGCAGAATTGCTGTAGATGTAAATGTTGATTTTTGGCGTAAAAAACTTGTATTTTCATTTGTTATTCATTCGTTTTCATGAAAACACGTTAATTCCAATCCAATTCTTTCTGTAATATGTTAAAGAGTGCGTGCCAAGATTATAATTAGAACGGGCATAATTTGACTCAGAAATAAAATTAAACCACAGTTCCTCTTCATATGTATAAAGAAAAAAACAAAGATCGAGATTTTACTGTAGATATTATTGTGATGAGGCAAATGCCTTGGCACGTGTTTCACATCGTTCTGTTCCATCGGAAGGTCGGCCATTAAGCACTCATAAGCGTGATGTGGGTCAGATAGAGATGGTCTCATCAAATCTTCGTTCTGTTTTATTTCCGGAAGACAAATTTTAATTTCTCTGCCGATGATGCATTTATGCAACAATCATTAGTTGACACCCTACTCATTCTAAAATGAAATGGACTGTCTCAACACACGAACAACCTCGATCATCTAAGTCCTTGTTTCTTTGTACGATTGACCTTATTTCTAAGAGTTCTTGTGCTATTTTTCACATTTACTTTCTATGACTTGGAAACGTCTAAATGCTCAAATCATGAAACTGCAAGAACACGCAATACTCACAACAATTCGTACCCAAATAATCTTTTTCAAGTACTGTGAGCCAACAAACCACTTCACAAGAGGACACACGATCACCTAAATTTATTTGAAGGACGCCATGCGGAACACTTTCAAAACTTTGAAGATTTATGTCATTTGTTTTCCCCGAAAAAAAAAAATGGATGAAAGAATTTTTTCTATAAGAGGAATAATTGCTTGTGTAAATCTTTTTCTTTTAACAGATTTATCATTATTGGAAAACCATCGGTGCTGATATGAGCTAATTTTCTTCTGTTTTTTTGTAGAGCACACTCACACTTATTATGTATTTACATATAATTTAACGTTATTGCGTAATTATGTTTTGTAAACTAGTTATTAAACAGTTGATTTCAAGTGTTTGAAAGACTTCCATTACTACTATTGCGTTGTAAATGTGCGCTGATTCATTTCATTGTTTTTTACAGCAAAATGCAGTCCTTCAAAAGATGTTGAGAAGAATTTTTCTTCTGCCTTTCCTCTTTTATCCACTGATATGCGTAATAATCAAACAGCTAATCTGGCGTATTTACAAGTAAGTAATATAATTGCTTATATATTTTGGATAACGTACAGCACATTATCTTTCTAAATGAGTTGTTTTATTGTTGGTACGGACGTTCAGGCACTTCTGAAGTTTTTTTTGTAAAGAGTTGTTTTTAATATTATGGAATAATTTTTTCTTTAAAACTAAAAATTTTGACGTGAATTACGACATATTCGTCATTGCAAAACCTAGTTTCTAGAGACTTTTTTCAATTTATCGCTTCCGCCGTTTCCGGTAAATTGTGTTATTTAATGAAGCTTCAAGTTTTTTTCGACTTTCAGGTCTCTTATCATAATTTATTATAAAGTCTATTGATATATAGCATGGTGGTTTACTCATTCACGACAATCACGTGAACTGTGATCCTGACGCTAACACACTTTGGTGATTTTACGTCGAAATCTTTGGTGTTCACAATTGAAAACACAGCGTTGTGAAAATTAGCTAATTTTTGTGATTTTTAGGCATTTCGCCAGCAATATCATCAAGCTGCAGCGTTATCCGGATTGCAGGCTGGACTGGATGTTTCTTCAACCCAACAGTTAAACCCTGCCCTTGCCCAGATACTGATGATGTCCAATCCCGCTCTCTTTCCAACTACCGCTCTACCTCCTACTTCCATTGCAATGCTAAGTCAGTTCAATCAAAGGGTAAGCAAATGTGAAAAATTCGTACGAAGTTGTTAGCTTAGACTCTCTAATACACTTCAATAGGCACTACGCATTCCCAATCTAGTCTCCTGATATGTCATTTGAATGTTTATTTTAGCTGCTTACAGTAGTTGATGTGGCCTTCTTGGAAGTAAAATTTTAAAGCTGTGAGATACAGTGAACCAAACCTTTTGCGTAGATTTCTCGAAACCAACAAGCTCCCTCTCCAAATTCCGCTTTATTAAATTTTCAAGTTGCTGGAAATAAAGAAAGATTGAATTCCTTGTCAAGTTACAACACTGAACAGGTACGATAAAAATTTGTAAGATCCTTATAGTTTTGACTTCTTTGCAAATTTTACTGAACAATTGAAAAAACGAATTGTGTTGTCATGTTATTCCCTGCCTCATTCAGCATTGTAATTTCTTATATGTTTTTATTGCAAAGTTTTTTACCTCTGCTCACTTAAGCCTGCTCTTTGGTGCTGTCGATACTTGCAGTTCTGTCATCTTTAGAAAAAAACTTATCGATACACTGTTAGGATAGCAACTAATGACATAATGAAGTAAATGTGGTCTTAGTAGCTTCCATTTCATATTTCACAGAATTCTGATGTGATTCTTTCTCCCAATGATAACACTGTGTCAGAAAATGAAGACTTGACTTCGTCGAGGTAAGTATTGAAAAAACATGTGATTTTGAATAGATAAAAATCTATTTTTCAGGTTGTATAAATGCTTTTAAAAAGTCGTTTGTAATTTATTCCATTTTTTAAATAAAAGTAAAGATGATGTTGCTTAGAAAACACTTGACATTTTAGTGTCATTAGAAATCCAGATTTGGGGACATTTTCTTTGATCCACCTGGATTGCGACATCGATCCATATGAACTCTCTTGGCTCCTCCTCTATTTTACAATTTATTAAATTAGAATAATAGTTTACTACGTAGTATACAATTTTTGTGAGTTTTGCGATTTGACGGTTATAGGTTGAAAAAATAGAAATTGATCAATTTGTTGATTTTCCAGAAATAAAGATCAAAATCTGAAATTTTTCAATGGCAACATTACTAAAGAAATTGGCACTGACGCTCAGAACAATCAAAATGATGTGGAAATAAAAGGTGAAGCAGTCGACCGCAAGCTACAACAACAGTCTTCCAAGGGTAAATAGCTTGATATTTTACGGCTGTTGACTCGAAGAGCGCAAGCTCACTTCGCAGTCTCTCTCAAATACCGTTAAATTTTCAGTTCATTATAATTTGAAAATAACCCAAGTTTATTATTATATTATATTCTACATTTTATAGTTTTATGACTACTCAGGTTTTCCTGTAGGGATGAAATCGTCACAACATTGGTTTAAGGTTCGGTGCATACGCATTCACGAACTTTTCAACATGTCGCGAATAAACGTGTTTTCGAACCCCTGGTTTAGACGTTGTTCTGTTCAATGCAAGTGGAAAACTTTCAAGCAATTAGTTTATATAATTTGAGCAATGGCCAAGAAGAAGGGATGAGCTTGCAGTAAATTTCCCTAAACAGTTAAGTAACGCTTCCCTAATTATAGTCGTTGAAACCAGCATTGCTTGAAGATAATAAAAATAACGGTTTTACACTTTCTACAACTCAGCTGCCCCGACCTCAGCAAACAGGATTCCTAAGATTATGAGCGTCTAACAATTTGTCCAAAACGTTTTTGAACAACTTGTGTAAGCTGAGATGACAATAGTGCTTTGCAAAAAAAGCTTTTTAGACCATACTTGGCACATTTTTTTCTATATTTAAATCATTTATTTGGCATGTTCTAGTCTTGCACTTTAGTCTTCTCGTTGAAGGAACCGTGAACTGAAGGATAGTATGAGTCAAGCCTTCAATTGGCATTTAATTATGTTTTTCGAATGTTTACTTGAAATAAAATTGTTTGTTTCTACAAATTCCCGCGTGATATTTCGCATTGTTGCCAGCTATCAAAACCGACTGTGCTTTCCAAGTTGTCAATGCAAAAACTAATCAATTTGCGGTTCTTGTTTTTTGCATATCAAATTAGTTTTGCTCTACACAAAAAAGCGTGAAATCGTTTTTTGTTAAGCATAAGCAAGCCATCTTTTTAAGTATAAACAAGTTTTCTAATGGCCACAAAATGTGGCACTTTTACCATTGTGCTTAAAAAATGTAGTGTTTTGGCGTAATAAAAAAATTAAACGTAGTACTTTTATAAAGCACAAAACATTCTGAATACGAGCTAAATAATGTTCAAACCCCCACGCTATTACGTGCACGGAGAAGAGCGCTGACTTTGCGTGTTTATAGTTATCGGTATAGTTTCCTGACGCAACTATGGCTGACATTGCTCAATTTACGGTGATGTACAGTAAGCGTAGAGGCAAAGAAATTAATTTAACTGTCCGTGCTTAGTTACAATCACATAATAAATATTTCAAGTAAGGTTTGGAACTTATAATGTGGTATAAGTCTGGCTAAATTTCGAGTGAAGTTCAGACATTTTTGTGGCAGAGCGTAGCTTTTAATGTGAATTTGTCGTAATGGTGCTGTAGTGGAGTGGTGGGGCTGTTTGCGACGTAGTCAAGCGAATGCTTTTCTGGTGTTGCGACCATGCCTACTAATTTCCTCATCTTCAAGTTTCATTCTCGCTAGCATGTTACAACGTTAATCGTTTTGCTGCTTCACTTTTCTGTGTCCGTTTGAATTTGAAATCCTGTATTGCTGTGTTCTTTTTTATTTTGACAGTGCAGAAATAAAAGACACTACTACTACTACTAAAAATTAAAGTAACTGGCAAATTGCTGGTAACAATTTTATCTACAATCTTTGGCTTACTTTTTGGCCAAGCGCAGCGCGTGTAGTCTACTGAGCGAAATAAGCACCAAAACTTAGCCTATGCATATTCACTACAATGGTTGATACTTGGTAGCAGAGATAATTGCTGTTGATTGTTTAATAAGGTGGAGAGTTGCTGAATAATTTTGCAACTTACATTCTAGATGCAAAGCAAGGTCACGAATCCGATCAATTTTCCGAAAGTGAACAAAATTTGACAAATGTATTTAACACTTCCGACGTATTTGCTGCTTCTTCTATTCAAGCTCTTCTCAACGAAGTTCAAGGGCTACTTAAAGTAGCTGCCAGCAGCGCTAGGGTGCTGGAACGGCGCTCTTCTGACGAAATCGGTTAGCTATTTCAATATGTTGTGTGCTGGGAAAAAAGAATTTTATGTTAGTTCAGATTCAGTTTTGGTTTGCAATTACAGAAATGCAAAAGTTTCCGCAACTACTAAGCCACTCCTCGTTCCTGTTCATTTTTTACTGCGTTAGTGTGTTACTTATATCACTCTTTTTGAGTTGTTTCATATTAAGATTGTTCAATCAAAATGGTAGTTCCGTTAAAGTAAAGCATGATATCACTATGTTGCGAATCGTGTAGTATCTGTGATTAACATAAGAAACTTGGCACAGATATACTGATTGAGTAAAAAAGCAACAGTAATGCAGCCGAAGTATTTGTTTGAGGTTTCGGTTACATTTATTTGGCTTATCTATAAGCAGAATAACTTAATGTGTAAGTTCTTCAACACATTTTACATTTTCTTTTATAGAAAACCTAAAAGCAAAGTTAAATAATGAAAAGAAACTTCGTGAAGTTGCTCAACAAAAGTTAAATACTTGCGAAAAAGAAAAAGGTGAGAAGAATTGTCTCCAGAAGAAGTTTAACACGTTTGTTTCTGCCATTTCAAAATAATGCAAATTTGTAGTACAACCCAGTAATTTTTTGGAGGGGATAGCTCAGTGTGTTTATAATTGTCGAAGTCTCATTGCATTAATACGAGTATTTGATATTTAAGGAAAGCGAGAGTAGCCCCTCCCTTTTGGATCTATCAATAGCAATAACAACTGACGCATTTCGTATGAGTTGATGCTCATATGCTCATCAGAGGTGTCTAATTTTGTAAATACAAAAAGCGTAAATTAGGAAGAGCTTTTCATTATCGAATAGAGTTTAAACATTCTTTGTAAATAGTGCTATTGCTATAATAGACAGCCTATCGTGCGTTGAATTAATCATCACATAATACATACTCTGTTGCAGCTGAAACAGAAAAAAAGCTTTGCTTGGAAAAAGAAGAAAGAAAAAAACTGAACAGTCGTTTGTTTTCCATGCATCGTTTACTGGGACATAACAACGAAGGTAAACATCATTTTGACATGTAGATTGCAGTATGCTTCAAGCAATATAAGGTACTCATGTATTTCACATTCAAATAATATTATTTTTTGCCATTTGTAAATTGTAAACTCAATCAATGGATCCTGTCACAATGTTTGCACGAATCTTGTTATAAAGAGAAAAGTAGACCATGCCGTATTTTCAACTTTGCGACCAAAAAACGACCTTAACTTAGGCCGCGTTCACACATAGTGGTTTTCGCAACCAGGCACGAAACTTCATTTTGATATTGTGAACGCGTTTTTTAAGATTTTAAAAACTTCTTCAGCAATTCGAAAAGGTAACCATTTCAGTTTTTGACAAGTTCGAAAAAAAATAAAATAGCGTCTGCAAGAACAAAATGAAGTTTTGTGTCTGTTTTCGAAAACCTCCATGTGTGAACGCGGCCTTAGACAAAAATTTTGCTATGAACTATTTCCATCAAACGATTAGCCACAGGCAAATCTTTTATTTCATTTATTGCATTTTTATCTTTACGTAATGAAGCAACGATGATATTATAACAAGCTCACTTAATACAAGTCATCCAGTGGTCTACCACTAAAAAAAGGAATCCCATTAAGTGTGTTTTACCAACAGCGCAGCTAATAAAATTTGCCAGCTTGTTCTCTTTTCTGTTTTTGAGTCTTGGCATCCTCAACTCGTAACTGCGCCCAAATCTACTACTCCAGTTGCCCTCGCTTTTTCCGTTTGACATTTACACAATGATTTGTATTATTTTAAATCTGGACTATTTCAGACAACGACGTTAGGATGACATCAAGGCCTTCATCCCCACTATCTATCGAAAAAGATCCCAACGATTGTCGATCCGATCATTCATCATCTCCTAACGTTCTTCCGTCATCAACTACTCCATCCTTTGACATCTTGTCAAGAACAGGTGAATGATTAATTAGTGACCTGAAAATTTGACTTATTTTAGCTTGAAATGCGATGTAAATTCAATGGACTTAGCTGACTTTTTGTTTGACATAAAACGGCTTGAGAAATGATGAAAGATTATGTTTTTTCAAATGAAAACCACGCAAGTTATTGATTCGAATTTATTTGCGGACTGTTTTAAGTATCCATGCAGGATTCGTTGACTTTCAAGTTATGTGCTGACTTAATTTATCGCGTATGAGAAACTGCCAGCAACATGCTATCCGCTAACTCTCTATGTAATCAGAGTGTCTACAAAATCAGACGGCCTGAAATCAAACAACCTGTTTTACACTGATTTTGTTGAATTGATACATTTCTAATGAATGTTCAATTGCTCAAGGTTTTCATATCTTTGTCCGCATATGCTGTGATGATAAAATTTTTCTCAAATAATCAAAATGGCCTAGAAGTAGTATAAAAAAAAAACAATTTAAAAAGAGCTGATTCTAAAGTGTTTGTTGTTAATTGATGTTTTGATTTGTCTATTTATAATTATATATTTGTTGTAGAAACTTTATCGAGCCGACCATCCCCATCTCCTGTCACCCCTACAATGAGTCCTTCCCATTTTAACACAAACAACAACGCTTCGCCTGACCAGTTGCAGAGCCCTGATTTTTCCAAACGTATTATGCTTGCAGGTATATGTCAAATGCAAATACATCATCATCAATCCGGTTTTAATTCGTTTTTTTCCTCGTCACCGAGGGTGGCCGAATACACCTCATCCCCTCCGCGATCGCTCTCACTCCTTCCCTCCATCTCGTTCGATCTGCAGCTTCTTCGATCTTCAACCCGACTTTCGTCACACTCTCTTCCATTTGCCTCTTCCGTGTCATTTTTGGCCATCCTCGCTTTCGCTGTCCATTCACTTCCATCATCATTGCCTTCTTCAGTATATTATCATCTTCTCTTCTAATCACATGTCCATACCATCTTACTCCCTTCGCCTTTGCCATTCTATCTAACGTTTTCTCCAAACCCAACATCTCCATCAGCTCCTCCGTATTGGTTCTATCCACTAATTTTTTTCCACACACTGACCTCACCATGGCTCTTTCAGTTCTTCTCAAAATTGCTATTTCACTTTCCCTTAAGCACCATGTTTCACTTCCATACAACATTGCCGATCATACACAACTACGATAAATCATCCCTTTCATTCTCAAAGAAAACCTTCCATGTAACAACTCCCCGCATTCTCTAAATTTCATCCATCCTATCCTTAATCTTGAGATCACAGCAGTTTCACACCCACCTCTAGCATTCAGCCTGTCTCCTAAATAACAAAATCCATTCACAGTCTCCACTTCATTGCATAATACCTCCACTGGTTCTTCCGTGCCATCTCCAACATCTGTGCATCTTCTACAAACAAAATTTCTGGCAGAACCGCTGGTCACGTTTTTCATCTTGGTGCACCTTCCATGTATCCACTTCATACACTGTGTGCAACATCCAGCGTTAGACCCAACCCTTTTCCCACATACTCCACAAGGATCTATTTTGCTCGACGTGATTTCACCTTCCGTTCCGCTCACCATCATCTTAGTCTTTCCAATATTCACTTTCAATCCCCTGCCTTCCAATGCTCTTCTCCACCTTTGGAACCTTTCCCGTAAATCCTCCAAACATCACTCATCAGCACCAAATCATCCGCGTACAAACTTTCATTCAACAATCCTTGTCTTACATGCTCTGTCACAACATCAACCACAATAGCAAATATTAATCGTGATAGCACAGACCCTTGATGCACACCAACCCTTACCCCAAATTCATTCGACGTCCCTGATCCAACTCTCACTTTCGTCCTTGAACCCTCATATAAACTCATCACTGCTTGCACCAGCACTTCTGCCAATCCTTTCTTTCCTAATGCCCATTCCATCACTTTTCTCGGTACTCTATCGAATGCCTTTTCCAAGTCCACAAAACACATGTACAACTTTTTCTCCCTTCCACGAAATTCCTCCTGCATTCTCCTCAGAATAAACAACGCATGAGTTGTGCCCTTCCCTGGCATAAAGCCAAATTGCACTTCATCTATCAGTACCAATTCTCTTATTCTGTTCTCCAACGCTCTCTCCACTATCTTCATTGCATACTCCAGCGGCTTTACCCCTCTGCATCCTCCACAGTCCATCACATTCCCCTTTCCTTTAAAGATTGGAACAACAACGCTTGATTTCCATTCTTCTGGCATAACTGCTCCGTCAAGCACTATGTGACAAAGCTTCTTCATTTCTCCAACACCAAACGTTCCACTTGCTATTATCATATCCATATTTACTTCTGAGGGTCCAGCTGCCTTTCCCAACTTCATCTTATTCATAGCTTCCATCACCTCCTCATCAGTTACTCCTTCAACTGGTCGTTTAACCATATCTACTTCTACCATGTGATATCATTCATTCTCCACATTCATGATCTTTTCCATGTGTTCCTTCCATAATTTCACACGATCTTTCTCACTGACTACAAGTCTCCCATTTTTATCCTTCATGCAACCTCCACCATCTATGTCCCTTCCTCCTTTCTTATGAACTTCACAAACTTGAAAACGTCGTTTGGTTTGGTGCATAGCACATTCATTTCTTCTTCAGCCTCTTGCCTCATGGCTTTTGCAATTACTTTCTTGGTTTCGTTTCTGGCCTTCCTATACTTATTGTTATTCTCCGCAGATCTATTCGTGTACCACAACTTAAACGCTTTCTTTTCCCGATTTATCGCATCCTTTACTTGCTCGTTCCACCACCATGTGTTTCCCCGATCAACCCTCGCTTTCGTCTTTCCACACAATTCATCACAAGCCTTTAAAACTCCATTCTTACAAGACCCCCACAAATCCTTTAAATCAATGTCCACCAATTTTCCGATTCTTTCTTCAAATTTCTCTTTGATCTCTTTTTCCTTCAGCTTCCACACCCTCCATCTCACTCTTTTACTCTTTTTCACTGACTTCTTCAATTTCTGCTCCTCCACATCCACCACTCTTAGCCTGTGTTGTAATTCCCCAGGGATAACTTTCATATCTCTTAGATACTTCCTCTTTTCCTTTCCAACTAGAACAAAGTCTATTTCTGTATCAGTTCCACCCGAACTGTAAGTCACTTTTCTTTTATCCTTCTTCTTGTACCAAGTGTTTGCTACACACAAATCTTTCAGATCACAGAAATCCAGTTACAATCTTCCTTCAGCGTTTCTTTTCCCTATTCCATACCCTCCATGTATACCTTCAAATCCTTCCGCACATTTCCCAACATGGCCATTAAAATCTCCTAATCCCAACACCAATTCATTTTCGTTTGCCACGCTCCACTCACGTGCCATTTCCTCATAAAATCTCTCCTTCTCAGCATCTAGTTTTCCACTTTGTGGTGCATAAGCACATATTACTCTCACCACCTCTTCTTCAAACACTAATCGAATGGCCATGACTCTGTCACACCTTCTTCTGACTTCTACCACTTTCTCACACAGTTCTTCTTTTACCAATACATTCACGCCTCCAATTTTATCATCATTTCCACACCACCATAGTTTGTACTTTTTTCCCTTTACGACAAAAAAGCGAGCTCCTTCACCTCTCCATCTCATTTCCTGCAAACAACATACATCCACGTTTCGCTTTCTCAGTTCTTCGCACACCTTCGTTCCTCTGCCACATATACTGCCTACATTCCAGCTTCCAAATCTTACTCCAATCCATTTTTCCCCTTTCTCCTTATGAATTTTTAACCCAGAAATTCTTAGCACCCCTTGCCCATTTAAGAGCTGCCGAGGACTGGGGGCCAAAATTTTTCTTCGCATCATCATGAGGTTTTATTGAAGCATGTATTTTATGGCCGCATGCCCTTGCTGACGCCAACCACAGTTCTAAGCAGTGGGCCTAGCCTTTGCCTAAAAAGGCATGCCCTGCACGGCAACAGGGTTGCTGAAGTAGTTTAGCCGGCCAGTTGAGACCGTTGCCCGTGTGGCGCGCCGCGGAGGCACTACCCAGCTAAGCGTAGACAATGAGACTAGTATGCAATGTGGTCGACTGTACAAAGCATAAAAGTACTACCCATTGTCTACGCTAACCACACTGTCAAACGCAAATAGTCTTTTAATATTGTTTGGATTAGATAATGTCACAATAGATTAAAAAAAACGGTTATTTAAATGTCTCAGAATTGTTTTGTGAACACGTTGTGTTTTTTTTTTTTTTCATGCTCTAATAGCTACGGACAGTGCACGAATGCCCTTCGATGTTACTGCTAAAAGTTACTCATAACTTTTTCGATGCAACACCGTCCATTTACCCTTCAATATGTCCACTGTCCAGTTTAAGTAGGCCATAAGCCCTCGGGATTTCTACGTCAATACTGATTTTTTTGTGTCATTAATCCTTGTTTTCAACCATGACTTTAACAAATTGGTTATTATGCAGAAAGCTCGCTGGTATTTGGCCCACTTACACTAGACAAGTGGTTCGGCAACTTTGCTTCAAGTGGAACTGATTGTTTGACAGGCATTTAATGAGGTTCATTACTAGACCACAGCTTATTGCAAATTTACAATTGTTTAATTTGATTTTATTTCTACAGGACAACAACGTCTTTTCTTCAACAATCCTTTACTCTTTCAATCAGCTGCTACTCAATAATTCCACTAGTCGGCGACTTACATCATTGCAGACGAAATACGTTTTTCAAGCGATTCATGAAATTTGATTTGCATATCGCGAGATATTTGGAGAAAATATTCCAAGTTCACCTGTTTGTCGATGACATTTGGTTTTGCTTTTTCGTAGGGTTTTGCTTAAGCTAAAGATAAAAAATTTTACTTATTTTATGTATTAGCCACCCTTAGTCCAACTCTATGCCATACTAGTAGCCTATCGTGCCATAGAAATTGGGAAAGTCACAACTACTTGAAAAAAACATTATTATCATTAAATTTGCGCTTGTTAACTAGCTTGTTACTAAAAATGTTGCCAAAGCGTGTTTTTCCCTCACGCAAAGAACCTGCGAGAATGTTTATTCCATTTTCGCTATGTTAGTCTTATGTCAACTAAAAAGTGTCTTTGAGCAGAAACTGAATGTCTTCTACTTATATCTGCCTAATTACGTTGTAATTGTTGTGTTTGTTGGAGTATGTTTTGTCTTCTTTTTTTTGTCTCAGCTACTAATAAAACTTGAGCATCGTAACAATCTCCATTAATGATAGCAATCGTGATTCACCTCTTGCTTTTATTTGCAGCAAAATTAGGTAGAAATTTTGTGGTTGGCCCTTCGAGGAAGTTGTTTAAGGTTAAGAATCTAGCAACAGTTTCTGCTAGCTGATTTTATACGTTTTATTGCCGAAAAAGACCACTCGCACGTATGAGTAATGATAAACCCACAAGTGAGACTGAGTACTAAGTAGTGCTAAATTTAGTGTTTAGATATAATCAGTACTCGAGTTGAGGGGGATGCCATCCCCCCGGAAAACAACACCATCCCCCCATAAAATATTTTAACATAAACCATTCCCTTACAAGTATAATGACCATCCCTCCTAACGTCTGCCTGAAAAGTTGTACCATCCCCCCGTAAGTGTATTCGGTGGCCTCTTTTTCAAATAAGGAAGTATTAAAGTTTTTCCAAAATTGCAGGACAAATGTACTGTAATCACTAGGGCGACAAACTCGCAAGTATTTTATCGAGTCCGAGTTTACAAAAAATTTGCTAGTCCACTTCGAGTGAAGTGATTTTTGCGGAGTTTGTATTAAGTTCAATTCAAGTAGCTTTTTTCGGGTTTAAGCTTAATTTAATCAGTTTTGCCCAGTTTGGGATAAATTCAATCAACCTTCTTAGGGATCGAGTTGAGTAATTTTTGTTTTCGAGTTCGAGTCCGCTCCTGACTATATGCAAAATCAAATCAAATCTTCATTATACTCGCCGTATTACGCCGAAGCGTGTAACGAGTTGCGGGGCCCATCTCCGCGGCTTAGCGCCTGGGCAGCACAGCTCCGAAGAAACGTCGCAGCGGTGGCGAGTCGTTGGCGACACTGTGCCGATTTGACCGGCCCGGGAATCGAACCCCAGACCTCCCGCACCGATAGCGTGCGCTTAGCGACTGAGCTAATGGCCGGTCCTGACTATATGCATCCATGCAAAAGTGCCATTTTTACTGATCCAATCTCTGATCATTTTGCCGCATTTCAAAGTACTCAGCTTCCTGTCTCCACCTTGCGTACTTGAAATACTAAAAACATTAGAGTTTTTAACGATGATAATATCCATCGCTTTCAAGAAATGTTAGATGATGTTAGTTGGCTTGAAGTTAGTGAGCAAAATGACCTTGATCTTGCTTTCACGATGTTTCTAGAAAAAATACAAATTAATTATAACGAAGCTTTTCCCATTATACCCCGCATGAAGCCAAATTCTAGAATTTGCGGCTGGTTTGATGCCGAACTTCGTTCGCTGCAAAAAAACGGAAAGCATACGTACGATCTTTACGCAAAAACGATCTCGAATCGCAATTGGCATTGCAAAAATTCGAAACCACCAGGAAAGAGTCAATAAAACAAAGAAATCTCAATATTTACAAAAACGCGTTGCTTCCAGTCGAAACGACTTTAAACAAACGTGGAGTGTAATCAATGGTATCATTGGCAAAAAGTCTTTCACTTCGCCAAATTGCATAAAAGGTGATGACAAATTGCTTACTGACTCATTTGAAATTGCTGAGTCGTTCAATGATCATTTTTCTTCCACCGCCAGTAAATTAAGAGCCTAACTGAGTTCACCTCCCAGCCCTTCAAACCTAAAATCCAAATCTAATTCTTCTAAAATTTCTTCTTCCTTTTTTTCACGCCAACAACCGCCTATGAAGTTAAAAAGATTATCTCAGGCATTAAACCCAAAAACCGTTGCGGCGTGGACGAATTCCCAACCAAACTCTAGCAGTATCAGCCATCTTCTACTCTTGAATTACTAGCACACATGTTCAATCAATCCCTTTCTACTGGTAAATATTTCTCGGTTTTTAGAGTTGCAAAGGTTACGCCAATATACAAACATGGTAACGCTCAAATGGTTTCAAATAATCGTCCAATAAGTGTGTTAAGTGCCTTCTCCAAAATATTTGAGAAAATAGTGCATAAGCGCATCCATTCTTTTCTTAACCAAAACAATATCCTATCCAAGTTACAATTTGGCTTCAGACCTATCTTTTCAACCCATTTAGCTTGTTCCTACTTGTCCTCCGAAATCTCTAATCTTTTTTTTAATGACAATAATTTAGTTTAGGCCACCTTTTTAGACTTAACAAAAGCATTTGATATTCTGGATCATGATACAATGCTTACTAAGCTTAGAAACTATGACTTTCGCGTTGTCGTTAATGACTGGTTTCGTAATTATCTCAACAATCGCCAGCAAAAAGTTCGTATTAATGACAAATACTCAGATGTTAAGCCTATCTCATTAGGAGTGCCGCACGGTTCTACTCTCGGCCCTCGTTTGTTCTTAATCAATTTAAATGATGTATTTCAAGACACTGATTGTGAAACCATTTTGTATGCTGATGATGCAACGGTAGTCACTCATGCTAAATCTCTATCTGATTTGTTCTGTGCTGCTAATGAATCCCTTTATATAATTCATAATAATCTTCTTGTCAACAACTTAACCTTAAACATTTCCAAAACAAAATTTATGATATTTACTCCACGACCTCACTGCTTGGCCCAAAACCCTGATCATGTAATCTCCGTTAATAATATTCCGATTTCTGAGGTACACAAATTTCGTTTTCTTGGCGTCACCCTTTCTAACAATCTCACTTTTAACAACGTCACTTGAAATCCCATATCGTATCCATCCGCTGTAAACTTCGTTTATGCTTGGGAATAATTTTTAAAGCTCGTGATTGTCTAATTACAAGTTATCTATTATCTATCTATATTGCATTCGCTTGCATCAACACACCTTAATTACTGTATCACTACGTGGTGTACTGCTTATTTTTTTTAAAGTAACTAAAATTCAGAGCTTGTGCAACAGAATCTTACGGCTAATTTTCCACCGTAATCCTCGTGACAATATCGATATTTAGGCTACAAAAAAATTGCCATCCTTAAAGTTAGAGATAAGTTTAAATTCAAAATTTGCTGCTTTGTTTACAAATTTCTTCAACGCATGTTACCTGATTGCTTTAACAACTTTTTTCAGTTTAACTCAGAAGTTCATTCCCGTCAAGCAAAACAATCAAACAACCTGCACCTTCCTCTATTAAAAAAAAAAAAACACTTGCAAGCAATCAATGAAATTGGTTGGCGTTAAATTATGGAACGAAATACCCAATGAAATTAAACAATCAAAAAACTTAGCTCAATTTAAAAAGCGATTAAAACAACTGCTTTTAAACAGTTATTAATTTAAGACTTCTGAATTTGATATCACTTTTACTCCTCAAGCACTCTTGGTATCCTCGTATTTGTTTCCTTTATAGTTAGTTTATTTATACGTTTACTTTTATTTTTTGTATTTTCTTTTATTTTGATTACAGAGTCTATGAATCGATAGTTCCTTGAACAATCGATTAAAAGCCATTTTCTGGGTTTCTCATAGACTCTGTGGCGTCGCTTTTTATTTCACATCATTTTTTTCTGATTAGTTTTGAACTTACAGCTGTCGCCGAAATAATAAACGAACTGACTGTTGCGGACGTAAGCGTGTTTGACGGACAAAGAGTAGCGCGAGAAGAACTCGTGGTGGGACCAGGAAGCCAAAGAAACTTTTCTTGCGAAAAAAGTGGCCTGTAAAGCCAGGCTTGCAAATAAGTCATCAATTGAACTTCGATGGAAGCACTACGGCAGCCACAAAAGTTAAACAACTGTCTTAGGAAAAGGCCTGAAAGCAATGGCGTAGCGAGAAAGAAAGGGGGGTGGGCATGATCTGCATAAGCCTTCAAAAGAGTGTGGTATATTTCAGCCATTTAGCAAAATTTGATCTTTTTTTACAAAAAGGCAAACTACAGAATCCGGTTTACGGTAACGGAACGGTTACCACTCCGTTACGGATACGTTGAGCGTTCTCACAGCCCAACGCCTGCCGTAACCAGTGGCGTAGCCAGCTATTCTTGAAATGGAAGGCAAGCTGGGGAAAAGGTTTTGGTGAAGGGGGGCAGTTTTTCTTTGACAAAAATTAGAAATGCTTACCCTGGAAAAATGACTTTCAGGTTTTGACGTAGTTTGGCTGTATTGTAGCCTAACCACTGTCAGCCAATGTTCTCATTGTCATTTATAGCCTACTCTCGCACAGTTTTAGCGCTTTCATTCCGCTTTAACTAATTTTTCATGGTAAATATTGGTCTAATCCAGTGGTTCTTCACCTTTTGTAGTACAAAGACCCCTAAAACATTTGTTCGAAAGCTATGAACCCTCTGGGTTGGTAGAACAAACAGACTGCAATATCTTGTGCATATGCAACTGCGCCATTGACCAATTTATGATTGGTTGTGTCAGCAATTACATTGCGCCAGTCTCCTTGATCCCTTTCTCGAAATATATGATGAAAATATAAATGAAAACCTGTCGTAGAGCAAGACTGCAAAAGGTAGAGTAAGGGAAGGTAATTGCAAACAATTTTCACATTTTGGACAGTCAACGGGAAACTAATTGGAGTAGAAACTCCGTTTTCAGTCTACATAAAACTTTGATGTATTGCCCACTTTTTAAAAGTGGTTGGTATTTTCTAGCTTTTTTACTTTTCTTCAAATTCATGATTAAAAAAGTGCACCTAAGTGTGGCAATTTGCTTTCCACGGTAGGTAAATTGATACACCCTGAAGGTAATTTAATACAGTATAAATTAATGGGGGAACTAAATGTTTTCAAACAGTTTTGTGACAAAATTTTTTGTGTGATACACGAAAAAAAGAAACTTCAGAATTTCGCGGTAATTTTACAACAAAAACATTCACGAGAAAAGTTAAATTAGTTCGTTTATCTGCATTACCGACACATAAAGATAGAAGATGAGCGAATTATACACAGCATATCTGCATGAAAGTCACATTCGTTCGTTTGATAAAAAAGTGACTGAGCCAACAACCAATGCAGGCCTAACTTAAAATATTAAGTTTCAAGTAAGTTTGATTATAACCTCCGCTGTATCAATTTACCTTTCAAGATGCATCAAATTACCTTTTTCACAAATATTGTAAAAATTTGCTGACTCTCAGCTAGTCTAGATATTTGCAAAACAAAACCTACATGCAATCAAAACCTCATCTACAAGCTTGCAACAGACAATGGTTTTATTCAAATGGATCTTTTTTTCATTTCTTTAGAAGACCGTAAAGTTTTGTCAAAAAAATTACTAAAATTTACAAAAAACGCATTTCTTGCAATTTAGTCCATTTATCTTAAGTCAGCTTTCTCGAAAGAAACCGGAATGAGACCACGTGAATTTAGCTATCACGTGTTTGCGGCATTTCATTTGTTTTTCTTTTGATATCTCTGGGAAGTCAGTGTATCAAATTATCTTCCTTTACCCTACCACTTTATTAGACGTAGATTTAAGACAGAGGTACGCTTAAGTTTAGATTGTCTTTGAAAAAATTTCTAAAAAGTTTGATGGCTTAGCGGTTACAGTTTGTTTATTTTATTTATTTTTTCGCTAATGCACGCTAACATACAGCACAAAAATAGCATCAAGGATAGCATGAGAATGTAACATACACTAACAGGGAAAAGTGACAAAACCCAGAGGGTTTAAAACGTGCATCAAGTTATGTAAACACTACACAAGTTATTGGAAGATGTTCTGCACGGCCACAAAACCTAACCATGACTCAGCAAATTTAGCTTCAACGAAACAGATTACAATATAGAGCTCAAAATTTGCTCTACCAAAAACACAGAAAAATTTATGTACAATTTATACAACTATGCAGTATGCACAAGCAGTGTGTACAAGGACTGTTTCATAAGTCCTACTCATGGGTGATGATCAAAGCAAATATAGAGGTACAGGCTAATTTGATTTACTTAGGTGCTGTTTCAATTTAGATGAAAATAGCGATTTAGATTGTAACACACCTCAACCCCACTGTATTCTATTAATTGCTGAGTTGAACTTTTAGAATAAAATGGGTAGTGATAGGCATTTTTATTTCGTGTTGAAATGGAGTGAACTATGTTGTTAAATTGAAATAGATGATTGAATATTTCAGGCAGTTGATTACGATTTAGTTTGTATATGAATATATACCCTTGTGCAAATTAATCTGAACACTTCTCAAATTAATCAAAAAATTTAGTATTTCTTTGAACAAAGCATTTTGTTTGGTCACAATGCATATTTTTCGCCACGACTTAGTTGCAATTGAGGGACAAATCAATTGTAATGGAGGTGATACTATACCTTAAAGGTGACGAACGCATTTGAAAAGGTAAACCGCAAAATTATAAAAAGTTGGATGATTTTTCAATGTACAAAAAGTGTAGAACTTTCTTTAATTTCACATTAACATTGACTTTTTTACAGATTCTATGTACTATTCTTTATCAGAAATAAAATATCTTGCTGAAGCTGTTGTGTAGAGTGGGTGTATCATGGATATTACTCCAAGATAACGAGCTAAGATCGTTACACTTCGTGAGCACACCACAATGTCTCTAAGAAAAATTGCTGAAACTGTGGGCGTCAGTTTAGGGTCCGTCAGCAGCATCCTTAAATAAAAAGAGAAACTGGAAATGTTGAGGTTCAACGAAAAGGAAGATGTGGAAGGAAAAGAAAAACTACCAAGCGCTAAGATTTGATTCTTTTACGCAAAAGCAAATTGAATCCCCGCAAAACCAGTGAAGAATTGAAGAGGTATATGTATGACAGTGGTGCGCATGTGTCTTCATCTACCGTTCGACGACGATTGCTGAAGAATGGAAGGAAAGGGAGAAGACCAAAAAAGAAGCAACTGTTAACTGCCGCGATGAAACAGAAACGATTCAACTGGGCCAAAAAACACTAAGGCTGGTCTGAAGATGATTGGAGCCGTGTCCTCTTTTCAGACGAAAGTTATTTTTTATTTCAGACTAAAGTCATTAACGGACCTGGAGTGCTTGTGCCGGTCGAGGGCATAATGAACAGCAAAGCTTATTTGCCAATCATCGAAAGAAAAGTTTCCGCAGAATTGTCTAAACTCCACCCACAGGTCATTTTTCAGCCAGACTCTAACAAGAATTACATAGCGTTGTTTCCTGAGCCTTGTTCTTTGCCGTTATGCCTAATGAAGTAATGACGCAATTTTATTAGCAGGGCAGTGCCGCTCCTGTACATGCAACTGCCCTCGGCCCCTCAGACCTTCCGTAGAAAAACGGCTACACGATTTCAAGCAAAAATGGTGTACGTGTACAATAGCTCAAAAAAGAACTAAAACGCAAAGATTTGGATGTCGTTTTACCAGTACCACCAGAAGGCATTCCTTTGACCTTCTTACAACAATCGTGCCTTAACTGCCTTCGGTATTTTTAGTTTAAAAAATCTGTCTTAAATTTGAGACCATCTGTTGTTATTATACAACCAGGGGCTAATCCAGGGGGGATATGGGACATGCTGCGCATGCATTCCCCCACCAGCTATTTTCAACAATGTTTTGGATGAACAAAATTTTTTCATAATTTCGAACCTCTTCATAACAATATGCTTTAATCGCCTTAAGCACGCATACTCAAAACTGTGCGAACAAAATGCATCACAGGTGAAGCACTCAAAGTTAGAGGCTAAAAATATGACAAACTTTCCTTAAAAATTGTCCAAAAAGCACTGAAATGGCCATTGCGATATGCAAATTTAAAAAATTTTTTTGGAGGAGCATGCCTCCTAGAGTCGTTTTTGTTACTTAGATTGCTTAAAATTAAATCTGCCGAAAAACCTACGCTTGGAAAGTGACGAAAATTGGTGCCCTCTCCCTGAAAAAATTTCTGAATATGCCCCTGACAGGAAAACATTTTCAAGAGGCTTATTTACGCCCGTTTCCAAGTCTAAACGTCTTTGCATTTAGTTAACATTCAAACTGATTCAAAATCACATCCACCCCACCAAAACGTTTTGGATCCGCTCCTGTATACAACGTATGTTCAAATGTGATGTCATTCTCAACCCCTCCCATTGCAAAATCCTGGCTACGCTAGTGCAAGGGTGTACCTGTTTCTAATGCGAATATGTCATTGATACTTAGTAGATTTAATGCTTCGATATGTTCTCTTTTTTGTATGTATGTGATAAATTTATTGCATATGCGCTACAATTTTTCAACGATGGTTTGATTTCCATGATTCCACACAGTTATACCATATCGTAGGTGACTAACAATCAACGAATAATAAACATTAAGCAAGTTTGTTTTGTTCAAGTAAAACGTCAGTTTATGCATAATAAAGATATCCCTTCTGAGTTTCTTGAACAAGGCTAACATATGCCACAAGACGACGAATATTTTTTCTCTTTTGTCTGCCATGACGCTTACAAGCAGAGAGAAAATATTTGTAACTTAGTAATCATTATAAGATTCGACTCAAACGATTCCAAACGACAAACGAATATTTTTTCTTTTTTGTCTGCCTCGACGCTCACAAACAGAGAGAAAATATCAGTAACTTAATAATCATTTAGGATTCGACTCAAACGATTCCAATCGGCAAAGAAATATTTTTTCTCTTTTTGTCTACCATGACTCTCACAAGCAGAGAGAAAATATCTGTTACTTATTAATCATTATAAGATTCGACTCAAACGATTCCAAACGGCAAACGAATATTTTTTCTCTTTTGTCTGCCATCATGGTGCTCACAAGCAGAGAGAAAATATCTGTAACTTATTAATCATTATAGGATTCGACTCAAATGATTCCAAACGGCGAACGAATATTTTTTCTCTATTGTCTGCCAAACAAGCGTGAAGGACTTTGTTGACGACTTGACTTGCCAGTCAGAAGCATTATGAAATGACAGTAGGAGTCGTTTTCTCGCTTGGTTTAAGTCAGTTCGCTTGCACTTCTGAGTTAACATTTTGGGTAAAATTTTGATTTGAAGTGAAATTTTGAGTTCGAAAGTGCATGCAGTAGGCTTCTGTGCTGTAGTTATGCAACACAGTACAAAAACTAAACGTGGCATACTGTTATACATTGACTAGTCACAAAGCTCTTTTTACTAATCATTCATAAACCTCACGCGGCATAGTATCGAAATTAAGGGATGGCATAGTAAATTTATTTTTTATTAAATTTCGTTGGGACGATCAAAAGCGGCATAGTATCGAGAGTGGCATAGAAGCGGAGCGGCATAGTATCGAGATTTGACTGTAACGCAGACATTAGCCTTGATCGCAATAAGTCAATGCCGAAATGATGACATCATAGATTCAACCACGGTATTTATAGTTTCGCTGCTTTCGCGGTGAAATGAAAATCAAGAAAAAAAGCGACATAAACCGGTTCAAACCAGTATTTTCATTTCACCTGGTTTTCATTTCGAGCATGTTGTGTTGTAGATAACAAACGAATACAATTTGCAATCGATATTTTGACAAAACGAATCTGTTACTATCCGTTACTTCTTGTAAACTGTTACTTTTTAACGAATGATTACTATTCGCCTATCTTTATTCCACATCCCTGCCTATAATTCTTGTAGAGCATCGGCAATGCCTCTATGTGCGATATCATCAAAAGCACCAACAATATCCAAAAATATCCCTAGTGCTGTTCTTTTCTTTGCTAGGCAAAGTTCTACGCGTCGTACCAATTCGTGCAGTGCAGTTTCGATTGAAACTCCTGCTCTGAATCCATACTGGAACTCAGAAAACCTTACTTGCAAATTAGAATCTTTATTAAAATGATGAAGTAATAATCTTTCCAACCATTTAGGCTGAAAGGAAGGTAAAGTAATCATTCGGAAAGATTTAACTTCATGACAGTTTTCGTTACCGGGTATAGGGATAGATATAGCAGTCCCTTCCTTCCATACTTTTGGCACAAGGCTGTACTTCAAGCACGACTGGAAAATGGTTTGGTATATGTTCGAATACTATTTCAGCCTTTTTGTAGAAGCACCGGGTAAATACCGTCTGATCCCAGCGTTTTAAATGGCAGAAATTTGTTTATTACTCTTTCCATCTTTTCAAGTGAATAGATGGAGCAAACAATTTCGTCGTGCGGTAGTAACACAGTGTTTTCATTTGGTTCTTCAGCTGCTTTACTATAGTTTACCTCTCGACTTTCCGGTGCTAGAGTGTCGAAGAAGCAATTCATAGTCTCAACAGAAAACTCAGTGAATTCACCATGAGGTCTTAAATCGTTGCGTTGCTAACATGCTCTGATGTTAATGTTGGCAACGTGTTATGTGACGACAGCAGTGTTGATTTGAATTTGACTTGTGACTTAAGTGAAATACGAGGTTAAAAAATGATTGCGAGCTGTTAGTGACAAGCAAATGCAGTACTTATGAAGCGCCATTTTTAAATGCACATTCGCTCAAAGCACAGACAAAATAACGACACATAAATACACAAACGTAAAACAAAATACAATTTAAGGTGTAGAACTGCATACACAGATACAGTAAAAAAAAATTTGTACAAATGACTTACAATCATAAACTTTTCGAAATAAGTAAATTTTTGAAAGAGTTTTAACCTGATTAATGCTGTCTGCATCTTTGATTTGGTTAGGTAATTCCTTCCATAGCTTTGGCCCTAATGCACTACATCGTCGGTCTCCCAAGCGAGACCTCGTCCTGGGGATGTCAAGCCTGTGGCTTCCTTGAGATCTTAAAACACTAACTGGTTAATACAACTGAATTAAATCACAGATATAAGAAGGGGCTATACCATAATTGACTTAAATACTAATAAGAGAATTTTAAAGATAATTCTATATTGCACTGGCAGCCAATGTAAGTTTTGCATAACCGGAGTGATGTAATCAAATTTACGAGTTCGAGAAATTATTTTTGCAGTGTTCTGAATTTTTTGCGATCGATCAATTAAATAAAGAGACAGATTAGCATATAAAGGATTACAATAGTCGATTTATGACATAATCATGCACTGCACCAAAGTTTTACAGGTTTTTAGAATGAATATAATGCCAAATGCGACCAATATTTCGTAAATGATAAAAACATTTTTTAACAACATTATTGACTTGATTTTTAAATGACAAACCATTGTCAAATATAATTCCAAGATTTTTCATTACAATACTCGGTTCTACAATATCATCAGCAAAATCAATATCTATCATGACATTGCAAACAGTTGTATTTAGAGAACGAGTTCCAAATTTCACAAGCTGAGTTTTATTATGGTTTAATTGTAACTTGTTATTTTCCAAACAAGAGTATACAGCAGTATGTCAACCAGCAAAAGCAAGAATAGAAAAGCAAGTTCTACTGAGAACCTGATACAACTGACTCATTCAGAAATTGAGAATATGATGCACGGCATGGTAGCCAATGCTATTAAGCCACTGGAAGCGGAAATTAAAGCCTTAAAAACTGAAGTAAATACTCTGCGTGAAAGCCAGCATTTTATATCCAACCAAAACGATGACTTGAACAAAAGTTACAAGAGTGCGTTGCTTTCAGACAAACAGCAAAGGCAAAGCATTACCGAATTAAACAAACAAACTAACGTCTTAAGAAAACAACGTGATGAAGATGAGTTAAACATCGATGAACTTGAGCAGTACGACCGCCGGCAAAATTTGGAACTGCAAGGTGTATCCGAAATGCCAAACGAAGACGTGACGCAAGTTACTTTATAGAGTTAGCAAATTTCCTCGGTGTTGAACTAGAGCAGGGGTGACGAACCTATTTGCTGTCGCGGGCCACTTTGTTACTTACCAATAAGCAAGCGGGCCGCATAACTTTTTAGTCATAAACAGTGGCGTAGCGAGAAATTTTAAAAGGGGGAAGTAATAATTTCCATATTTCTTTAAAGCGTTTTTTTTTTCGGCAGAACAAATTTGAAAATGATTCAGAAACAAGAAAAGCTCTTGGAAGGTCCAGTGGCATGCTCTCTCGGAAAATTTTTGAAAATTTACATGTTGTAATGGCTATTTGTAGTGCTTTTTGAATAATCCTCAGGCAAATTTTGTTTAAATTTTTTGACCCTGATTCTGAGTGCTTTGTCAAATATGATGCACTTGGCGCGCACATTTTCGATTATGCGTGCGGCGTAAGGCTTATCGCTCTCGAAGAGGTTCGAAGTTGTGGAAAAATTGTATACATCAAAAACTATTTTGAAAATGGTTGGTGGGAGGATGCATACCTCTCATCCTAACCCTTGGATTAGCCACTGGCCATAAGCTACAGCAACCATCAAAGGAGTCTGGCATGTTTCAGTCACTTGGCACCATTAGTTTTGTTCTTTTTTTACTAAAAGGCAGAGTCAAAAAGGGGGAAGGATGGCACAATGGCACCCCTCTGAATACGCTCCTAGTCATAAACATATCGGATATCGGTCCAATCTTTTTGAAATAGCCTACTCTTTTTTCATCTACAATATTTCGTTTTTTCGCTGAAGACAAGCGGCTAATTAAATATTGATTAAAAAACAGAATAACAAATACCTTAGGAAAGCAGGAAAATTTGCATATGACAAATGGTGCTGCCACCTCACCAATTCATTTCCGCAAACTCACATAATTCCTACTACTGTAAGGCAAGCTAAGCTCTCACTCGAATAGTTACTCGTAAACTGCTGCACTATGCTGAAGCTGCAACGGACTCGAGTTATGTTATTATTATTTCATAACAATGGATGAACTGCTGAATCCTGAAACAGATGACTTGTATTGAGCGTTTATATAATCACTGCGTGATACGCGCTTGATTAAATCAGGGGCTCAGCTTTTGGTATCGCATCGCAAAGATTAGACGGGGGAAAAAGATGTTTAAAAGTGCTGGCCTCGCCAAAATGTTCGCGGGCCGCAGGAAATTCTTTCGCGGGCCGCATGTTCGTCACCTCTGAACTAGAGGAAGAAGACATATCAATCGCGCACCGGTTGCCCAAGAAAGAACGAGTCGGGAAAACCAGGTCTAGCAATGACAGCAAAAAACACTCCACCATCATAGTGCGCTTTCTCAGTCGGACCAAGCGGAATGAAATTTATGTCAGCCGCTTCAAAGCTAAAGCCATCGAAGCATTTCCGGTGGACAAAATGGAACATTTGTTTATCAATGAAAACTTAACCCAGAGAAGAAAACGATCATTTTGGCTCACGAAACAAAAAGCGAAAGAACTTGACTACAAATTCATCCGGACGAGCAACGGACAAATCTGCGTATGGAAAATGGAAGATTCGGACAAAATCCATGTAAAAGGAGAAAATGATCTGAACTTATTATATTTTTTATTATTACATTATGTCATTGTTATTATATTTTTTATTTCTATGTATGTTAATTCTGTATCACCTTTCTGAGCTACAGGTTCATCCAAAGCCCTAGAATTAGCATTGTTGATACTAGCAGCCGTGAATACAAAACCCACGAAAAATATTCTATGGATATGCTGCCTCCAAATTCATCTAAAGATCTTGTAACTATCATTCACGTAAATATCGTAAGTCTACTAAAAAATTTTGATGCTTTTACAAACTTTCTAAACAAATTTCAAAAAGCCGTTGATATAATATGCTTGAGCGAGACTCGACTCAACGATGGCAAACTGAGCTATTGCAGTCTACCTGGTTATCGATTGTTTTGCAACAATTCCGTAACTAGAGCAGGTGGATCCGCCATTTATGTATCTGATCGCTTAACTTGTTCTCAACTGTCACAAATCAAGATTAAATGCAATGGATGTGAGGACGTCTGGGTTAAAGTTAATCTACACAACAATGAAACACTGGTTCTTGGTTTGGTGCACAAACATCCAAATGATATCATTAAAAACTTTGAAGATGCGTTTATCAGTGTTATTAAATCCTTTAAAAGTAAGCAAAATTATATTGTTATGGGGGACTTTAAGATGAATTACGACAGAGCTACCACGCAGCAAAATATTTCCGACTATGCCAATCACATCAATAGCGCTGGATGTGAGCAGCTGATAAATAAACCAACAAGAGTTTGTCAATAATCTAGCTCGATAATAATCGATCATATATATGCGAATTTGGTATTGAAAAAACATGTCCTACCAATTATATTTTACGAAGATATTTCGGATCATTTACCAATATGTGCAATTGTAAAATGCAATCCCATTGAAAAAACAGCTAGCCGTCCTCTTCACCGCATAATATCCCAAGACAACATTGAATTGTTTCTTAAAGACTTGAGTTCCGCGCTAAACACATCAGAAATGAGAAATAGTAAAAATCTTGAACATCTTATAACTTAAATGAATGATTTAGCAAATGTTTATTTTCCCAAAAGAACGTTAAGTAGAAGGCAGTTTAAAACGTTCAAAAATCCTTGGATTACCTCAGGCATTCTCACATCCTTAAAGCATAAAAACAGGATGTATGTAAAATACTGTATGTGAACGATAAATGTTCGACCGCATATGCTAACTATAAAAAATATCGAAACAAGCTGACACACATAAAAGAAGCAGCAAAACGAATTCACTTTCAAAATATGTTTCGTGGTTCAGAGAATCCATCAGACACATGGAAGAATATAACCCAACTTCTCAGAAAAAACAAACCCAAGCTGACGGTACCGAGCTTCATTAAAGTTGGCGACGAGCACATGTAGTTGGCCGAGTGGTTGGTGCATTGGGCTCCGAAGCTGGCTTCGCGGGTTCAATGATCAACTAGGTCATCTCCATGATGCATGTACTTCACTACCACAAAAATCCCAAGCTGCAATTAAGTGGCTTGAAATGACAAAAAAAAAAAAAATCAGCGACGAAACCATAACAGATCAGACAAAAATATGCAACAAGTTAAATTAACACTATGTAACAATTGGCGAAAAATTGGGATCTAAGTCGTCTGAACAAAAGAGTCAAAATTACCGACAGTATCTTGGTAAGCGACACGTTTCTTCCGTTGTCCTGCAACCAACTGATGAATACGAAATTATGGAAATAATCGCGGGACTTAACGTTAACAAATCACCGGGTTACATTGATCGTCCTGTAATCTTAATAAAACAATCTAAATTTTTAATATCTCAATACCTTGCCTCATCATTTAATAGCACTATAGAAGCCGGATCCTATCCTGATATTTTAAGAGTTGCTAAGGTAGATACCCTTGCATAAAGGCGGATATCAGATGGACTTAGGTAACTATAGACCGATTTCAATATTATCTCCTTTCAATAAAATATTTGAAACAATTCCGCATAAAAAACTTGTAAATTTCTGGGAAAAAAAACATCTGTTCACAAATCTCTAATTTGGCTTTCGAAAAAAATTTTCTTCTAACCTTGCTATAACCTACTTGTACGAAACCATGCTGCAGCAAATGGATTGCGATAACTCAGTTTGGAGAATTTTTCTTGATTTTGTGAAAGCTTTTGATTGTGTGAACCATCGAATTCTAATGGAAAAGCTAGAGCACTACGGAGTCAGAGGCAATGTGCATAGTCTCTTGCAGTCACATTTAACAAACAGATTTCAATATACGGTCCTAAATGATCTTACCTTTTCCGACCAGCATCCGATTACCACAGGTGTTCCGCAAGGCAGCGTACTAGGACCATTTTTATTTCTCGTTTATATGAACGACTTACCTAATGCTTGCAATGCAAAGACTATATCGTATGCAGATAACTCCGTATTGCTCTGTAAAGAAAATGACATTCAAAAACTTAAATTAAAAGCTGAAACCGAATTCTACAATATTGAAGTCTGGACCAAATTCAACAAAATTGCTATTAATTACAACAAAACAAATTTCATGTTATTTTCTCGTAGTAAATCCACAGCTGTGAATAACTTTGCCATTAACACCAGCGACAGACTTCTTACAAACAAAAATGTCATCAAATACTCCGAAGTTTTATTTGATAATAAACTGATTTGGGAACAGCATAGGCTATTCAGCACGTCCTGGCAAAACTTTGCATTGTCAGAGGAGTATTGATGAAGTTAAGACACTATGTGCCAGTAGCAGCATTGCGTAATATATACTTCGGTATTGCTTATTCTTATTTGCAGTATGGTGTAACGGCATGGGGTAATGCAGCATCTAAATACACAAGAATCCAGCTTCAACAAAATTACATTGTTAAAATATTAACAAAAACTCCCTTTTGTAGAAAAAAAATTTTACCGATCTACTCGTACCTAAACTTGCTAAAATTTAACATTTTAAACTTTGAAGTCTTAAAATTTGTATTTAAATTTCTATCACAATCTCTTCTTTTTTGCTTTAAAGAGTACTTTCGACAAGCTGCACAAATTCATGATCATTGACCTAGATTTAGTTCAGACGGAAATTGGGTCTCCATGCGTTGTAGCAAATTTCTCACGCAAAGGTCAATTCGTTATACAGGCTGCAACATCTGGAACAATCTACCGACTGACATAAAAGGTAATTCGCAAATAAGTTTTAGCGTCTTTGTAAAAACAATTAAACAAGTTCTTCGCGACAAACAATGCTAAAATAGCTCTTGTGGTCTCCTTGCCACTGTGAGTCTGGTTATACTCTGTTTACTGAATTCTTAAGCAATAATAATAAATACTTTAGTATCTCTAGTTCTTGTGATTGCTAATGTGTTACAGTGTAATTCAAAGCTTTTGGAATAGATTCTCGTTTAAATTTTTGTCGCATGAAGTTTGTTTTGTGTACTAAGCGCTTAGATCTTTACTGTATTTTTTGTTGGTCTTTTCGGAGCCTCTCACCAGAAAGACATCGCGTAATTTTCTTTTATACATTTATCATTTTTTCATCGTTTTGTATCACACGTTATGCCCTTTCTATACAAAAATAAATTCTCTCTCTTTCCATCCATTCTGCTATTTTATTTAAGAAATTGCTTAGCGTAGAAGGAAACTGATCAGAGTTACAGTCCACACACATATAACATTAAACGTCATCAGCATAACAGCGATAGGAAAATCCCACTTGCTCCATGATTTTTCCTATAGGTTTTAAATACATGGTAAATAGCAATGGAGCAAGCACTGAGCCTTGGGGATGCCACAAGCTGGAAATTTATGCTCACACCAGCGATGGCGGAAGCATTTCTAAAGTGGAGGGGCCCAAAACTAATGACCAGATTTTCTTCACCTACAACCAGGGCCGGCTGTGGCGTAGCGAGAAAGTTTAAAAGGAGGAGGCTTAATTTCCAAATTTTTTCCAGCGTCTTTTTTTCCGGCAGAACTAATTTCAAGCTGATTAGGACACAAGAAATGTTCTAGGGGGGTCTGGGGGTATGCTACCCCGGAAAAGTTTTGAAAATTTACATACTGTAATGGCTATTTTAGTGTTTTTTGAATAATTTTCAGGCAAATTGTGTTTAAATTTTTTGCTCCTAATTCTGAGTGCTTCGCCAAATATGATACATTTTGTTCGCACATTTAATTATTAATTATGCGTGCTTAAGGCGTTAAGGCTTATAACTATATCGAAAAGGTTCGAAATAATAGAAAAATTGTATGCATCAAAAACATTTTTGAAAATGGCTGGTGGGAGGATGCATATCCCTCATCCTGCCCCTTTGGACTTGCTCCTGGCCATAAGCTACAGAAACCATCGAAAGAATCTGGCATATTTCAGTCATTTGGCTGCATTAGTATTGTTTTTTTTTTACTTAAAGGCAGAGTCAAAAGGGGGGGGAGGGCATGGCACAATGGCCCTCTCTAAATACGCTCCTGAGGGTCGGATTTAGACAATGAGAGGCCCTAGGCTTTTTGATCACTTTGATTGGAAGAGCAAAAAAAGGTCTTCACCTCCTCAGATGTTCTGTTTTCCCCTGAAAGTATCGCTGAAGAGAAAAAGAAAGATCTTCATTGTTTGTGATGAGGCCCCCTATTTTCTACGAGGTCCTAGGTTTCAGCCTGTTTAACCCTCACGTAAATCCGACCCTATGCCTACAATCCATAATTAGCCTGTCCACATGTGACGTGTCCAACTTATGTGGGCTTCGGACCCACGGTTCTTGCTTCTAGTTTCTGTTCCCCCCACCCCACAAACAAAATTTTAAAGAAGACATCTCCAGATTAAAGCTCTTTCCTGGGCTTTAATTTCGATGGTAGGCCTATTGATTTTCAAATGCATTCATGCAGAGGCAATATTATAGAAATAAACGCGTAAATAGCATATCTTCGTTATACCTAAAAAAAAAGTGAGGGTGACAGGGCCCCTCCGGCCCCCCCGGTTTCGCCACCTATGGCTCAGACTCTATATCATCAATAAGCACGGTGAAAGATCGTTTACTTAAACATGATTTAAACCAATCCAAAGCCGATTTTTTTATACCAAACATACTAGACATTCTATTTAGGAAAATATTATGATCAACGGTGTCAAATGCGGCTGATATATCCAACATCAGTAAAGCAACTGTTGTTTCACTGTCCCTAGACTTCAAAATATCATCAAGTACTTTTATTAAAGCTGTTTCTGTTGAGTGGTGTGCCCTGTAAACAGACTGGAAAGAATCACTTAGATTATGACTAATAATATGTTATCTAATTTGTGATTCAGCAGTCTTTTCGAGAATTTTTGAAACAAAGCAGCACAAATTGGAAATAGGACGATAGTTAGTGACGTCTTCACTGTTCCAGTAGGATTTTTATGGAGTGGGCGAATTACCGTTTTTTTAACTGGAAGGAAAGTTTGAAGAAGTAAACGATTTATTAATTATAGCAGTAATGGGATCCCAAATAGTAGATTTGTATTTTTTGAGCAGAGGCGTAGGAATGGGAAAGTGAGCATGTGGTACTTGTAGAAAAAGTAAGAAGGTCAGGCACCTGGGTTTGTGAGACACAACTAAAAGAAAGGAAGAGTTCACCATCAAAGTTTTCATTTTCTACCATACTTCTCCCTTCATGATTCACCATGAACTTAGTATTTGACATTTTAAAACTCTTAAATCTTTTTTCTACTTTATTCAAGAAATGTTGAGCAAAATTACCACACATGTTTTTTGTGGTGTTAATGCAAGATGGCAGAATGGTTGAAGAAGAAGGTTCCAAAAACTGATTTAGCGTTTTTAGCGTTTGAAATAATCGCTTTCTGTTTGAAGTATTATCATTAATAATTGACTGGATATACGCACTTTTTGCTAATTTCAGCAGTTTATTAAATTTACAGCAAAGGTTCTTGTATATTTGCTTGTTAACTGTCAAACCTGATTTTCTCCATTTTATTTCATATTTTTTGCACAATTGCTTAGAGGCTTTAATATCTTTGTTATACCAAACAGCAGTGTGTGGCCTAACAGTTCTAGTTTTGGTGGTTACAGGAGCTATTTCGTTATGGACATTCTTTAGTTTGGTATTGTAATGTTGAATTTGACACTCTATATCCGTATGAGAAAAGTCAGTGAGAGTAAGCACCTTTCTAATTAGTATGTTCATATTTTCCAAATTAATATTTTTTATGTCCCTATACGAAACTATCTTCTTTGCTGCTTTTTCTGTAGTTGTTTTTATATCAACAATCACTGCAAAGTGATCCAGTGAGTACTCATATAGTGAGTCCATGATGGAAGTGTCTTCAATCTTTGATTCATTACTAATTAGCTGGGAATCGTGCCAAGGAATAAGAACATCTGGTGTATGGCTTTTTCTATGGGTAGGAGATTGAATGTGCTGAGCTAAGTTGAATAATTTCAAATAATTCAAGAATTTTTTCGTGTCAGAAGATTTGTTATCGTCTAGGTGAAAGTTCAAATCGCCAGTTATAATTATTTTTCTCTTTAGCAAAACTAGATACTGCTAAAACTTGTTGATTTCATCGAAGAACTTTGATGCTGTCAGCCCAAACCTTGTTTTAGGAGGTGGTCTATGTACTACAGCTATATGGAAATACTTGTTTTTTTGGGAATGCTGCAAAAAGTACCTAAAATTGAGTTCAGATCTCATCAACTTTGATTTCTTTTGCATTAAGTGTTTATTAATCACTAATGCAACTCCACCACCTTTTCGCTTATTTCTTTTTTTTTTTTTGAGAATTTTATATCCTGTAGGCACTAAGGCATTTATAACAGCAAAGTCTTTACCATTTAGCCAAGTTTTAGTCAGGGCAAATAAATCAATTTTGTTACTAATAATATAATCTTAAAAAGAAAGAGCTCTATTTGCCACGGATCTAGCATTTAAACAGCATAGTCTTGTTTGACTTTGTGGAACATAATTTCTAAGTGCAAGATGACTTTCAGATAGACTAATATAAGAGAGGTTGCAGTACTGGTATTGGGTAATTTGGTCTAATAAACCGACAGTAGCTCCAGAAACAGATCTGTTATCACAGTAAGGACGATTCCAATTGACATCACTGATTGACATTATAGTACCGTATTCACAGTTTTCCTGCTCGAGTTCAGAAAAACGTGAAGCTTGCATGTTTACGTAATGGATATGCGGCAGCTCACAGCTGACATCGACGCGAAATTTGTCTAACTTTGCCAGTTTGGCCACTTTGTTCTCTGCTAGTGCAGGTGTATTTTATCGAAATGCTGCCTACCCCAGTGTAGCCTTTTTGTGATACGTGAGTAGAGAAATAGAAGACATCGAAATAGAACAGGAGATAAAAATGGGTAAATTAACTGGTCTTACCACATCCCAGCATTTCTCATGGTTTACCAATCACAAAAACTAAATGCGTAAATTTTGAAATTCACAGTGGAACCCGCGTTGGCGACCACCTCTATGAGGAGACCACCGCGTAAACAATAACCACTGCAATGACTGCAGTGCAACTTCGCTGTTACTGTGTTGGTACGCGCTGTTTGAGTGTCTGCTGGTTCGGTCAAATACAAGCTGTAAATGCACACGCGACACACACGAACAATGCCAAACATGAGCATGAGCGCGCACATGCAATTTTGTTGTGCTAAATTCCAATTGTTACATCACAGTAGCCTAATCTGACGTCAGGCGATTCTTCCCGTAGTAAAAACTTATGGGCTAAAATTCGAGTGTAAAATGGCCCATAAAATTAAAACGGTTGGTCATTTTATAGAAATTTTTGCGTAAAGCGGATGTCAGCCCAATTTTCTTGCATAAGCTGTCGAAAAAGGGCAATGTCAATTTCCGTTACACCCCCCACCCCCCCTTTAAATACGTCTGTCACTAAAAACTGGTTTCAGGGTAGGTAGCAAGTCATTTCTCTCTTGTTTAAGTTGAATTAAGGGGTTGTTGAGGTGGTGTTTCAAGTCAAAAACAATTTGCTAGACCTAGATATTGTTGTACTATCAGCATCTTGGTTTAGCTAAAATTCTTAGCCTATTAGAAGTCTGTTTTCAATTAGCCCAGGTAGCTACTTTTCTAACCAAACTTTAATGTAACTTTCTTAGCTAGTAAGAACTTTGCATGGGAAATCATTTCCGAATATAATAAATGACTCAATGAAGAATTTAAGCGTCCATTAGAGCTTAGCCTGAACAAGTACCGGTATACTCTAGCCCAGTGGTCTTCAACCTTTTTTACACAATCGCCCCTTTTTGGAAAGTGTGGGCACAAAGTGCCCCCACAAAGCATTGATAAGCAAAAAAGGTCTGCATGCGGTCCGCGGTTTGTCCAGCCCTGGCGTTGAGGAAATTTTTTATAATTTCTATAAAATTTCGTTATTTGTAATACATTTGTAAAAGTTTTTAAAAGATCATTAAATATGTTGGTAATAAATCTTAATTTATTTCTATTGAGAAATCAATTGTTAACATTATTGGTAATTCTAAAATCGCCCCCCAATTTCAAGAATTATTACAATTGCCCCTCTGTAAACCGAAATAGCCTCCGTTGAATAACGCTAGCGATAAGCCTATGTGGATGCTATGATATGTATGCCATCTGGGCTAGTTTTTTAGCAGTACGATAGTCTGTTGGAAAGCCAAAAGTTGGATCAAATTTTATTTCTTATTTTTCATTCAAAATTTTTGACTTTTCAATCATTTTGGTGTGTTGTTGCTTGAGTAACCTAAGCTTAGTCTGGTCAAATTTGGATGAGCTAGCAGGCCTATAGCCTTCGGCAGGCGACGTTTTTGCTGATCAAGAAATTTTTGTATGTCCAGCCTACCTAACGTACCTACAAATCAAATTGTAATTTCCGTTATGCTGTAGCATATTTATGCGTATGGGTTTTTGTGGCAGATGGAGTCTACAAATTTAATCTATGTACATATTTTTGGTGACTTACTAACTGACTTACCTTAAACTAATTAACCAGCCAGGGCTTAATGTATTACAATGATACTATAGAGAATGAGGCTTTCAAAGCTATATTTTGTTTATTGCCGGTATGCTCTGGAGATGAACCAACACACCAAAATTCATGGGAATCTTGTATTTAAATCATCATATTCAGTATGCCACCAGTGAATAACAAAGAATAATTTCGGACAGTTATATTTTAGAGGTTGATGCAAAAAGACAAATGGTGTTTTTGCTCATCATTTTGCAGCGCTGAACACATTTTTCTCTCGCAAAAGTTTTGGTCAAATCTCCTGGACAAAAAGAATGAAAACGATACACGAAAGCTATAAAACCAACTATAAATGTATGGTAACATCGATGCAAAATACTCGATAAGGAAACGCGGTATTACAAATCGAACTGCTATTTCTATCCAAGTTTAAAGGACTGAAAAAAATGAAAAGTGAAAACGAAAGATATCGCTGACCTTCTTTTGTAGTGTTTTAGCGACATGGCCTAGCGGTACCGCGTGCAAGTGACAGGTTCTCTGTGAAGAAGGTATCAGCGTTTCTCAATGTACCAGTAATTTGCCAAGTAGAATGGGCAAAAATATTTCCATCAAACGCCCGTCTAACGTTCCAAATAGAGAAGACACATCGGTACAGCTGCAGCTTTATTTGCAGTAAGATTATCTGATAGTGATTCCGACGATGTAAGCATCATTTATGATGACAATTATACAGTGATACGCCTCCTGATTTTTTGGGGGGAATCTTCTGTTGGAGAATTGCGAAATAATTACAGCAAAAACTAAAAACAAAACTTTGCGGTATTTGCGTTTCTTTCATTCTTGCTGCTGCCCTCATGCTGACATTTTTTTTTGATTTCGTTTTGAGCTTAAATTTGCTGCTTAGCTTTAATATACGTAGCTTCAAGCAAAATTAACTTACCGGTAATTATACTACAAAAAACATTGCAGCCGAGCGAAAATCAAATCTTCATTATACTTATTACGCCGAAGCGTGGATCGAGCGGCGGAGCCCATCTTCGCGGCTTAGCGCCTGGGCAACATAGCTGCGAAGAAACATCGCAACGGTGGCGAGTCTTTGGCGACACTGCGCCTTTTGACTAGCCCGAAAATCGAACCTCAACCTCCCGCACCGGCGGTGTGTGCTTAACAACTGAGCTAACCGGCTAGTTTAAGTACATGACATGATTAATTTATCCAGTGCATCAAACAGTTAATGCAACATAAAATTTTCTCAATTTGTCATTTAATTAGTTAGGTAACATTACAAAAACTACTTCTTTCTATTCAGATGCATTATATTCTTTTTTGAATTTAGTAGCATATTTATCCTCGTACCACGAGAAAGCGATCAAAGCGTTATAACAAGTTCGCTTAGGAGTTGCGGCTTCTTGTCTACCACACCAAAGATGGGAGAATCCCGTTAAGTACCTTTCCCAACGGCACAACATGCCGGCTTGTTTTACACACTGTCCCATTAATACTGAGCGTGAAGCAGGAAAGCTGTTTATACCAATTTTAAAGTCATTGGTTTGACCCGACTCGGAATCAAACCCGAGTCTTTTGCTCGAGAGGAGGACGCTCTTACCACTCGGTCATCTGAGCTGTAATATAATTGTAACATTAAACGTCCGTTAATACCCTGTCAATCGTAACTTTCAGCTCCCAGTTTAAAATCATGTGTTTACTTAATCCAATCAAAATATTGCTCAGTTAAATTCAACAAATCAACATTGAACGAATGATAGAAATTTTGCAAAATTGTTTTCGAACTTGCGGAAATCTTGGAAGTGACTTTTTCATCTTTATTCAAAATCCTCGTGCGGCCTTTTCCTGCACCCATGCAAGTTTTATCCCGCGTTATCGGAGCATTTAAGCAATAAAATCCTGTCTCTGGATTAGTGAAAAAATTTTCTTCTTTCAAAAACTGAGAAATTTGCAAAAAACTTTGCACTTTTTCCATCACCAGCCAAGGTTTTTTGATTAACAAATCACCATCAACAATTAAAATATCTTCCTTTGGAAAAAGTTCGAACCATCTTCGTAAATGATAAGAGTAGATTCCGGTCAGAAAGTGCTCCCATTGACCGTAGAAAATTTTGTAGCTTGAAACGCTGTAGTTTTCTAATTTTGCTAATCCATCGTTTTGAAGAAAGCGTTCGAATTCTGGTAATCTCTCCTTCACCTTCTCATCGAATGTGATTGGTTTCTCATTCTGAAACAATTGCATTCATGCTTTACTACTTTGCACGCAGTATGCTACCTTGTCACACGTAACATGCTTTCTGTTTGGCTGTGTAGTAGCGCGCATTTTGCAAACGCTTAGCCTTTGGGTTAGACCAGTGGTCGGCAACCCTTTTCGCACAGCGGACCAGTTGGAAACTGATTTTTTTTGCGGACCGGCCTTTAAAAAAATGAAAAGGTTTTAGCAATAAAACAGCTCATATTTACTGTATTCAGAACCGAAAACCTCAATTTTGTTTTACTCTGACTTCAATCAATCAATTTTCTGGACCCGCTTATCCTTGGGGGGTCGCGGGGGCAGCAGCTCAAGTTGGAGCCTCCAAGCATCTCGATCCTCTGCAACAAAGGATAGATGCTCTGCTGGGATGCCAAGGCGAGACCAACTAAGATCTTCTACGTAATCTCGCCATCGAGTTCTGGGACGGCCTCTAGGCCTTCGACCAATCGGTGTTGAACAGAGCAGTTTTTTGGCTGTTCTTTCCTGGGGCATTCGTGCCACATGTCCATACCAACGCAGTTGCGATCTTTCTAGTCGGAGAAGCAGCGATTCGATGTTTAGAGATTCACGAATATCTGCACTTTTAACCTTGTCCAACAAGATCAAACCGCTAATTCTTCGCAAGAATCCCATTTCGGCTGCTTGAACTCGAGACCTCACTTTCTCATTCATGATCCAACACTCATGGCCATAAGTCAAAATAGGAACATACACCGATCTGAAAATGGATAGCTTTGCCTTGGTGCAAAGCTCCCGTTTCAGTACCACAGATCGGTGGAGCTGGCGCATTACTGCACTTGCTTTTCCGATGCGGATATCCAATTCGCTATTTTGTCTGCCGTCACTTGTGAATGAGACGCCGAGGTACTTGAATTTCTCGGACTGTTTTAGTGGTACTCCATCAATTTGGAGAGAGCACTGCTTTGGTTGTCTGGACAGGCACATGGTTTCTGTTTTTGTTGTACTGATTTTCATTCCGGCAACAGAGCATGCATCCGAAAACCTGTCAAGAGCTTGCTGGAGACCATTTTGGGTAGAGTCGAGTAGCACGAGATCATCTGCAAATAACAGACGTTGTACAGTGCATTCACCGATCTTTACTCCGCCACAAGACTCACTGTTCTTAACTATTCTATCCATATAAATAAGGAACAGAATAGGTGAAAGAGAGCAGCCTTGCCGTAGTCCCACACTTACTCTGAAAGGTTTCGTCGTTGCACTGTTAACACGAACACAGATCTCGGAATGCATGTACAGCGACTTAATGGCAGTTAGTAACTGACCATCAATGCCATACTGCAACAGCACCGCCCAAAGCTTGTCTCTAGGAATGCGATCATATGCTTTTTCAAGATCAACAAAACATGCATTGACCTCTTTTGCATATTCCCACGACTTCTCAAAGATTTGCTGCAAGGCAAAGATCTGATCCATTGTGCTTCGGCCAGGACGAAAGCCACACTGAGCATCTGTTAGCTTAGGCTCGACTATTTCACGGCATTTCTTTTCAAGGCATTTGGCATAGACCTTACCCGGGACACTGATGAGAGATATGCCCCTATAATTGGTGCATTTTCTCTTGTCTCCTTTCTTGTGGATAGGTATTATCACACTAGTTTGCCATTGCTTTGGTGCTTGCCCAGTACTACACGCCACCTTACAAACACGAGTCAGCCAACGAACACCATGTATGTTCATTGCTTTTAACATTTCAGGTCTGATATCATCCTCACCAGGTGCTTTTCCAGTTTTCAATGATTTGATTACTGCATTCACATCTGCTTCGGTTATCTGAATATCTTCCCCAACCTGTTCTTCGTGAATTTGTATCGGTGTAGCATCAACTGGGTTTAAAAGATCACTAAAGTACTCTCTCCACCGATTCAAAATAGCATCTTGATCTTTCAGAGTCACACCATTTGAATCTTCGATAAAGAGAGCGGCTCGAGATCTTTTTCCACGCAAACGGCGAATGGTCTGCCAGAACACTTTGTTTGCCGTTTTGAAATCATCGTCTAACCTTTCTCCAAATTCCTTCCAGGCCCTTTCCTTAGACAGTTTAACTTTTGTGGCTGCCGTCTTACGTGCTTCAGAGTACTGCGAACGAAGTTCAAGTGATGACTTATTTGCAAGCCAGGCCTTATAGGCCACTTTTTTCGCACGAATAGCTTCTTTAACTTCTTGGTTCCACCAAGGAGTTCTTTTCTCGCTACTCTTCGTCCCTCCAACACGCTTACGTCCACAACAGTTAGTAGCGGACGTAATGACTGCTGTTCGAAACAAACACCACTCAGTTTCAATGTCTTCAGTAGAGGTCGGAAGTTCTTTGAACTTAGATGCAATGTTGTCTGCAAATGCAGTTCGTACCTCTTTGTCAGCCAATGATTCCCATTTGATTCGATAAGTTTTTCGTGGTCGAAAAGTCTTTCGTTTTTTCAAGGGTTTCAAAGCTTTCAAAGTGCAGACAACTAGGTGGTGATCAGTTGACAACTCAGCCCCTCTTTTAACACGGACATCAGACACGGTAGAAAACAAGTCCGCCGAAACGATACAAAAATCAATCAGGGAGCGTTGTCCCAGAGAGTCTCTGTACCAGGTGTACTTATGAATTCTTTTGTGCTGAAAAAATGTGTTCATTATGCACAGCCCATTGGTGGCACAGAACTGCAATAAACACCTTCCGTTCTTGTTAATGTCAGGGTCACCATGTTGCCCAATAACACCTTTCCAGGTTGCATTGTCGATGCCCACATGTGCATTGAAATCGCCCAAAAGGACAAGGGATTCTGATGAAGTTGCTTTTCCCAATGCAACCTCAACTTCCTCCAGAAAGGCTTCGTACTGTGATTCTATGTTAGGTGCGTACACCTGCAATATACACAGATATCGCTCCTGCAGCCTTAGCTTTAGAAGACAAACCCTTCCTCCTAGTGGTACCCAGTCAACGACACATTCAGCTATGTTGGGGCTCACAAGTAAGCCAACACCAGCTTGAGCAGACATTGCTGCATCAACACCTGAGTAGAAAATTTTCCACCCATCGTTCAACTCGACAGTTCCAGAACTCCGGCGCTTTGTTGATGAAATTCCCACAACATCAAGGCGATACTGTTGGGCTTCGCAAACAAGCTCCTGCTCTTTTCCTGTCAGTTACTCTGACTTTAGCACCGTATTTTCTTAAGTAGAAGCCATGGCTACTGTTTTTTTATTTTTAAATATTTTGTGCGGCTTCTAATCGAGGGCGGCTTATGTTCAAGGGAGCCTTCAATTTTTTTTATGTGAGCGTTTTCGTCTTCAAATTGGTGTCCAGTGAGCATTCAAGTTAACTTACCATAAGTGATAGAAAAACGGAATCACTAAATTAGCTGCGATTCTATTGTCTCTTTTGTGAAACAATCATTAGTAAATCATCGAGTGCTACCCTACCGTTAATCCAACTATCACGTCTGCGCAAACCACTCAGCAAAACCAAGCGGAGAAAGTGTTAATTATTACTAAGTAGCAACAAAATTACTATTTACTTAAATGATATCAGTATTAGTAATAATGATGAAAATGACCCTTGACACAGACGTTGAAATAAAACCAACAATGCTTCAGTAGGTTCTGAGGCGTATCGTTAGATTTGTGTGCTTTGTTTTCTTATATCAGTGAGGAAACGGTTTTGTCCGTTGTGGCTTCTATTCGAGGGCTGTTCCTATTCTAGGGTGGCTTCTATATGAGGGCGGTTTCTATGCCAGGGTGGCTTCTATTCAAGAAAGTTAAACTTTTAAAATCTTGCTGCAGCAGATTTGCTTTAACTTTTATGGTAGCTTCTCAAACCTGATTCCTGACGTTATTCTCTCTCCTATTTGATTTGCAAAAGACTTACGATTTGGGCGATTTTTTTGTAACCTAAAAAACTTGAAAACGTGACTTTATTTTTGCAAAAAAGTAACCAAAAAGTGACTTTATTTAAAAAACAGCGCAACGTGAAAAATAGCAGCAGTCTATGCTAAAAAGCAATAAAATAGTCTCAGTTAGTGCTCAAATTGTAGTGCATGCACATATTGCGCTTAACATTGTTCGGCATAAAATTTTTGTCTGTGGCAAGTAGCTTGTTCAGCATGGAAAAACTGCGTTCTACTGCAGCCGTAGTTGATGGGTTTGTTTGAAGCAAGCAATATCAGCGTGGCGTAGTGGTTAGGAGCGTCGTTTTCACGACGACCATGATCACAAGGTTAACGCTTCAAGTCCCAACCTAGTCTCGTTGTTGCGTCCTTGGATAAGATGCTTCACGATGATTATTATCTCTGCTTCATTGTTAAAATCCTGTACGAGCAATGATCTTGAGTGCATTACTTTTTGAATCCCCCTCGTACTTTATTAAGCCAAAAACTTCATCATCAAACGATTTTTCTTTTATATATGAAACTAACTGAAAAATGTGGTATTACGAACAAAACGGAAAAAAGCTGGTTTCGAGATGATGATGTTCGTAAATTCAATATTTGTAATCAGTAACACGAAACTGTATCATTTTAGCAGAGCAAAAATGAAAGACCAATAATTGATGGAGTCAAAAGCTTTGTATTGCCAATACTGCACCTGGCGACTAATTTTAGTTTCCATAAATAATCGATAACATCAAATTAATGCTGTCTACTAGCCATGGTGCGACCTTTTATAAATCATTTGATTGTTTTTAATAAGCTTGAGTAAAAAAGAGGTCATATACTGTTATTAATCACTTTTGAAATTCTTATGTAGTCCATATGGTGGAAAAATTTATTCATAAATGAACATTTAACGTCGTTCCGAAACGTTTTAAAACTGGACGAAAAAAACATCAAGACAAAAACATTTATTGTTTCAAAGTTAGAACATTCTTTTTCGGAAATTGATTTGTCGCAATCTATTTTATCGGTTTTATTAAAAGCTGCTGAAAATCGATCAACTAAATTAACACACTCGTTGTAGGTAAAATGTTCATCAGCGGTACAACAGGATTTATAGAAACAATTCACGATATGTTTAAGAATTTTGTGCTGTTTCGAGATGAAAACCTGGCGAATCTTTGATAGACATACAATTTTTCCATCAGGTTTTCGTTAATGCTACAGAGTCGCTATCGTGTGGTCGAGAAGAATTTAAGAATCAAGAGAGCGGACGGAAATGTAAGATACTATGATTAAAACTAATTGGCGCCTTAGCTCTGTTTACTTTACTGCTAAATTACACGTTTTCTCAATGTTGCCAATTTACAAATTACTTGTCGATCACGGTAGAATATAATTATTTTCGAATTAACAAATCACTGTTTTAACGGGCTTAGCTTACTTCTCTTAATTTGAAAAGAAACTAACGACAATTAGGCCTAGAACGGAGATGCAAGCAAAGAATAATATGAAAGTGAAGAAATTATGTTTTGTACCAACTTGTTTAGCTGAGCTTCAACATCACAAAGTGAAGTGGAAACGAAGTGAAGTGAAATTTGGAAATTACACATTTTGATTGGTGGTAGGTTGTAGAAAATTATTTTTATTTAAAATTTGTTTTGACACTAATGGTAAGCGGTCATAGTAAACACCGCAAAGGACTGAAACATCGCAAAAGACGACGAAGGGCTTACTAAACACCGCAAAAGAACGACAATGGACTTCAAGTTGAACTACTAAACACCGCAAAGAATGACAAAGGACTTGGAACTATACCATAACAAAGAACGACACAGAACTTTAAATTCGGGGTACGCTAGGGTTAGAATTAGGGTTAAGTTAAAGCTAGGGTTAGATTTAAATTACGGATAGGATTAGAGTTATCAAGTCCTTTGTCGTTCTTTGCGGTGTTTAGTACATCAATTTGAAGTCTTTTGATGTGCTTTGCGGTGTTTCAATCCTTTGCGGTATTTAGTAGGACTCAGTGGTAAGGGCACTTTACGTATAATTGACCCAGTAAACTTTAAAATTTGATAAACCTTCCCTGCTTAACAAAAAAACTACACACCCTGTACTGTTACTCCATGGGACACAAGCACAAAAAAAGCAGTCTTGTGTTAGTGATTGTATAATGTATATTACAATACGTATTAAGTTCCAATTTGACCTTACAACACCGTTTATTGAGAAAACTCATTCCCTTTCGTTTTTTGAAGATGGGAATTTGAAAAAACATTTTTGAAATTGGAATATCTGTTGAATTGTGCTATTACTGTACCTGTATATGTTTTACGACGTTATTTTGTAACGCCTTAAGCGCTGTTTATAGTTAAAATTTAGTGAGCGCACCCTTTGTTTTATTGATAAAGCCTTGTCTACACTTGGCGTAAAATCGTTAGCGTAGCGTCAAATTCTTTGTTTATTTAAGTTAGTTGGAAAAACGCTAGCGCGGATGTGCTAGCACGCTCGACGCGGAATCTTCAGCGTAAAAACTTTGCCTTTTTAGCAAAGTATTTTCCAAACGCTCAGCGTCTAGCATGTTCTGATCCTGAGGTAACAGTCAAGTCTTAGCCTAGGCTAGTTGAAAAACAGTGTTTTGGGACTCCTGCGTTATGTCCTTGGACACGATTCCATGTTTATGGAAAAGACTAGGTCTAGACTTGGCGTTAGAACCTCAGCTATTTCAAGTTTTAAGCATATTTAGCTTGGAAAAGGCAGGTAAATATAACCTAGGCTTGTAGGCAAACAGTGTTTTGGGGCCCTTTTGTCTTTTTTGCTTGAACAAGTCAGAGGTTTTCATATTTTTTTATATTTTTCAGAGGTTTTCATATTTTTTGAAAAGACTATGAGCTAGATGCTTACTGACTCAATTTGCATGGCATAATAAGCTAAAAACAGAGGTAGACCTAGGTTTATGGCATATCAGTGCCAAGTCATATGTAACCCTATCCAGGTTAGTCTGCAGTGCCATACAAAACCAGAAAACTTTTTTCAATTCCTTAGGCTAATGTATGATTCATTGGTAGATGCAGGGTCTGTCTCAGCCCCTCTAAATTTTAATTATGATGATGCCGTTACATACCGGTAGTCTAGTAAGCTATGCGCAGATAAGTAGGCTTCTGGAACTGGATGATGGTTAAATATTCTTGGTATGTAGCCCTGTCCAGTGAATTACCGTGCCAATTGTACTGTAAGCGACCAGATAGTTATTTATAAAGATTGGTTTTTAATTCAAATATTTATAGGTTTATAGTGAATCAGTATGGGTACCGTACTTAAAACCGATTTGTTTTTATTTTGCAGTTTGGTATCAGTAGGTTTTTTAAGCAGTTTGTCTACAGATAAAAATAGACAAGTCAGACAATTTTGACAGAAACCATACCCTTGGAATGAGACTTAAAGCTTATTGATAGCAGTTGAACAATATTCTACCCAATTCTATGGAGTGTATCCAATGCTGGTTACCAGCAGCCTCAACACAAAGTTTTAAAAATATGCTTGGAGGAACGTTGCTGAGAAACAAGGATCAGAGAATAGTAAGTATATATTTACCAATCTGCTTTCAGTAATCCAAAGCTTTTCCTCATTATGTCTCATAGTTAAGTTTTCAAGCTTGTCTCTGTGTAAGTGACTTACAGTTACACAACAAATTGGTAAGCTAGCATAATGATGCATCGGTATGTAAATTTTGACACAGTTTTCGCAGTATTGAGCCAGCAGCTCTGAAACTGTTTTACGAGTTTATCAATGCTATTTTGAATATATTGCAGTTTTGCTAGCAAAGTTTTATGTGTTTGTTTTTAGATGAGATTATGCAAGATGCTGTGGAAAAACGTTAAGGAAAAGAGAATCTGAAAACAAGAGTACAAAGTCATTTTGCAAAACTGGCTGATGATATTTAACAGCTAGCTGCTATTTAAATGATCAAACAACTGATTTGTCGTTTAATTTGCAATATACGCTTTTGTTAATATAAACATGCAGAGTAGTGTTGCTGTTGTATTCCAAGACTGGTACAGTAGTAGGATGAGCACAATGTTTCAAAAGTGTGTAAATTCTTGAGAAAGGTTGACCAGCATTGGTCTAGTCTACTGCTTAAAACGTCGATATACAAAAGCATTGGCTTTCAAAATTGCAACATAGAAGCGTTTTAGTTTGTCTTTTTTTGTTTTTTGTTTTTTTGGTAGGCCCAAGTATTGCATTTGTTTGGTTATTTAGTTTTTTATGATTCCATAAACAAGATTTTTATTGCGAAGTTTGCATGGAATGATTTATCTCTTGAATTGGCAAGGTCATTCCTGGTCATTCATTACGGTAGTAGTAGTAGCGCATAAAGAACTCAGTGATGTCATAATAACCAAGCAGGTCAGAAAACAAAAACCAGCGTGAAAATGACGTAGGCTGCGCCAAGTGTAGACAGATTTTACGCTGAGCGATCAGCGTAGAAATATATTTACGCCAAGTGTAGACGAGGCTTAAGCGCCGTTACGATTAAAGCCTTGTCTACACTTGGCGTTAAATCGTTAGCGTAGCGTAAAATTCTTTGTTTATTTAAGTTAGTTGGAAAAACGCTAGCGCGGATGTGCTAGCACGCTCAACGCGGAATCTTCAGCGTAAAAACTTTGCCTTTTTAGCAAAGTATTTTCCAAACGCTCAGCGTCTAGCATCCTCTGATCCTGAGGTCACAGTCAAGTCTTAGCCTAGGCTAGTTGAAAAAGAGTGTTTTGGGACTCCTGCGTTGTTTGCTTGGACGCGGTTCCATGTTTATGGAAAAGACTAGGTCTAGACTTGGAGTTAGAACTTCAGCTATTTTAAGTTTCAAGCATATTTAGCTTGGAAAAGGCAGGTAAATATAACCTAGGCTTGTAGGCAAACAGTGTTTTGGGGCCCTTTTGTCTTTTTTGCATGAACAAGTCAGAGGTTTTCATATTTTTTTACATTTTTTGAAAAGACTATATGCTAGATGCTTACTGATTCAATTTGCATGGCAAAATAAGCTAAAAACAGAGGTAGACCTAGGTTTATTAGCATATCAGTGCCAAGTCATACCGGTATGTAACCCTATCCAGGTTTAGTCTGCTGTGCCATACAAAACCAGAAAACTTTTTTCAATTCTTTAGGCTAATGTATGATTCATTGGTAGATGCAGGGTCTCAGCCCCTCTAAATTTTAATTATGATGATGCCGTTACATACTGGTAGTCTAGTAAGCTATGGGCAGATAAATAAGCTTCTGGAACTGGATGATGGTTAAATATTCTTGGTATGTAGCCCTGTCCAGTGAATTACAGTGCCAATGGTACTGAAAGCGACCAGATAGTTTTTTAAAGATTGGTTTTTGATTGAAATATTAATAGGTTTATAGTGAATCAGTACAGGTACCGTAGCTTAAAACCGATTTGTTTTTATTTTGCAGTTTGGTACCAGTAGGTTTTTTAAGCAGTTTGTCTACAGATAAAAATAGACAAGTCAGACAATTTTGACAGAAACCATACCCTTGGAATGAGACTTAAAGCTTATTGATAGCAGTTGAACAATATTCTACCCAATTCCATGGAGTGTATCCAATGCTTGTTACCAGCAGCCTCAACACAAAGTTTTAAAAATATGCTTGGAGGAACATTGCTGAGAAACAAGGATCAGAGAATAGTAAGTATATATTTACCAATCTGCTTTCAGTAATCCAAAGCTTTTCCTCATTAAGTCTCATAGTTAAGTTTTCAAGCTTGTCTCTGTGTAAGTGACTTACAGTTACACAGCAAATTGGTAAGCTAGCATAATGATGCACCGGTATGTAAATTTTGACACAGTTTTCGCAGTATTGAGCCAGCAGCTCTGAAACTGCTTTACGAGTTTATCAATGCTATTTTGGATATATTGCAGTTTTGCTAGCAAAGTTTTATGTGTTTGTTTTTAGATGAGATTATGCAAGATGCTGTGGAAAAACTTTAAGGAAAAGAGAATCTGAAAACAAGAGTACAAAGTCATTTTGCAAAACTGGCTGATGATATTTAACAGCTAGCTGCTATTTAAATGATCAAACAACTGATTTGTCGTTTAATTTGCAATATACGTTTTTGTTAATATAAACATGCAGAGTAGTGTTGCTGTTGTACTCCAAGACTGGTACAGTAGTACGATGAGCACAATGTTTCAAAAGTGTGTAAATTCTTGAGAAAGGTTGACCAGCACTGGTCTAGGCCTAGTCTACTGCTTAAAACGTCGATATACAAAAGCATTGGCTTTCAAAATTGCAACATAGAAGCGTTTTAGTTTTTTTTTTTTTGATAAGCCCAAGTATTGCATTTGGTTGGTTATTTAGTTTTTTATGATTCCATAAACAAGATTTTTATTGCGAAGTTTGCATGGAATGATTTATCTCTTGAATTGGCAAGGTCATTCCTGGTCATTCATTACGGTAGTAGTAGTAATAGCGCATAAAGGACTCAGTGATGTCATAATAACCAAGCAGGTCAGAAAACAAAAATCAGCGTGAAAATGATGTAGGCTGCGCCAAGTGTAGACAGATTTTACGCTGAGCGATCAGCGTAGAAATATATTTACGCCAAGTGTAGACGAGGCTTAACGCCTCGTCACTTGTGAGTGACGAGGAAAATTTAAACGCGCCGTTGCGATTCAGCACGCTCACTTATAATTATCGAAGCGTATAACGACGCAAGATTTTGATGTGTGTATGCTGGTCATAGCTTACTGTCCATTGTCTCAAAGTAGCCGCCTAGGTAAACCTAAGCAAAACCCTTTAAAAAAGTAGTGGGTTGGCGTTTGGCTTGCTTTGTGATTAGAATAGGTAGCGTTACAAGAAAGAAGGCTGTGCGGTGTGCACTTTTTTAGTATGCTGTATGGGTTATCCTGTTTCGACCTAGGCTAATCTTTAGACTTGGTGTACAGGATTTGACAACATAATTGCAGACCTCAACTTGGTTAGATATGGCAAGTAACCTAGACCAGTTTAGTTCAAGGTAATTATGTTCAGTACTGGTACTTTACCGGCAAAAAATTGAACGAAGCTTTCTATTTTACATCCACATCACTTTATAAAAGTAATGTGAAAAATTGTGTTACAAACAACTTGCTATGCAGATTAGCATGTCATTTTGAAAAGGTTACCTGTTTTAAAAACACTGTTACTGCTGTACAGGTGTTACTGGTGGTACCGTACCATAGGCATATTGTACCAGTTGTTAATAAAATGACAAGGCTGGTAAGATTTTGTTTTAATAAGAATTTACTGATGATAGCATAACAGCTGAAGCTGATCAAAATGAAGTACAGTGGAACCCCGGTTGGCGACCATCTCAATAACACGGCCACCTCTTTATCAGGACCACTTCATTGCGGTCCCAAATAATTTACTATGGTAATGCATTGCATTCTGTTTCAATAACGCGACCAACCCGGTTTCCAGACCAGGACCGCCAAATTTTGGTCAAAATCTACAAATTTAACTCCGCTAAAGCGACCACACGTGCTCAAATAATTTGCTTTTGTGACCAAAACAATATGAAATTGAAAAAAGACTCTGTGAAATGTCAACGAGTTCATTAAGACAAAAATCCATTCGTGACTTTTTTAATAATTGTGATTAAATGCATGCATATTGATATTTTTTCTTCATAAAATAAAAACCGAATTTCATTTTCAAATTGTGCGTACTTACACGTACGAAGTAGCATTTAAATCAGGGACGAAACTAGGCAATGCGGCCCCCCCCCAAAATCATCTTTCGGGGCCCCCTAAAATATTTTTTCTTGGATGGTGATGCAAAAGAGCGAGTCCCGAAGGGGCGATGCCAAACTAGGGGGTCTGGGGACATGCCCCCCCAGAAAATTTTGCGGAATTCGATCTTATTTTGGAGGCTTTTTGTGCGTTTTGAGCCTTCAAAATTCCTCAGTTTTAACAAGGTTTAGTAGTCTGTTTTACTAGGTCCCTTCCAAACCCACTAAAATAATGCTGCAAGCAAACCCTACTCTAACATTTCGCTACCTATGCCAAGAAAAAACGTTTTTAAGGCTTAGTTTTGCGCCTTTCACTTGAGGATGAGGGGCCCTTGGTATGCTACTAAACGTTTGTTTGCTAGTTTTGCGACTGCTATTTTTTGAAAAATTTGCAGGGGCCCCCTATGGTCAAAAGTATAAATATGGTATGGGGGCCCCACATCGCGTGAGTTACGACAAAAAATATATTGAATCTTAGAATAGGGGCACCTTTATCATACGTTGAGTAAATAGTACTACGTACTGACTATTTACGGGGCCCCCTTTTTGTGCGAGCCCCCCCCGGTTTGGGGGGCGCTAGTTTCGGCACTGATTTAAATATACAACCCCAATTCAAATTGCTACAAACAGGATGCTTCAAAGCAAAGTTCGCTGACACGACCAACCCGCTAACACGACCGCTTGATGACGGTCCCATGGGTGGTCAGGTTAGCGGGGTTCCACTGTATTAGCAATTTGCAGCATTACATTTTGACATTATGCTGCAGCTTTGAGAGCGAATTAATTAAGACTGGAAAGATTTAATTTTTGGCAGTACAAATAAGCCCGTACAACTAAGCTCTTGGTTTATTCTATTATCGCTTCACGCTAACCCTGATCCAGAAAGCGTGACGAAGGTAATAACATTAGCAAAGTCCTTATTTGTACGGTTCCGTAAGAATAGCCACTTCAAGAATTTTTATGTATTAGCAATTACACTTTCCATCTCTATTGGTATTGTTGCTACAGATTAAAAGTTGAAGCAATAGCTTCACAGTCATGTGCATGACTATTTGGATAGAGTCTACCGGGTCTAGTCTATAGAGAAAGCCGTCTGCGACGTCTAGAATAACTTGTCCAGGTAAGGCGACAAAAAACGCGGACGGCTTACTCTAAATAAGACTAGGCTAGAGTCTACCATCGGTACAGAAACCGTATGTACTCATGTACCGGTATGTGTGTACAGCATGTATGGTACCAGTATCAAAGCAAGAGGTAGATTTTGGACATTATATATTCGACTATCGTTTTTAAAGAAAACTGGTCGCTAGATTTGCCTGTGTGTACAATAAAAGTTTAGTGATACCCCAATTATCATTCATCACTACAAATAGTACCGGTACTAGTGTCCTGCTTCCAGTTTAGCTATTATAGTGCTGGTATTTCATATTACTTTTTTATTAGGTGAATATATACGATAAACTACCGGTTATATATAGGCCACGTATATTTGTGTTGAATTAGTTGTAGTGCCATTCTGCCCCAAAATTCATCTACTACTTCAGGACAGAGGAAGAAAACGAATTGTTAATTATAGCAATCTAAAATTATCCTTGTTTGTGGGACCCAAGCACCAAAGGCTACAGCCGGGCACATTTTCGGAGATTGGCATGCTGCATGGGAAAAGGTGATGGAAAGATGCGGATTCCCTAGTGATGGTGAAAAAAATTTCATAGCTTGAATCATATTTATAAAATTTCATTCCATTTTGAAAACCAGTAATTGATAAACTTCAGTGTAAATGTGCCACCAGATGATCGTTTGTACGTGAAACAGTGTAGTGGCTGTAGTGTATACTACGGATGGAGTTTGATGTTAATTAACTGAATCAAATAATAGTCCTGGCTTCAGTGGTCAATGAACACTTTTTGCAAAAAAATGACAGTATTGACTTTTGGCCATGAAAACATTCACGTTTGAGTTAAAAACCATGTGATGACGGATTCAAACATGGTTGGAGTCAGTTGCGTATAAAATTTTTCAGCCTTCAAGTTAACACAGAACAAAGAAAAAAGTGAAACGTTGCATTGCCATGGTTGCAATTTTTACTTCAGGTTGTGTGCACTGTGTAGTCGGTTAAACTTTTAAAGAAAGCTATGTTAAAACTGTATGTGTAGCTTGTCAATGCAATGATACTTAAAGCAAAAGCCTGGAATTGATTGTTTCTTTTTTGTGTGTATTTTTGGTCGCGGATTGTCAAAGTAGTGGAAGTCTCTTCAAGAGAAGTTCAAGCGTGAAAAGGAAAAAAAATAAATCAAGATTCGGTGATGGAGCTCCTGCTTTACAAAAAAGTGGAGCTTGTACGACTTAATGAAATTTATATAGCCAGTCTTACCCCCAAGAAAGTAAGCTGAGATTCGCCTTGCCGAGAGGATTTGTTGGTATTTTTTTTTTTAATGCGTACTAGATTTTAGCGTTTTCAGTCATGGTTAGTAGGTTTATTGTCATTCTGTGGCTTTCAAGAGAAAAATGTTGCTCAAAAACGCATTTTTATAGCCAATGGTCCGTAGAATTTTGAAGACCATAAGGCACTTACAAAATTCTTTTTTTCGTCTCAAAAAATGAAAATAAGTCTTATAAATGGCTACGGTTGTGTGTGTTTTATCACCAAACCCTGAACCAACTTTTCTTTTGGTACGCTACAGTAGTTTTGGTTTGGAGTGCCTTACATACTTATGACAATTACAACACTGGAATTCATTTGTAGCTATTGCGTTTTGCTGTTCAAAGCAAACAACACTTGGGAAAAAAGTAAATACTGTGCCTTCTTTTAGAACAGCATCAAACTTGGAAAAACCAGTTCTTACTTAAAAGTTCTTGAATTCACCCGATGAGGCTTCTGCTGCTGAAAACCTAAACCCTCCCAGTCCTTTTGAGTTCGAAACACCAAATGGCATTATTAGAAAAAACAATGATTTACAAGGTAATATTTTTTGGTACACTGAACAACTATCTATCATCTTGAAACTTTTGCTGAATGCACAATGCATAACGCAGACGCGCACGGGTTGAAAAATAGAAACGGATTCTTGTGTCGCTAAAGAAAAATAGATACAGTAAGTAGATATGGGCCTGTTAAGCCTGCAGTCACCAATAATTGTGTTCTATTGTTTACTGTGGCGTTATAGTTGCCTATGTTTGCAATGGAACTTGTTGTGGTACTGTAGTTTGTTATTTTTGGTCTGATTGTCAACAGAGGCTAAAGTAAACTTGTCTGTAGGGATCGACCGGGGATGCCACTTTTTGCCCCGGTCCAGCCCTGGCCGGGAGGTCATAAAAATTGGCCAGAGCCGAGGTTGAATTTCAAATTTATTTATCGTATATTCCAGCGTATAAGATGATCTTTAAAGTGCAAAAACCCACCCTTAAAAATTGGGGTGGTCATACGTCTCATACAACGAATATAAAAGTCATATCTTAATTTTTACATGAAGATTTTTTTATTTTACATGAAAAATGCGTAAAAATGACGAACGTACATGCTTAAAGCGTTTTTGAGGTTCGTCAATCGTCATGCACTAATGAATAGCGTGTACAATTACGAATGCACTACGAAAACAATTACGAAAGCATTACGTGTCTGAAAGCATTACGTAACACCATTGACGGCATTTACATGAAGAGTGAGGACGCAAGTAGCCTACTTATCTATGTATTCTAGACACAATATAAAGCATTGTACAGTATAAACCCCGGCCCCGGCAGGGGCAGTTCCTCGGCTCCGGGCGGGCCAAAATTGCTGCCCCGGTCGTTCCCTACTTGTCTGTAATTTATATATCCTTGTACTCTGGTTTCGCTGCGTGCCCTTCCTTATGTGACTGTAACGACTTAGTAGTTCCCTCTATTCGCCTAGCGTCACAAAGGAACACGACTTTGAAACGTGGTAGATCGGTATATTGATATTGAATCAACACGGCCAAGACGGCAAATAAGTAGTGAACCAATTACGTCCAATAATTAGCAATTCAGTTACATCCAACTATGCATCTATCCAGTTTCTGCATAAATTCAGTCGTAAACAAGAGAAACTATTTCAAAGTAAACATCAAATATAACTCATCAAATTCTTTTTCACAACAGCGAATAGGAAAATCGGAAATGCGACGACAAAACTTCTCGCATGGACAACATATGTCAGTAACAATATATTTTTGGTTATTAAACCACAAGCTTGCTCAGGACGCCAAGCACGTCCTAGCTCAGCAGTCAGCAACTAGTAACAAAACTTGCAGTACAATCAAAAGGTAGCTAATGATTTGCGTTGACAAACTAAATTTGAAGAGATAGCCCACCGCACGCAGCGAGACGCCAGTTACGCAATCTAATTACCACGCGCAGCGCACAACTCGATACAATTAACAGACCGTGCTTCGATTCGCACCGTGGTGACGCAACAGTGACTAAAGTAATTTATTATAGAATACAGTATATGTGTGACGAAAATAAATAAAGGAGGAAACATCATGAGCGGGTAGTCCTTTAAACTGAACGTTTAGACAACACAGATTCAGTTGCCATCATCAGCAGTATTCGCGAGATATTTCAACAGTTTTTACTGTCTTGCGAATACTGATGATGATGGCAACTAAATCTGTGTTGTCTAAACGTTCAGCATCAACGATTACTGCGGCATTATTTTTCCTTTTTAATTCAGTGTAGTTGAATTTTTATCCTACTTAGCGGTAACTCGAAAGGGGTTTATTATGAGGTCGTGTTTTCCTGGCAAAAGGTTCGACGAATAGTATATTGGCAAACGGTACAACCATGAAAATGAAAGAGAACAAGAGACCTTTCTTATATCCTGCAGTAATGACCACTTTTTGTTTTTCATCTTATTAAGAAACACCTCTACGCGATTGCAATCCCAAACGCCAGCGAATGTCACAAAAATTTCCCGCTGCGAACGAAGTAGACCAAGCGTTCTTTGATGCAATTAATATGGGTAAAAACGAGCTAAGTTAGGTCACAAAGCTGCAATACAGCATTCAGAAACGGTTTAATAGGTGGCGGATTTAATTTAGACGATAAAGTTACAAGACAGTAGGCACACATTGTGTAGGGGAGGACATTACGAATATCAATCATGAATGATTGAACGCTGTTGGGGGACATACAAGACAAACGACATACATGCACTTAAGTCTTAACCCTTCGCACCTTCGCTAGTGACAAACGCCTGGCGGGAAGCTACAAATATTATTTGCGAAGTTTTTAGTATGACCCTACCGGGAATAGAAGCCCAATCTACCTGCTACCAAGCGCCAATTCGGTGTAATTCAATTTCATTTACTTTTTATTATTTTTGCCCGTAGCAGTAAACGACTAAACGTACGACAACATGCAACATGTTGAACAATGTGTTACTACAAGCCTTGAAATGCAGACGCTATGAACTGTCGCTGCTACTGTTTCGGTACTCAGCTCCCTACTTTGGTACAATTCAATTCAATTATTTGCATATTTATCCTTCAATTGCGGGAAAGTGACGAAGCGCCATCCTTGCTTGGGAGTTGCCGGCCATCCGTTTACCACACTTAGACTAGGAAATCCCGTTAAATGTCTTTCCCAACGGTCCAGCAAGCGAACTTATCGGCTTGCTGTACACTGTCCCCTTCATGCTGAACGTCAAGCACGGAAGCTGTGAATACCAATTTTTAAATCATTAGTTTGACCCGACTCGGAATCGAACCCCTAGTCTACCGATCCAGAAGCAGACGCTCTGTCCAATCCGCCATCTGGTCGGCGTAAAGTGATCGGCTTGTGAAACCTTCGTTCTTCGATGTTTCTTCAGCGCTACCTTACCTGCATAGATTTTGGCTATGTATATAATTTTTTTTTAGAGACAGAGGAAAATGATGTTGCGTATTCTTTTTACAAATCGATGGCCAATGAGGCTAAAAGTCTACCCCAAGTTGCTCGCTTGGAACTTCAGCAAGAAATTCTGCATGCAACAATGTAAAAGCTGAAAGAATACCAATGAGAAATAAATGCTGTTATATCAACCAAAATAAAGTGATGATTAGTGAATAAAGTGTGGTGTAAGACGAAGCAGAGCTTTGTTAGCTCTACTTCAAAACAGCCATGGCCACCGACAAGAAGAAGGCCTTTCGCGTATAGCGACAGTGCTTGGTGACGTCATCGCAAGTCGGCCATCGCGAAAGGCGTCATCGAATTGTCTTGGTAGGGCTTGTTTAGGCGGAAAAAGAAAGCTTTGTGAGAGAGTGGCGTGAGCAATGAGCAGCTTATTCTAAAAATGAAGTTGTAGGTGCAATTGCATAGTGTGTTAAAAATATGCGTGATAATCGACTCGTTTAGCAATAGACCTTAATAGTGAACGCCAACAAACAATGGACGTTGGTTTTCGTCGCATCTCACGTCGTTAAATTAGGAGCTTCACTTCGCAACATTTCAATATCTTTTATGGCGAATAGCTTTCAAAAGCCAAATAGTTTTTCCTGATTAACTTTTTCTTGCAAAAACTAAATGTGCTTCTTTTGTAGAAGAAAATGTAAAATCATAGATTATATTCTTAAATCATCACGTTTTGACTAAATGTATTCAAGACACATTATTTATTAGTGTACAAACATAAAAGATACATCAGTACGAGTGGTGGAGACTGGAGACAAACGCTTATTCTAAAAAAACACACCAGTGAAATCAGTGAAAACTCGCGTTTATTGAACAGGTAAATTGTTACTTGAGCGTGATGGGTAAATAGTGAGAAAAAATCGAACTTCGATCGAAAAATATGCTACTGGTTGCCTGTTCAGTAACGGAACTAAAATCTCATACAAACGAGAGCTAGCAAAGAGTTTGTAACTTTCTACGTTTTGCCAACTTTGCAGCTTCTAAGACATTATTCTTTGCAAAGCAATAATTGTTTAGAAGTACGTTTGCACACGTGAAAACTGACATGTTCATAATTTTTATGAGTTCATGGCCAGATGAACATTCAAAGTCGTACAAAATTAGTTCATCATCCAAAGCAGATAAAATGGTATTAATGACCAGTGAACGGTGGCATTGTGACTTCAAAAATTCTTCAAGCTCACAAATCTTTTCAAACACCAAGTAAGAAACTAAAACAAATCGAACCATATCACATGACGGATATAGCAAACCGCCTCTGCTAATGCCTTTTATCAACGAGTTATTGAAACTGTTACTATTACCATCATTGGATGTCATTTTTGTTTTGCATTCTTCGCATTTTAGCTTTTTATTAACAGAGTAGCAACAGTACCCCGCGATGTACGTAATGACAGGAAGGTATGGCACCAGGTTCCAATCGAGGGTATTTCAGTGCGCAAGTTATTCGTTCTCCTGTCTTTTCATTGTAAGCCGATTGGGTTCTTTTTATGTTGTGGTTGTGAAAATGTAGCTCACAGACCTGTAAATAAATACGGATGTATTACCGACTTCAAATTATTGTATGTCAAAATAAGTTCTTATTGTTTTAATCACCATCAGGTATTACATTAAACAACTACATACCGAGCAGTTACATAGGTTAAAGTTTTTGAATGAACGAAGGGTGATGATTTCAAACCAGAAGAGGTGAAAGCTTGTCATCCTAAGACTTGCTTGGACGAACTTGCAGTTATCCAATTAACACTATGGGGTGCATGCGCAAAAAAGAAGTTTCTGCCACCACAATATTTCTCTATCTATTAAGCAACATTTATTGACTCCACTACAGGCCACAAATAAATAAAGGTTGTTGATCATTGGTTCCTTGTTATGGGCTTTGGGCATGGTTATATGCAAAGGCAATCAATCAATGCTATTTTTTTGTTCAAGTGTAACCAGCCACTTAGCACACATTCAGTAAAAACAACTCAAGGAAATCACAATTGAATGCAGTTTTCTCAATAACTACTGCATCAATAGTACTATATCTGTATAAAGTGTATATGCTTTGAAACCGAGATAGAAATATAAAACTTCATTAAGATTAATTTTAACAAATAACAGCAATGTATGAAAAATAGCTAAGCTATAAACTCAATTGCTTGCCCCAAAATAATTACGTGATTAATTTCTAAAAAGAGTCTAATGTCAATAGTCCCCTGCCCTTTCTTAGTCTGCGATCCACATTATTTAGCAAAGCATTAAGAACAAAGCAAAATAAGAATCAGCAGAGTTTGAAACTTACCTTGCTTCTTGCATTGGGAGTAAAGTCTTTCCTCTTGATTGCATTAATCCATTTTTGTTTCAATTCCTGCTCTTGAGGAAACCCAAAAACAGAAACTTTGGGCCCATTTTTGTAGTTTCCCTTACAAAAGGGAACGCAACATTTATCAGGCATATCACAGTATTAAGATCATACACGTAAGTAGGTATTCTTGGTAGGTAGTCTAGTTGTATTGGTAGTCTATTGGTAGGTAGTATATTAGTTGGTAGTCTAGCTGACGAGAAGTTTTAAAGCTACAACATGACGATGTAACCAGTCCAGAACTACAGGTACTGGTACTGACTACATGAATGAAATTGCTTCTATTTTCGTCTAAGTCGGCTATTTTAAAAATTTTGACAGAAGTTTGTTGTAATTTATACTACAAACCACTAGCTTTGTTGCTTTGTCAGCTGTTACATCTTGTAGTTTTTCAAAAAAACTTTAATTGCAGAGATAGGATCTTGGCTATTTCATCTACTCCTGAATCATAGTCATTGCCACTAACGTTAAACTTACCGTCTAAGACTTCTACAAGCTACCACTCAAGGAAGATTGATTAAAACTATGCAACTGCTAATGCAAAAAGTAAAGTCTAATAGTTCGAGGTTGCAATTGCTCTACCACGAGCTGTTGTCTCTACTTTCTAACACGACTGTGCCAGTGCCAGTGCCACGGCCGACTCGTGATGACGTCATAAAGCATGCGAAAGGCCTTCTTCTTCTCGGTGGCCATGAAACAGCTGTCGTCTCTTCCGTTCAAGGCTGCAAACTCGATCGATGTTTATTCGAGTTCACATTATTTTAGAAACTTCGAGTGTCTTAATTTTTTCTTCATTCAGGTCCGGCAAAACTATCAAATTTTTCGAGTTTGGCAAAAATAGGCCTATTTGTTCTACTAGTTCACAGCTTCGTGCTCATTGCAAATAAAAAAATAAAATTTTGTAGGCCTTCCGGTATTTCGCTAATTGTTTCTAGTTATCTGGGTCGCCACGGCATAAACAGATATGCAGCTGCACGGAAAAATGCGATGTCAATTTACACGGCTTGATCCAGCACAAAGTATTTTTGCGACAATTTTTTAATCTTTGAATTGCACTTTAATGAACTCGAATAGCTTTATTCGTGTCCAGAAAAATAATTCTTTCAAGTTCTACAAAATAATCGAGATTGAGTTTGCAGATTTAAATAAATTCGTTACTGTAGCGATAAATCGAAACATAATCGGGTACTCTTCCTAGTGCCTTGCTATCTTGTCCATTACCGTATTGGTACTCTCATCCTGCTATCGTTCAATTACGAGTCGGGTGAAACCAGTGACTTAACACTGACTTCAAATCAACTACAGAAATACGGTGAACAACTTGCTCAATCGTGCGTAAAAGTTAGCCGTAAAAAACTGCGGCATGAAAATTAGCGACAAAAACGTAATCACGCTTACAATTACAACTTTTTGCGCTTCATTACGCCTGGTTAAAAATTGAAAATTTTCACTATAAACAGCGCTTTAATCATGATTATTGTTTGCATGTTGATATCATTTTATTACTTTTTGCAGCAATAAAAAAAACAACATTCGGTGGAAAATTATAAAATGATATATCACCAAGTAGTTTCAAAACTAAAGTTGAAAGCCTTGAACACGCTGTTTCGTCGCAAGGCTCTTGAGAAAAAAACTAAAACTGTAGGTGAAATCTTATTTAAATCGAACATGTACTAATACTTTCACGATACAATACTTACTACTTACATATATTTTTTTATCTTTTTCTTCGTAGTGTGGAATATCCATGCGAGCCAGCATATGTTTGTGATCAGAATACGCTCGTAAGGTAGGATCGCATATGGCGAGTATAAACTTTACGCTTTGATTTGCTTTTCTGTAGATGTCTTTAATTCTTCTTGGAACAGTTTTCATGGTTAGATATTGCGGTGTCTTCTCGTAACCTATTTCGTCAGCGGTTCTTGGTGGAAACTTGGATCTGTCAAAATGTTGAAGTATTATTTTCATTTGAGAATCTCTATGCATCGAATTATTTTCTCTCCGACTAGAAAGATTACAATGGTGCTAGTACAGACGTGTGACACAAAATCCTCCAGGATGGAACAACCAAACAACTGCTGCGTGTAACATCGATTAATCGAAAACCTACAGTAAAATGCTGTTCCGAAGCCGTTGGCAGGATTAGGTTAAAAATTTTGGATTGGTCTCGCCTTAGAAATTTATCAAATCATCTACCACCCGTCGTAGAAAATTGAAACACGTGGAAACTCCAACTTGCATTCCCTCAAGGTCATACGCAAATCTCAGAAACAAATGGAACAAAATAGTATTTTTGGCATACTGACGCACAGTCGCAAACTGCAGATAATTACAATTGCATTATTTTGTAGTCAAAACGTTTAGATGGGATGCATGCTAAAAAGTTCAAAAAAAATCAAATCTTCATTATACTCGCGGTATCACGCCGAAGCGTGTAACGAGTTGCGGGGCCCATCTCCGCGGCTTCGCGCCTGGGCTACACAGCTCCGAAGAAACGTCGCAACGGTGGCAAGTCGTTGGCGACACTGCGCCGATTTGACCGGTCCGGGAATCGAACCCCAGACCTCCCGCACCGAGAGCGAGCGCTTAGCAACTGAGCTAACGGCCGGTCATGCTAAAAAGTTGATCACTGAAATATATAGTGCAAAACCTGCCAATTAGTTAAGTAAGTTACAATCTTATGCAGACTCTTCCAATTTTTCATCTCACATGACACTACAAAAAGAAAAGCCGTGACAGCTACTATTGAAAAAAAAACAAAACAAAAAAAACAATCAGCGAGCTATTTCTGTAATCGTTTTCCGAAACAAGAAAGAGACTGAAAGTTACAGAAGTTGGGAGGTTACAAACGCAGCAATTTTACGCATGACTCTATTTGATTTCTTTTATTAACTTTAGCAATACGCAACTCGAAGAAATTTTTCTCTTTAATCAATTTATTATACTGCTCACGCCACAGCGACGGTTGCTCGCGTCAAGTGCAGCCGTTTGCGATTGAAGGTTTGCAGGCTAACCCTCTTAAAGTCTTAATACGGGAAAATTTTACTTGTCGCAGGTGACGTCGGGTCGTTTGAAAGACTAGGCCGAAATTGACAGAGCAGTTGAGAAGACTATTAGTTGTGTTACGTATCGTCGCTAAAGACGGCTTGGACACCCGACACGCCTGGACATTGGACAACGGCAGCAAAAAAAATCAACGCGCCTAAAAATCCACTCCACCAATCTCCCACTTATCCAACAGAGCCACTTCTCCTAACAAGGAATATCACGATCTACAAAACTTTCAATATCGTTTATTTCACTTCAAGTTCTCTCAGCGGCACCCACAAATGGCCAATATTTGTCAACGGAACGATGTAGCGATAATTTGGAGCGATTTCTATAAAAATTGATTTGGAGCGGTATCTTTAAAAACGGGCAAGGACGAGCTAAATTTTTGCAGAAACAATTACTTTCACATTGAAATTACAATTACTTAAAACGTAACATTAAAAGATTACGCTGATTAAAGGTTACTAAAGTTCAGTTTCCAAGACAAAGAGATAAATATATTATCGTGGTGATGTAGCGTCACCCATGGGATAATGCCGATGTTGTTTTAAGTTCAGTAGACGAAAAACTGCAAATTTAAAACTACAAACGCAGCAAAGTAATATTAATGGGCGACGTAAACATTGATTTAAATTCCGACTCTTCTCTCAAACATAAGTATAGGCTACATGCATATGATTAAAAGTATTGCGTTCTCCAGTTTAATCACCAAGTCAACTTGTGTGCCTGCAGATTCACAAACGATTGTTGATCATCTTCTTACTAATGATACCGAATCTGTAATCACACCTGGTGCCTTCCTACATAAACTTGCCGGCTACTATGCCATCTACTGTTTAATTTCCAACCCTAATTTTAAGGAGACAAAAAAAACGTCACAATTTGTTCACTTTTTGCAATATTCATTCTGTGGATGGCACTCAATATCGTAACGACCTTTGTATCTTCCCTTACGCCACTGATGTTCGATGCAGTTAGCTCATCTTTGACGCATTCGTCTCTTGATAAAAATTTCAGCCAATTGGTAACGGTGATCTGGGAGGTAATCGAAAAACACGCACCCATTCAAACTGCCTCACAAAAACAAAAAAGAACGCCAAACAAACCCTGGCTTACAAAAGGTTTTTTAATCTCCATCAAAAATAAACAGACATTCTACCAAAAGTTTTTGCTCAGTAACAATGAGTTCGGAAAATAGTATTACAAAAAATATTTATGCCAACAAGCTAACCAGGGTAAAAATCTATCAAAAAAATTTTACTATTATGCAACAGTAAAAGAGAAATAATTCTAAAGAACTCCATTAATTCGGTGATGCCTTCAAAACGCTCTTCATGCCTTCCCCCTACCAAAATAAAAGTTGGTAACACCGAGATAGTCAAACCCGATGAAATGACAGAACAATTTGATAACTATTTTGTTGAAATCGGCCATCTGATAGCACAGAGTGTTAACTCCACCGAAAAAACAGACTATACATCTTTCTTGAAGAACTCAGTATGTAACATCATATAGTACTTAACCCTCCAAAACCCATCGAAGTTTGTAATGTCGTAAATTCTCTCAACTTTTGAAAAGCTTCTGGATACGAATGCGACAATATTTCTTCTTTTTTCTTCGTCTGGGAAACGAAATTCTAGCTCCTATATTGCCATTCTATTTTGGTTTAGTGCTTGAACTTGGCATTTTCTCCAAATTCTTAACACTGCCAAAGTTGTACCTATTTTAAAATCCGGTGACAAACATTTAGTGCATAATTATCGCCCAATTTCCCTCTCACCAGGCTTGTCAAAAGTGCTAGAAAAAGTCATCAAAAATCAATTCATAAATTTTTTCGAAAATTTTTACAAATAAATTTACAGCACTTCTTCTAATGGATCTTCGTAAAGCTTTTGACACCGTATCCCACTACATATTGCTACAAAAACTCCTTCATTATATGGAATTAGAGGTCCGGCTTACAGTCAAATGAAAAGCTATCTCTCCGCTCGTCAGCGATTCGTCTCCATTAATAATAGCGCATCTTTTTTGAAATCTATTAGATTAGGCGTTCTTCAAAAATTCATTCTGGGCCCTCTTCCCTTTCTCATTTGCGTAAATGATCTCAAAAATGCTTTCTTTTCCTTCCTTCCTTCCTTCATTCATTTCACTGCTGCCACAGAAAATTTTCAAAAATCACAAGATTTTTGAAAAAAAATCACAAGATTTGGACTCAAAATCACAAGTTTACAAAATCAAATTTTTGATGACTTTTTATGCCAAATTGAAGTCAGTTATCACATCTGAATCAACAGTCATGACTTTTGAACTACATAGACTTTCGTAAAAGAAACTATAATGTGTTTGTTTCTAATTTTAAACTCCGAGAAAAATCAAATGATTACTCGAAGTCACAAAATTTTCGTTTATGAGATGTGATTAGCCTCAAGAGCGAATGCTACCTAGAACTTAAACTACTAACTTCATGTAAGCTCAGTAATTTCAGGTTGATAAAAACGTGAGACATTGAAATTAACAGATAAAACAATTTCAAAAGCTTAAAAAAACACAAACCACAATGCACAATATCAAAGAAAAAACAAGCAAACTATACGATAATTTCAGATAAAATTGCCATCACGCTCAACAATAGTGAAAATCAACACAAACTTGTAAAAAGCACAGCTCAAAATTCAGATTGAACACAACTTTAATGGCATAGCAAAAAGTAATGCCACTTGGATAAAATTACTGTACCGCATACACAACTCCAACAAAAAAAAAAACATTTTCAAAATAGTGGTGGTGTTAGCTGTAGGTAATACTGCAACTAGGCCTATGCTTCAGTCCGAACAACAGTGACTTTTTACCAAAACTCCACCTCAAAATTCAGATTGAACACTAACTTCACTTACACACTTAGCCCACAGCCACTACCGCAGCCCAAAGCCAGGATTTTGCAATGGGGGAAAGGGTTAAAAATGACACCATTTTTGACCATACGTTCTATACAGGAGCGGATTCCGAAAGTTTTGGTAGGGTACATGTAATTTTCAATTAGGTAGAATGTTAACTAAATGCAAAGACGTTTAAACTCGGAAACGGGCGTACATAAGCTTTTTGAAAATGTTTCATGTCAAGGGCGTATTCAGAATTTTTTTCAGGGAGGGGGCATCAATTTTTGTTACTTTTTTCAAACGTATTTTTCCAACAAAGTTAATTTTAAAAAATTTAAGTACCGAAAACAACTCTAGGGGGGTCCGGGAGCATGCTCCCTAGGAAAACAATTTAAACATTAGCATACTGCAATGGCCATTTTAGTGCTTTCTGAACAATTTTTAAGGAAAATTTGTCATATTTTTGGCCCCTAACTTTGAGCGCTTCACCGATGATGCATTTTGTTCGCACAGCTTCGATTATGTACGACATCATTTGAGACTCAATGGGGGGTTGTAACCCCCAAAACTCCTCCCGTGGCTCTGGGCTACGCCAATGCCCACAGCTACTGGCTAACAACACTAACAGTTTTCTTCACTATCCAGTTCACTTTACTGACAAAAAACCTTCCAGTACTTTAACAGGTTATCCTGTACCAGTATCCGCACCACACATTCTTAAGTCGATCTATAGATACTAAGCTGGACTATAATTAGCAGATCTACCAGCACTGAGCGCCAGTCATCCACTGTTTGTTTCCTCTAAGGTGCGAAATTTGAGAAAAATGAGAAATTTCGGGCAAAATTTTGCTGTATTTTTCTAAGCTTGCTGACTGGACAATGGAATGGTGATTTCTTGTTGGAATTGGAATCAAGGTGTTCAATACTTTGATGTGAAACAAAAGTCTCATGCAATTTGAGGCCAAAATTGACTCAACTTTTTTTGACCCCCTAAATTTTTGGGCAAATTTTTTGCTAAAATTTACTTGTTTGGGCAAATTCGCACTTGCTAAAAACTTATCTAGGGAACAGTGTAGGCATCTATGACCATGCTAATGGTGGGCTATGTAGTAATTTCATCGCCTAAGTTAATCGGTATATTTGCACGGATGAAAATCATGAGTCATGACACCTGACACCAACCTAACAAGTGACACTGTGACAAGTGCACAAGCCTCATGTGTGTTACCGAGCACTACTTTGCTTTTATGGTTCCGCAATCCGCATTCCGAATTCCATGTGCTGAAACTGCCGAGTGCCGATGGCCCGAGATCCGTGATGAAAAGATGTTGCCATGTTAAACAGAAAACTATTTTGATGCGGAGTTGAGAACTTTTTATGTATTAAAACATCTGATTTAAGCATTTTTTCTTAAAATACCGACCAAACATTGTTTCAATGAAAAATCACAAGATTTTGCCCGAAATTCACAAGATCAAAATCAAAATCACAAGATCTTGTGGAAAATCACAAGGCGTGGCACCATTGATTCATTTATTGGTTTGTCGGTTGTACATTTGCACGATACATATGAAGCAAACAGCAATAGACTAATGAGCGAAAAAAACAAAAACCAATAGCACTAGCGAACAGTGACTGTGAAGTGACTTTTAACTAAGGGTCTTCGAGTCAAACAGCCACTGAGGATATAAGAAAAAGATTAAATTATAAAAAAAAAGAAAAGATGGAAGAGCGCTTTAATAAGAATGATGGTAATGAAGTATCATTTTATATGTAGGCTAAATTTTACGGCGTAACCATAGCCAAATATTTTTTGCGAATTCCCGTTAGCTGTTTAAATAAATAATAATTGTGGAATCAGAAATCGAACAATAGACAAAAAAGAAAACAATTTAACTAGGCATAAAATAGAAAATTTTTGTATAGAATTTTAAATTTGGAGCATAAGGACAATTTGATGCTAATAGGGATAGAATGCCAAATTTGAATACTTTGATACCAAAAAGACAATTGAAGTTTGGAAGTTTTTACCTGTGGGATAGCGAGCACGAGTGATGACAATCGTCTTGTGGAGTAAGAATGAGAACTACCGTGTTTTTCGCAATACTGACCCAAGTTATGTAAAAAATTTTTAGTGTAAACAGAATGAGTAATTTTTGCCGCTTTAACCTGGTACATTTCAGGTAGACTTAATGTTTCCAGTTTTCGATACATTGGATCAACTGAGTCGTTCAATTGAGCACCAGCAATAAGTTTCAATGCCTTACTAATTTTAGAGGTAAGTTTTGTAAGCGGACCCGCATACAGGCAAGGCATAAAGTAGATGGGAATGTACGTAGTGCATGATAAACTTTTAAAAGAATATTTTTTGGGAAATACAATTTTAGTTTGGCAATAACCCCTACCGCGCAAGTGACTTTGCGCTGAATGTCTTTGCGCTGAACACTGAATGCTGTATATTCATTAAAAATAAATTTGTTATCTAAAACAATCCCGCGATACCTAACAGATGATTTATTTGGAATAGGGCAACCTTTACAAGACAGATTGATATTTAATATTGTACTGGTTTTCTTGGCGAAAATGACCATCAGAGTAGATTTGGTTGCATTTATAGTCAATTTGTTGGCTTGCATCCATTGCCGTGCTACTTCCACTTCCTGATCCATACTTAACGTCATTTCTTCAGTAGTATGCAAATGAACGATTAGGCACGTGTCATCCGCAAAATTCCGCATAAAGCACAGGTTAAATTATCAAATATATCATTAACATAAATAGAAAAATTAATTGGTGGTACAGAATTTCAAAATAGCTTTGAAAAAAGCTGCTCTCACATTCGGCTTGAAGAAACACTCCGTCATTCAAAACTCTTTTGAGTTATAGGTAGCTTTGAAAAAAGCTGTTTATCCCGTAAGCCTTTCGTGACGCACTCATCAGTGAGTAATCGCGTTAAAGTGAAAAATCTAGAGCAAGCTGTGGTATTTGTCTGCAATTTCGAACGTCCGAGAAGCGATAGAGCGCTGGCCAATCAAATGCGAGATTGTTACGCGACTTTTGATTGGACACGTCGCGACCGCCTGAAATCTACTTGAACAAATTGAGAGTGTAAACAAACTCTTTCTGTTTGCATAGATTAGGTCGCCGTACTCCGATGTAGCTGGCTTCGAGCAAAGTAAGATGAAAACGACTTCGCGCAGTGTCCAGAATGGAAAATTGGTCTTCATTGCAGTTGCCAGCGCATTGATCGTTCTCCAATAGATGCTGTCTAATGGCTGAATCACATTCAGGAGTGGATTATTTTTTCTTGCACGCTCGGTCGTGATCACGAACAACATGTCAGCGTGTACCAAAAAGTAAAAAAATATTCAAAAAAGAAAAAGCTATTTTTAAGTGGGCCACCTTGTATCACAAACTTTCTGGGCTACGTTTAAGTGGGCCACCCTGTATTACATGGGAAATTTCCTATGTGTTTTGCGCTACGTTTTTTGGCTAATTTGAGCAATAATTTGTCTTATATACTACATAGGAAATTTTCTATATGTTTTGCGCTGCGTTTTTTGGCGAGTTTAAGCTATAATTTGTCTTATATAATAGGAAATCTATATGTTTTGCATCAGTGTTTTCGGCTGTCTTAAACTCATATATTTTTTTTTCCTATATACATATTTATTTTTTTCTATATACTTTTTTTATTTATTTTTCGTATATACATATAGGAAATTTCCTATATAATATGTTGGACAAAATGTAGCTTAAATTAGCCGAGAAAACATGCGAAAAACCTAAATTTTTTTTTCCAAACGCCGCCTCATAGTAAACGCAATTTTGCAAGCGAAAGTTTGCTTCGCGTGGCAAAGCACGCGGTTGATTGCGACGCTTCCGGTGCCAAACAGGTTTAATAACCAAGAGAGCTAACGGCTCCGTCGTAGCTGCCGGCATTGCGCCTCCCAGTTATTGCAAAAAGTTTTGAAAAAACTTTGCAATACGTAATGAGCCGCAAATCATTTCCAAAGGAATATTTGGGCCATGAAACCAAAACGTTTGTATAAAAAGAGTAACACATGATAGACGTGACCTTTCTGCACGACAAAAACATAAAACGAAAATAAACCAACTCACTTATAATAATCCACTCCTTGCGCAAATTCACCACCGCGGTTAAAGAAATGGAGTTCTCTTTGTGCACATTTTACTTGAGGATGAGCGCAAAGATAAAAAAATATTGCGCCTGATGAGCATTTCTTCGCTCCAATGCCAATGACCTAAAACCAAAAAAATTAAAAGCAACATCTGGTACCTTTTCCAAGTTATGTGCGAGGCAAGTACCTTAACAATAAAATTTGGCAAGCTTGGAGCAAAAACATACTAAGATGATACACAAAAAAGTAATTGCAACTTGTAGCTATACTGCTTGTGGGAGCCGATAAAATAGAATGGCGATATTGCACCGGCCGCTGTCTCAGTTATTAAGCGCCCAAGCTATTTGTGCGGGAGGTCTGGGGTTTGATTCCCAGCGCGGTTAAATCGGCACAGTGTCGCCGATGGCTCGCCACACGTCGTTTCTTCGCTGTGTAACTTAGGCGGTAAGCAACGGAAATGCGCCCCGCCACTATCGTTACACGCTTCGGTGTGATACCGCGAGTATAATGAAGGTTTAATTTTTTTATTTAATATTAAACACAGCGGCGTAGCGAGAAATTTAAAAGGGGGGGCATACACTGCAAAAACTATCAAAAAAGTCTGATATATATCAGTCACTGAGCAACGTTTGATTTTTTTTTACTAAAGGGCAAAGTCACTTGGGAAAAGGGGAGAAGAGGCATGGCACAACACCCCCCCTAAATTCTCCTTTGATTACGCAATACTTTTAAATCGGATGTTTGGTAGAGTTTGAGTAAATTTTTTGTTCGTAAAAGTTAATGTTTACCAAAAACTCGTTTCATTTTTAATTCTTTTTTTAAATGTAAGTTAGTGAAAATTAATGTTCTGAACAGTTGAAGCCATAAACTGAATATTGGAAAGCCAAAATAGTATTTGAAAGCAGTGACGAAGTTGTTCAGGGTTTAATAACTTCGTAAATATAAGACTTTGTTTAGTGATTTTATACGATGTACCGATACTAAAAAAGTGTTGAAAGCTCGTGGCTGACTCAAAATAGCTTTTTTGGCAACAGGTCAATCAGGCCTCGGCTCCACCGGTCAATGACGGTCGATGCTTGGTCAATGACCATTTGGGAAATTCTCTTTGGTCAATGGCCAAAGTTTTGACGGAAATTCAAACTCGGCTCCACTGGTCATTGACAAGAAAAATGACAGTTGAAATTTTCGCGTTCGTTTGGTCATTGACCGCTTCGCGAGAATTTCCTAGTGGAGCGTAGTTCTTTGACCAATTTGACGAGAGTTTTATGTTTCTAGCTTTACGTTTATTTTTCTTTGGTTGGCTCTTTGTAGTTAGTCAACGATTTGTCGAATATGCAAGGAAACTTTTGCTCTTCAATACAAAGCTTTTTATATTTAAGCAGTGACATAGTTGCTGCCACATTCTAGCTAGCCGAAACACGAAAGAACTAGATTTTCCAACGATTGATTTTGATTTGATTTTATGACGTCTTTTTAAAGGTTTTAAACTATAGAAAACATGCGCCAATGTCTTTGATGAAATGCCTTTGATTCTATTGTCTTTCGATGAAACGTGTCTGTCTACAAGTGGCGCAAGCGCGTTTTGGTCATTGATTCCCGGTCACAAATATCAAAACTTTTTGATATTCGTGACCACGGAATATTCCCTGATTTTGCGGCATTGACAAAGTTCGGTCAAAAACCGGGGCGGCTCCACCAGTCATTAACCGAGAATTTCCCTTGTCATTGACCGCTTGGTTCTGACATTCTGCTGTTCCATTTCACTCCCTGAATTTCCGCGATGTCAGAAAAAAATGTCATGAAAGTCGGCTCCACTAGTCAATGACTGGAATATTATGGGAAATTCTCTTGATCATTGACTGGTGGAGCCAAGGCCTTAGGCAGCAGAGACGACGGAATATTGTTCCAGTGTTTTGTATAGTTTCATGCCGTCTCGATTTCCAACGTTGCAGTGCACCAATTTCCGGGACTCCGCCCCTGACCTCGATTCTACAAATTCAACGACTGGTGACCCCAATAGCAGCGCAGGTAAAAGGAGTCAAAGAGGACGTTATCTTTGCCAAAAATATTGTTTGTCACGCTAGTGTAAGAGGCCTAATTAAAAATATTCATCAAACGAACTCTTCGAAAAAGCGCACTCGATAACAAGAATATTTGTTGAATGTGTTATAAAACGGTTGGATTTTTCTAGTAATTCTAAATCACAAGATCATTATTTATATAGCTGAACTAAAATTTTTTCAAAAGGATTGATTACAAAACGTAGTATCAATTTGGCAGCTTTACATTCGTCTTTCGATTTTACTGAATGCTTTTTAACTTGGTAAAGACAACGAAATGACGCCGAAATTGGCAACGCATACAACAAAGTTGCACGACACATTTAAAAGAAGCTACATGAACATTAGACTGCTTCTGAAATCTTATGCAACCATTATGAATACGAGACTACTTAGTTTTTTTTCTGTAGTAGGGCAGTTGAAACCATGATAAGATATTTGTATGGTGCAATATAGCCTTCTGATAATTAAAGACGTAACCCAAATAATTTTCATTAGACTAGCTTTTTACACTCACACAAACCGTCACGAGCTAGCGTTGCCCAACTCCATGTTGGTAACACCGAGTTAGCAGAATTAACAGTGACTAGCCATGAACGCAGAACACTTTTTAAAGTTTTTGGTGTAAGCCTACCCACTAATAAGTAAAATCCCATAAAAAAACGTCTCCCAACCGCAAAATAGAAGCTGTTAATTATTGCTTATCACACATGGTATTAGCAAGACTATAAGCTTGGTACGGTCCTTCAACAGCGACAAAAAATCTTTTCATAAAAAAAACTACAGCTCATGCCTCTTGAGCTCATTTACGGTGGTTTTTATTGTATGTGGTCATCAATATTTGTTTAATGCAGTGTTTCTTAACCCGTGCCAAGCGGCCGAACCCTTACAACTTCGTGATTGTCTCACCGAACCCTAAAAACGAAACGGATAGCGTAACGTCCAATTTTTTTCCCAAAATCACGTGAAGACCAAAAAAAAGATCACCACGTTTCCCGACGTCCAATTTTCCTCCTAAAATCAGGTGAAAAAACTGATTTTAGGAGGAAAAAAAAAGGGACATCACGTCTTCCGACGTCCAAGTTTCCTCCCAAAATCAGGTGTAGACCAAAAAAAAAGGTCATCACGTCTTCCGACGTCCAATTTTCCCCCGAAAACAAATGGCCAGCGGCCCCCTGGTACCCTGAACGTGTTAGAATATTGAAGGATTTCCACCGAACCCCAGAGACAGCTCCGTGGAACACTAGGGGTTCGGTCAAACCCCGGTTAAGAAACACTGGTTTAATGGCATCTACCACGCAAGTATTACGCATACCATCCTAACACCAAGCTGCTTTTGTTAAATTCGTTGTACTATCAAAGGCTTGTCACAGTTGACAGCATGGTTTCATATTTATAACTTACTTGGGGCAAACGTAGAACTCGATCAGTGGGACTCCTGGCGAGCTCGTGTCGAACCGTTTCCTGCAAATATAATACGAAATAAAACAATGAAGTAAAAGTATTTAAACGTCCCGTTTTATAAAAAAATAAGCTGGAAGTTTTTTTTTGTTACAGCCTATAAAGACTACAAAAAAAAATTTACCAAAATGAGTAGGCCTTAATAAAGTCCGCAAATATTTAAATGACCCGGTGGCAATGCAATCAAATGCAGTGCAAATCAAAAACTTGAAATTACGAAGTAGGCTATTTGTGACTTGGGTATTTAGAACTAATCATCCATGTTGAAACTTAAATTCTCATAAGAGTACATACAGCAAGGAAAGAGAGTTGGTATAACATTTATTCAGCATTGATACAAATGCAAGGAAGCACTTTCACATATGCGCAGTTTTAACAGATTTCGGTTTGACATTTGGCATTTATCAAGAGGAGCAGCAGCGTGAGTTTTTTTGTCTAATTGTAGGAAAAACGACGAACTGTAAATTATAGGATATACTCACACGAAAATTAAGGAAACAGATTCTATCAAAGCGTTGGAGGTGCTTTTTGCTGCAACTGCTAAAGTTTTATAGCGCCAAGACTAAATAGCAACTTGATTGCTGCAACATGTCAATTGATTTTAAATTTCACTCGAAGTAACTTTTTTGAGTGGCCGAATGTGTTCTACAGTAGTAGCTCTTAAGAACTTTTTGAGCTGTGGAGCGACCTCGGTATTTCAAGGTCTAGTTTTTAGCTTTTGTGAAAACCTTACAGTGCTTTAGCAATCTAACGAACATCCAAAAATTTTGGTGAGGGGGGTGCATTTTTGAATTAGCCTGAATGTTAATTAACTACAAAGACGTTTAGACCAAGGATAGGACGTAAATAAGCCCTTTGTAGACCTCTCATTTCAGAGGTGCAACCAGATTCTTTTTAGAGGAACGGCACTATACTTTGATATTTTTTACGCATATTTTTTTGGCATAAGCAATTGTAAGCAATTTGGAAAACAAAAACAGGTCTACGGGAGTCGGTGGCATGCTCCCCCGGAAAAGTTTTGAAAATTTACCTGCATTACATTCACAAGTATCTGTAAGTAGCATGGCCCTCCAAGGCGTTAAAGTGTGCTGGCAGACTGATCTGCTTACGGGGATTAGTGCACCTGACGAGACCTTATAGGTCGAAATAAATGTTAACCGGTTTCCCTTTATCGTGCACTCTAGGTCGTAGTGTACTTGGGATAGGCAGCGGGGTTGCGCGTTTTCTCATGATTGCTGAGTATGCTACTTACAGATACTTGCGATGTGTTGTGAATGTAATGCTTTTGCTCAGTCAACTGTCCGTTTCAAAATTTACCTGCTGTAAAGGCCATTTTGGTGCTTGTTGAGCAAGTTTAAAGCAAATTTTGTTAAATGTTTGGCCCCAAATTCTAGGTACTTCACCGAATATGATGCATTTTGTTGGCACATTTTCGATTATGCGTGCGTAAGGAGTAGGGATTATTGTTATTAAAGAGGTTCAAAATTATGAAAAAATTGTATTCATCAAATACATTTTTGAAAATGGCTGGTGGGGGGCTGCATCCCCCACCGTGGATCCGCCCCTGCTAATGATGTTACTCGTAGCTACTTCTTGCTTATCAGTAAAACGTTATCACCGTCAAGTTAAAAAAATATATATCGCGGAAAGACTACAAATTTGATGCAGCTATACGATCAGCTATACAAAAATTAAATCAAAAGTTCATCGAATCGCCGATAAAATGGATAGCTTCAAAATTCGTCTCAGCAAAGTAGAGAATAAGCTCACAGAAGAATCAATCATGTCGAAAAAGAAGTAGCCAACTTTCCTGCTAGTGCGAACGATTACTAAAAATCTATTTAGGGACAGAATGCACGCTCTAGGGTTACGAATATGTAGGCACATTGCGAGATTCTCAGAGTAAAAGAATGAACTTAGTAATTTACCGTCTGAACCAATCATCAAAAGCGGGGTAAAGTAAATCCCAAACCAGGAGGTTTTGTTTAAATTTTTTTCTGAAGGTCTACAACTGGACTTAAGTAATATTTCTCTTGTCGACTATCATAAACACATTTAGCAGGAAATAGATAGTACTTAGCTCTAGTCTCCTCGTAGTGTTTTGCAGCTATAGTTTCACTTGTCTGATGTATAACCTTTTTTAGTTTAATATTAATTTCCATCAGCAAAAGTCGCAGCAGATGCTTACCCTTTTTGACCAATTGTAGTTGTATCCCTTTTAGGTATGTTGTGTCGTAATCATAAGCGAATATTATGGTTACGACTCTAACTTTGCGATATTTAAAGCCAATGAGAATGACGCCTTGATACTCGTGCACATTAACACTAGTTCCCTTCGAAACAAATTGACCTATTTTACAAATTCTAACTGATTGAATGGCGGACGGAACTTAAAGGGGAAATTCAGTGGAAACAAATAAGCAGTTACAAAAAGTATCCTGTCACAAAAGCATTTTCCCAACTTTAAATTGACGTAAAGATTTCACTAAGGCAGCAATTGCAATTTAAAAAAATAGTGGTAGGTGACGTAAGAGAGACTATGACGTCATTGGTTGGCAGCTGCCAAATACTAGCCATGCGCAAAATAAGAGATAACCAGGGCATGCTATGGAATGAAAGAGGATTTTTATCTCCACCAAATTGAACGATTTTGGTAATAACTAACTAACTGACTTACAGTTTTCTTTTTATGCCACATACGATTGGTTAAAATACAATCAGTGGCGTACGGTGACCTTTTTGACTGGGTGTTCACTCTTTAAAAATACCTATCATACCCTGGGGGGCTACTCCCTCCAGACCCCCCGTCTTTCGCTGCAATGGTGGCTGCCCCATTGCCTATCACTAATAAAGATGCATAATATGGGGATACAACTGCAAATTGTGGGGCAACTAGTAACCACATTTGATTTTTATGCCATTAATATGGGTGAAAGCAAGCATATATTAAACAGTAAACACAAATCGTTTTGTGCTAAGGTATCATTTTTCTAAAAATAAATGAAAAGCTCGTCATTCAGTGGTTGGAGTAGTACAATATCAAACAATGCACAACACATAAGTATATCAACTTAATGTTTAAAATTCAACAGCCGGTGATTTATTTTAAAATTACCGATGAAATGTCCGGGTGGATATGCAGCGTCTGTCTTTGGAGCATTAAACCCGCTAGGTTTGACCATGACTCTTATGACCAGTGTAAGAAAAGCAATTTGATTATCAATCAATCAAAGCTTTATTTGTGTTTTCAGTTGCCAGACATTCATCAACTATTGATAACTTTAATTGTAAAAAAAGCTGCAGAGCAAAGTCAACAAAGGCAGTATTTCGGATCAACATCATGTCCAGACCTTGCATAAAAGGAAAATTCTTTCAAGATAATTCGCATGGCGCGGCCACCAGGCTTTGCGATAATACGGCAGGCTTGTAGTCTGCAGTGACTTTGTGACTTTATCGCGAGACTGACAAATGAGGAAAGCTGAGACTGACAAATGAGGAAAGCACACCAAGTGACAAGATTTCCAATTTGCTTATTTGCATGATCGTGTCTACTGACCTAGGCTAATAGCGCTAGAACTAGAGGATAAAAATGAAGAAACCAATCAATCAACTGTGCCAGTACTCTGATTGCCTACGAAAATGATATGCTATAAAAGCTGACTAGGTTAGGTCCTACAGTCCTACGCTATAGGCCAGGGGTGGGGAACCGGCAAAGCATAGCAGGCCGCATTGATTGCATGATACTTTCAGCAGGCCACATTCACTCTTAATTTGATAATTTTGTCTTAAAAATACACGATATTACGTCGCAAATTTACTAAGCATTCATTCTGAGCTGTTTTTTACCGCAATAATCAGAGACTTTTGCGCGTTTTTTATGCCACAAAAACAGCATGTATTTGAATGAGAATCAGTTTTAAAAAAATCTTACCATTTTCTACTCTACCAGTTTGTTGTACACTTAACAAAGTTCTGACGCGGGCCACATTCAAAACTTCAGCGAGCTGCATGTGGCCCGCAGGTTCCCCACCTTTGCTATAGGCTATGTTTTGCTGACTACAGTACCGGTAACTCATACTAGTATATTTGGAGCTTGTTTGAAATCAGCCGCATCTAATAACAGGCAGATATATCACGAGCACAAGGACCACTAGCAGACTAGGGGCGTTATTAGTGAGTTATTAGTAGGGGTTAGGGCCGAACCTCAACCTCTAACCCAGACCCCGGCTTAATTATGGCTTCCCGAAAAGGGAAGCCATATTGTTTTTACTTGGCCATTTGTGCACTTTTTGACACTTCCAGCAGCTGTAGCTGCTAAACTACTGTTCCAATTCAAAAGTGACCTAGAGTTCAAATGTGTGTCCCACCTAGGTCTACACCTTGATCGCCCTAACTTTCCCCGACAGCCCCCCACTTTCTAGATAAAAAATATTTTGTTTCCGAAAACTTCTTTTTTTTTATGGCTTCCCGAAAAAAGAAGACTGATGCTAGAGACTTGAAATTTTCAGGGATGGTAGATCTTATTGAGAACTTGTGCCTAACAACTTTTGGGGGGTGGCGGTCGTCAATTTAAAGGTCAAAAAACCAAATTTACCAAAACCTAATAACTTTTGAATGACATTAGGTAGGACCTTCAAATTTTCACAGTATATGCATATCAATGTGGGGAACAGATATACGCTTAACAATGACCTGTTCGTGACGTAACCTAGGGTCAAAGGTCAAATCAACGAATCTCAACAGATTTTTGTGCAGCCTAAGGCTTTTGAACCGCTGATGCTAGAGACTTGAAATTGTCAGGGATGATAGACCTCCATGTGAACTTGTGCCTAACAGCTTTTGGGGGGTGGCGGTCTACAGGTCAAAGGTCAAACGTCAATCAAATATAATGATAAAAATTTTGATTAAACGCTAATAACTTGTGAATGGCAACCGGTAGGACCTTCAAATTTACGGAGCAGATGCATCTCAACCAGGGTACAAAAGAACCAACAGTGATTAGTTTTGCGTGACGTCACTTGGGGTCAAAGGTCAAATACGCAAATATGTCGTTTGGCCAATAACTATTGATTGAAAACACATAAGAACTTGAAATGTATAGGGTTGGTGTGTCTTGATATGTCCTTGCAGTGTACCAACTATAAACGTTCTATGTCACGTGACTCGAAGTCAAAGGTCAAAAAAACCGAAAAGTGTTGCCAATCTTGCGCAGCCTAAGGTTTTTGAACCGCTGATGCTAGAGACTTGAAATGTTCAGGGATGGTAGATCTTATTGGGAACTTGTGCCTAACAACTTTTGGGGGGTGGCGGTCGTCAGGTTAAAGGTCAAAGGTCAAAAAACCAAATTTACCAAAACCTAATAACTTTTGAATGACTACAGGTAGGACCTTTACATTTTCACAGTATATGCATATCAATGTGGGGAACAAAAATATGCACAATAATGATCTGTTCGTGACGTCACTTAGGGTCAAAGGTCAATTGAACGAACCTCAGCAATTTTTTGTGCATTTTAAGGCTTTTGAACTGCTGGTGCTAGAGACTTGAAATTCCCAGGGATGATAGACCTCCATGTGAACTTGTGCCTAACAACTTTTGGGGGGTGGCGGTCAACAGGTTAAAGGTCAAACGTCAATCAATTAAATTGACAAAAAGTTTGATCAAACGCTAATAACTTGTGAATGGCAGCTGGTAGGACCTTCAAGTTTACGGAGCAGATGCATCTAAACCAGGGTACAAAAGGACCAACAGTGATTAGTTTTGCGTGACGTCACTTGGGGTCAAAGGTCAAATACGCAAATATGTCGTTTGGCATATAACTATTGAGTCAAAACGCATAGGAACTTGAAATTAATAAGGTTGGTGTGTCTTGATATGTTGTTGCACTGTACCAACTATGAACGCTCTACGTCACGTGACTCGGGATCAAAGGTCAAAAAACCGATAAATGTTGCCAATCTTGCGCAGTCTAGGGCATCTGAACCGCTGATGCTAGAGGCTTGAAATGTTCAGGGATGATAGACCTCGACGTAAACTTGTGTCTCACAACTTTTGGGGGGTGGCAGTCATGTGGTTTGGGGTCAAAAGTCAATAATAAGAAAATGTTCACAAGCTCATAACTGTCAAATGGCAACAGCTAGGACCTTCAAATTGTTGGAGGATATTAATCTCAATGTGGGTAACAAAAATATCAATACAATGAAGGGTTACTCCAGAGCGCCTGACTTGGAGTCAAAAGCAAAAACGTGAAATTTCAGGAAACCTCATGAAAGTCAAGCAAAGTTATGTAATCCGTTAGAGGGCAGTAGGGTAACATGTTTTTCAGCTATTTTCCTTTAAAACTTTTTCATTTGTGAGTGAGCCGTATGAGTTTGTGTTTAAACTGACGTTTTAAGCAGCAATAAGGAACACATGGGAATTGGCCAAGTGGTTGGTGCATTGGACTCATGACTTAGCTTTGCGGATTCCTCGCATTGAAACTATGTTCGCATTGCGGCGAAGAGTTTGTTAAGTTAATAGCTAGCATAGTCCGCTATCACATCATCAGGCTTGTGGTTTCGCGAAATTGGTTGTAATTAGCACTTGTTTGCTTTATTTCATTCACGCCTTATGCAATTGGGTAACTGGACAAATTTAAAACGGTTTGGCTGTACCTTGATCAGTGTCAAAGTTTTCGTTGAAGCAGTCACAGCACTTTTACTTACGAGCAATGTTGGTCTATCAGTCGTTTTACTTTTTGAGTTGCTAAAAAGCTGCCATTCATAAGTAAGTACTAAGTTGTAACTTCTAAGTTTCAACTTATCAACAAGTGTGACTTCAATTGATTTATGTGCAATACCTTGGGCGAAGTGTTATGCGAAATATTGCAGCCTTTAGTTTTTGCGCAGATGGTTAAGCACTGTAATCGCTGCTTTAAAAGTGAGTTTTATGCCGCGATTTCTTGGCCCTTAGAATCGAACACAAGCTCGATGATTTAATTTCGTTTTGTGTGAATGCAGTCGTCCTTGCAGCTGCACAAATCCTTCAAGAATCATGGCGTTTACTGTTTGAATTTACTGCAAGATTTGCCAGCTTGTTTGAAATGTCAGACAAACAAAATGATTTTGCTGCAGACTTGTGTAGCATTGTGCCGGCCGATTAGCTCAGTTGCTAAGCCCACCCTATCGGTGCGGGAGGTGTGAGGTGCAATTGCGTGGTCGGCCAAATCGTCACACTGTCGCCAACGGCTCGCCACCGTTGCGTTGCGACGTTTGTTCGGAGCTTTGTAGCCCAAGCGCTGCGCCGCGTAGGTGGGCTTCGCCACTCGTTACACGCTTGGGCGTAATATGGCGAGTATAATGAAGTTTTGATTTTTTGTGCAGCATCATCACTGTACACGTGAAGAAATTTAGGATAATAGTTTTATTGAGATTTCGATGACTGTATTACAGAAATGTAAAAAGTCGTTACAATATTATTAAGTTTATGGAGCACAGGCGGCAGGAAATTAAACTTACTTCATGTGTGATAATGCCCACCTATACTTTGCAGGGATTTGTTGTTTTTTTAAGTTGTAAAAGCGAAGTCGCTCTGCTGTTCCCTTAGACGTTTGGGTCCCTAGTAAGCTTGATCGGGAAGCCATAAGCGGGTGCTTGCAGCTGCCATCTAGTTCAAACAAGACTCGTATGTTTTTGGCAGTGTCTGTTTTGCCGATACCGCCAAAACACTGATGATTGGCCAAAAAATTGTAGTGTGTAGGTTAACCGGTGTGTATAGAGCATACGCATGACTGTTGACTGGCTTGCGTCCATTTTCACGCCCGGTTTTTTAGAAAAATAGCCAATCAGTATCTTGCCCCTAACCGGCAAAATAGACACTTCCCATGCTTTTATTTTGGTCTAGCTTCAATTTTTAAACCAGTTTTACACTTTTCTGCTTTGCTCATTAGCCTTTAGCCCATTAGCAATTAAGCACAACGTCTACTGCCTAGCAAGATTTCAATTTCATCCTCTTACTTTCTAAGCCAAGCAGATTAGCCTGGCAGACTAACAAAACCAGTGGCAAATTGCCAAACTTCAGCAATCTCCATGCTTCAACCAGGTAATAAAGCTACATGACGTCATAGGGTATTCACTTTTTATCCTCCGGTTCTAAGTGAACTTTTCAAAGTGAACACCTTGAATGACGTAGACCTGTGCATTAGGATGCTACTGATCGCTTTTTTCTGTTTTTTTAATTGTTTATTATAGTCTAGGTGTTCACCAGGGTTGGGTGAACACCTTGGTCGACGTCAGCCTAAAAAAAAAATCAATTTTTATGGTAATCGCAAAAAAATTGCAACTATCAAATTATTTTAAAGGGCAAAGCTTTAAAAATTTACTTTCTGAACAAAAAAGTTTATTACAAAAATTACATAAAATAGAAAAAGATTATAAAAGTTTGAAAAAATTATTTTTTTGTTCACTGAACACCTTCAACACCTTGAGAATACGCCACTGAATACAATTATGATCAATAATATAAATTAGAAGACAAAGGTAGAGTAGCAGTCTAGCACATATAGGAGAAGTAAAAGCCAGTTCTGGTTATCCGTGGTCGATCTTCCCAAATAATTGATAGGTCGTATGTCTAAGGAAGAAAACAATTATAAATCATTACACACCTATCCTGCTAGCTGACGGACCAGTTGTCAGGCACTAGTCGGGTAACATGATATGAGTACTGGCAGCTTAAGGGGCCTAGCATGGATCCTTGGTACACAAACATCTGGACAGAGATGAACCGTATCGAGATACTTGTATCGGCGATAGGTATCGTGCGATACTTTTGCATCAATATCGGTATCGATTTACTGTTTCACCGCAGTATCGCCTTCGCTATCGATTAAGCGTGTTTATGTGCATCGCCGATACAAGTATCTCGATACTGTTCGTGAGCTCGAGCAATCTTGCTAGCTGTTGATTGCGTGTTCATTAACGGCTTCTTAACAGTGAGTTAAAAAACAAAGTAAAACTCAATTCTGGCAGTACATTAACCATTCTGTCAAAGTGACGCATTGGAGGAAAGTTTTTTCATAATCAGTTTTAACCGTTTTGTAACGACATTGAATGACATTAATGCTGACATTGGACCATGTCCAATAAACGCACCATTTTGACATTTTGCAGTTATCCGCAGACTGATACCTTTTGTATGCGGATTTGTAATAAGCTGAAAAAACAGCTGCCTAGCGAGTGTTCAGAAGCAGGGGCGGATCCAGGAAGGATGTGGGGAATGGGATGCATCTCCCAATAGCCATTTTCAATAATGTTTTAGATGAATAAAATTTTTCCATAATTTTAAACATCTTCGATATAACAAAAATCCTTAAACTTGTCATATTTTTTCAGTTTTTTTACCACATGGACCTACAGCGTTTGTTTCAACGTGGAATCATATTGCAAGTCAGGGCTGCGCAAAAGTTGGTTTCGGGCCGCATGCACCCTGCGCGTTGCTGTTTGCCAACGCCTGTTGTAAGAAATCAAAAGCTGAACAGTGTTTAGATCAATATCTGCTAGCTACGAAGAATAATTTGTAGTTTGAAACGGACAGTTGACTGAGCAAAAGCACTACATTCACAACACATCGCAAGTATCTGTAAGTAGCATACTCAGCAATCATGAGAAAACGCGCAACCACGCTGCCTATCCCAAGTACACTACGACCTAGAGTGCACGATAAAGGGAAACCGGTTAACATTTATTTCGACCTATAAGGTCTCGTCAGGTGCACTAATCCCCGTAAGCAGATTAGTCTGCCAGCACACTTTAACGCCTTGGAGGGCGGAGCTAAAAGCTAGCAAACAAGCAAAAAGCGCTGCTTATGTACACGTGATCGAGCATTACGTCATGGAGAGAAATGCATGGAGAGAAATAAATTCGTAGTTTGCAGTTTTCTAGAAAAAAGCAGGGCCTATTGTTCTGTTTTTAAGTCACTAAAAATTGAGTTGATGAAACAACTTTATTCTTTGTGACAATTAAATTAAGCAAAACTCGTAAGCAAAATGGCCCCGTTTCTAGGCAAGCATTTTAATTTTTTTAATTACGCGCTATCAATGCATGCGAACGTTGCACCTTTGCTTTTCACCAAAGGCGGTAGTGCCGACTCAAGTAACACAGCAAGGTTGACTATAGCAAAGTTTTTTGTGAACTGAATTCACAAAGTTTTTTTGAATTTATTTTTTTCTGGTATTGTATCAAAATACTTGTACCGGTAATTTAAGTATCGATATCGGTATCGATTTAACATTTCTTTAAAATATCGTAAATCGGTATCGATTTACTCTATTTTTAAGTATCGCGTATTGGTATCGATTAATTCAAAAATTAAGTATCGCGCCCATTTCTGCTTATGGACCTACCTGCAAAGCTTCTACTTACGGTACTATTTGACAAAATCCATACTTAACTGTCCACATGTACAATTTTGTGGGCTTCAGGCCCACGGTTCACGGTTTTAGTCCATGCATTATAATTAATTTCTTGATGTCATAGTTAAAAAATTGAAGATACTAAGGTGGGCCAGAAGACTTTCTGAATAAACGTTACTGGCCAACCGAAATAGGCCTACCTCCTTATATTTGATAGGTTTATAGACTTACGTTGGCTCCACATATTTCAATTAAAAATGTGATTGTACTACCGGTATGACATCAAGAATTTGATTATAGTGGAAAAACTAGTCTAGAACCAAGAACCGAGGGCCTAAAGTCCACTTTGAACATGTGCAGTGGCGGCTCGTCCATAAGAGCTGCAGAGCTGCAGCACCCTCTAATTTTTTTTGCCATTACCATTTAAAATTTCATTGCCAAATTTTTTAAGTATCTGCTTTCTTTCAATGTTTCGATCATATATAAACATAAATTTCCAAATGGAATCCCTGTTTTGTTTTGCAGCTCAAATTTTCTCGTATGCAAATGAGCCAAATGGTGATGCAACAAAGGCTATTGATGACGTTTTTGGACTGGCTGTTCAATTTTTGCATGAGCTGCATTTTTGGCAGAACAAAGCGAATTGAAGCTACTTGCTTAGGCTCATGGTATAGCAGACCTAGTTTTTAGCCCTGCTACACAGTACATAGGATCGAGTTAGCCCGTGTGAGAGCTTGATGATCAGATGATAGTTGGTATTTGATTCAGATTTAGATTGGGTAGGCTTTCTATTTTGGACTTGGCAAATAGATACCGGTATCAGTGGCCTAACTGTAGGCTACTCAGTAATGGTAGGCTACTGATACCAGTATGTGTAGACATTTAGACCGCTACCAGGCAGTAAAGGGTATAAACGCTCATCTGCTTATGATTCAGACAGCTGATATTCTTGTGACAGGATTAGGCTTAAATTGGTTGATGGTTGCAGAAATGTGCTGTGGTAACTGTATCAAGGATGCTATGGTTTTCTCAGGCAAGTGTGGGTTTGGCAGGTTTTTTGGGAAGATTTTAGTTGCATTAAAAAAACTATGTTTCTCTACAATTTTCCCTGATTTTAGGCATATACATATTACTCACCAATACCCGAGTTATATATATTATATAACATATGATCTATTTGGGGATCCATGCCAGGTTCCCAAAATGCCTTAAAAAAGGAGCTTGTTTGAATTAAGTCGAATCTTATAACAGGCGGATATATCACGAGCACAAGGACCGTTAGGGACGCTAGTGAGTTAAGGCCGAACCCCAAACCCTAACCCCCCGAACCTCGGCTTAATTCAAACAAGCTGCTATTTTTCTTAAATTGTATCTGTCTTTGTACTGTTTATCTGACTGGTTATGTATTTATTATAAGCCTATATATGGAAAGGTTCATGTTATTAATAATTAAAAAGTATATAGATTATTATAGGTCTATGTATGGAAAGGTTCATGTTATTAATAATTAAAAAGTATATAGATCACAAAGTGGCAAGTACACAAGTTACAAACAAGAAAAAATGCTGATTTGCATTTCAGATGGCATCCAGTTGTTTTTTCTGTAGGTAATAATGTTGCTATGGGGCGCCGTGTGTAAAGCTACGCAATATAAAATTTTGCATCATATTTTTGGTTAATTTTGGTTAAATTACATGCAATATCATATATTGTTGCAATTTATCTATGTTGCTGCAATATGTGTTAAATTGTTGCAATGTATCTACATTGCTTCAATTTGTGTTAAATTGTTGCAATTTATCTATATTGCAAAAAAACACTTAAATCGCCTTTTAATTGCCATGGTGATATTCTAACAAAAACAGTCAGTGTTGCCCTTTCCCTTTTTCCAAGAACTCGTGTAGTGTACTGGCCTGAGGCGCTGTTGTACTGACTGTGCAGTGTGCGCTTATCGGTTTGGCTGAAACATTTTGAAATAAAGTGGCTTGGAGTTTGATTGATAAAATACTGTTATGATTGGTAGATACAATTGCGGACATATGCAAAAATATAGACGTATAGATATGGTATCCTTTGGAATACCAGCAGCTAGACTAGACTAGACTACCGGTATGGGGGTAACAACTAGTATCAGCTCCCAGGTCCAGTTGGTTTAGGTTAGGATTAGGTTCGGTTAGGGTTAAATTTAGTTAGGGTTCGTTTAGTTACAAAATATTGGTATCTGAAAAATCTTGTTTTAAAGTACAGTACCAGTAACCCGACATTGGGCCTAGTCTAGCTACCTCAACCTATGTTTTTGTGACATACTACTATCTCGTTGTTAATGCAGAATGGCTTATGCTGTATGGCTGAAACATGTCAGATTACAGTAATTTCTGTGATCTGTCCACAGAAAGCAGGTAGGCTACATCCTGACATCAGCAGATCAGCACACCGATACACCAGTAGCCAGTGACATACGGTAAACTGTAAAATTAAAAATGTCAAACTAGTCTACCGATACCGATATTTTGTAACTAAACGAACCCTAACTAAATTTAATCCTAACCGAACCTAATCCTAACCTAAACCAACTGGACCTGGGAGCTGATACTAGTTGTTACCCCCATACCGGTAGTCTAGTCTAGTCTAGCTGCTGGTATTCCAAAGGATACCATATCTATACGTCTATATTTTTGCATATGTCCGCAATTGTATCTACCAATCATAACAGTATTTTATCAATCAAACTCCAAGCCACTTTATATCAAAATGTTTCAGCCAAACCAATAAGCGCACACTGCACAGTCAGTACAACAGCGCCTCAGGCCAGTACACTACATGAGTTCTTGGAAAAGGGCAACACTGACTGTTTTTGTTAGCATATCACCATGGCAATTAAAGGCGATTTAAGTGTTTTTTTGCAATATAGATAAATTGCAACAATTTAACACATATTGCAGCAATATAGATAAATTGCAACAATATATGATATTGCATGTAATTTAACCAAAATTAACCAAAAAAACGATGCAAAATTTTATATTGCGTAGCTTTACACAAGGCGCCCCATATGTTGCTTTCGTGCAATAATGTTTTCAATGGACTTAATTAACTCTTGAATTAATTGCAAAGATTTTTTTGCAATGTAAGTGTGTAGGTCTGTAGTGTACGTAATACTCTGCTAATTGAATCTAGGCTTCTTTGATGCTCGTTTGTGTTCTTCTGTGGGAGAAATTTTTGCCGTTGGTGTTTTTTGTTATGGATATCATTGGCAACAAACTAAAGATAGGGAAGTCTGACAAACAATCCTTCTGGTATATAACACAAAACTTATTCAAGGCAAAACGAAAACTACCGAACTATCAGTGCGTGGCGTTTATTAAATTTATTTGTTTTTGACATAACGCATCAAATCCAAAATTTTGTGTTGTGACAGTTATATTTCTATACAATCTTATCTTAGTAACTTAGTAAAATTAAATTATATATCATGGTGTCATTTTAAGGCTGGTTTTGTATCTTAGTAACATTGAATTATATTTCATGGTGTCATTTTAAGGCTGGTTTTGCACTTAGTAAGCTAGTTTTCTTTTCAAGGTTTAAGGTGCTGATTGTAGAAAACTGTCGGAATAGACCTACATCTCTACAAGTTTTGTTCCACAGCAAAAAGAAGTATTGAAATAGCTCTAGCAAAGTAACAAATCTGATAGAGTAAACTCTACTTTGAATCGTGGAACTATCACTTAACTAATTTTGAAAACCGTATAAAAATTTTTGGAGCACCGAAGACCATTTAATGCGAATATTTTTAGATTTGTCGTCTTTGGTTAGACTGTCGTTGTCGCGAAATAGGAAATGGTATTACTTCGCTGACAGGACGATTGATAAGAACTGTATGACAAACCTTGGGAATTAATTCGTTCTTAGATCTGACCTCACTCAAAAAAACCAAGACCTTCTTCACCAAACGAATATAATAATCGACCCAACTTAACTCACTTAGCTACGGTACTCACCGTACTACTTTTCAATAAACACAAGCACCACTGCTCACTTCAGTAACACCATACAACAAGGGCTATACCCTTCAGCATATAACAAAATTGCTTACTCTACGTACACTAAATCTACACTCGAATGATTACGCTCGAAAATTCACGCCTATTTATACTCTAAATTCAGTTTCGAAAACGTTCCACGACATTCTTAAAAAGAAACAAGAAGAAAAATTACATGATATGCAAAACTCACACCAAACCACAGGAAACACGATTGTGACGTCAAAGAGAAATCATATGACATGCAAAAATTCACACCAAACCACAGTAAACACGATTGTGACAGCAAGAGAAATCATATGACATGCAAAAATTTACTCCAAATTATAATACAGGGTGTCCCAAAAAAAATGTAACACTTTTGTTTTGGTCTGTGCTTTTTATTCTTTACTCTTACACTTTCATCTTTTCGGGTGTGACTAGCTAAGAATAGGAGATTTGTGTGACACCAATATTTTAATATTTTGGCCAAGACAGTGTACACGTATGAGCAAAGGACAAAAATTCTGGAGTGGTACATTGAAACCAAGTTTTATGTGAAGACTCAAAGACAGTTTGCAGCTCATTTTGAAACAAGAGCGGAACCAAACGCCGTATGATTCAATACCAAGTGGAAAAATTAAGAGAACATGGGGCTGTACACAACCTGAATGAAACAAGATCAGGGAGACAAAGAACTTGCAGGTCGGCAAGCAATGTCAACGCAGTCAGAAACTCTGTGGTTCAAAGTCCCATTAAAGTCAATTCGCAGTCGTTCTCAGTAGCTTGCACTAACAAGAAATTCTATCCTTAGAATCTGGCGAATGGATCTGAATCTGTATCCTTATCAGGTACAGATAATACACAAATTGACAGATTTTGACATGGAAAGAAGAATGAAAAGGGGTGAGTGGTTTAATGAGATGATGGAAGGAGATCAAGAATGGATAAAGGATGTGTGGTTCAGTGACGAGGCACATTTTCACCGTAATGGCATTATCAGTAAACACAACTATCGCTTCTGGAAAATAAAAATGCCTGCTGATTTCATTGCCCAAAAACCCCTTCACAATTCGACGGTCAGTGCATGGTGTGCTTTAAGCTACAGAGGAATTATTGGACCATTTTGGTTTGAAGAAGAGGATGAGAATGCAGTAACCATCAATCAAGAGAATTACAGAAGAGTTGTTCAGACTTTCTGTACCAACCTTTGTCGGAGAAGAAACATTACCTTCAGTACACAGTGGTTTCAACAAGATGGGGCTACTCCTCACACTGCCAAGGACACTCTTGAATTTCTACGGCAAAAATTTGAAAACGGTTTAATTTCATTCAAGACGGAACACATTTGGGCTCCTCACTCACCTGAGCTTAACCCTTTGGACTTTTTTTGGGGGGCTATGCCACAGAAAATGTTTACAAAATAATTCCCAAACTAAATTATGCAAAGCACAAGATTCAAATAAAATACAAAATTTCAAGAACTTTTCAACATACCCAACCTTAATAGGTTATCACAGCATCATAGGAATATTTCAGTTGTGAATGTGGCTTTTCAGTTGTGAATTTCATTTCATTTGTGAATTTCAGTTGTGAATGTGGGAAGGTGAATGGGTCACATTCACAACTAAGATATTCCTATGATGCTGTGATAGCCTATTAGGGTTGTGTATGTTGAAAAGTTCTTGAAATTTTGTATAATCCCCAAACTGTTCAGGAACTAAAGGCTGAGATCACACAGTTCTCAGGAGAATCCCAAACGAGATGTGCCAACGGGTCGTTGAAAACTTAGCTGTCACGCCAAATGCCTGCATGACGCGAAATGGAGGACACATTGAACATTTTATTCACTGCAGAGGTCAGTGCTGAAGGCAAAAATAACTGAATTGGACTTCAAAGTAGAATTTATGACTTCATTTTTTCAGGAAAAAATTTCCCTAATGTACTCTATCTATTGGCAAAAACACTATTAATTTCAATTTGAAATAAAAAATTAATTGCAATGCAAAAGTGTTACATTTTTTTTGGGAAGCCCTGTAAATACGATTGTGACGTCACAAGCACAAATTTTGATTCAGTGAAATTCCGTAACGGAGAAATCTGTCCAAAATATTCACGAAACAATTACTTCAGTATAGACAATTATGACTTCATAATGCAACCTTACGAAACAATCCCATGCTATGCTGCCTGCTTGTTTCCTACTAACATAAAACAGCTCTTTTTATAATTTATAGTTAATTTGTTGGCATTTATCCAATTATTGATTTTGTCTACTTCGTTTGCTGTTTGTATTTGCAGAGATTTAATATTGTTATGGGAGAGATGCAAATTGGTATCATCAGCGAACAACGTGACTTCAAATTTAGAAACGTAAGGTAGGTCAATGACATATAATAGAAATAGCAGTGGTCCGAGAACAGAACCTTGTGGGATTCCGTAGTTGACACTGCATAGCTTAGAAGTTTTTCTTTCAATCATAGTGCAGATTCTTCGGTTACTTAGATACGATTGCAGTAAGTTAAATACGGGTCCACGAAATCCATAATGGTAAAGCTTTTTAAGCAAGATAGGATGGTTGACAGTCGAACGCCTTTTTTAAATCAAGGAAGAATGAAAAAGTAACTTTGTTTTCGTTCAAGTTCGTGAGAAGTTTGTCATATAGTGTAGTTATAGCTAATTCGGTGGAACTATTGGTTCTAAAGCCAAACTGAGAAAGTGTAATGATTTTATTTTTGTCTAAAAATTTGGTCATTTTGGTTTCAAGAATCTTTTCAAATATTTTCGCAAAAGCTGGAAGAAGAGAAATCTGGCGTAGATCATCAAAAGATTTTGGGCCAGACACTTTTGGAATCGGATAACATGAGCAATTTTAAAGGATTCTGGAAATGTTTCTTGCTTTATACATTTGTTGAACAGCTTGGTTAACAGGGGAAATATTATGCGCTTCGATAGTTTTACAAATTTGGAGGAATTTCATCAGATCCTTGGGCAGAACCGGATTTAATATTGTTAATACAAGAATTAACCTCTTCTTCACAAATTTCTGGGAGCACAAAAGATTAAATGCAACTGTTGGTGAAAATTTTGAAGGAATTGCTGTTTCGTGGGATATTTTTTGCCATATTTGCGCCTACATTTGCAAACTACTCGCATAAAGTGTCAAGAAAAACTTGCGAATCGGTATTAACCATTTGATTTGCAATAAGAAATGCAGTGGGCAACTTATTTTTCGTAGAATTTTTTTTACATTCAATAATTTCTTTTATAATTGACCAAATTTGAGAAGAGTTTTGATTGTTAGTTTTGATTAAATTTTCGTAGTAATTTCGTTTAGCATGATATTTAATGCGAGTCAATTTATTAAAATATTTCCTATAAAACGCTTTTTTGTCGACATCATTACTTTTGAAATAATGTCTAAACAATTTGTTTTTTGTTTTTATAGAGATCAAAATACCCTTTGTTATCCATGGTTTATCACTAAGTTTTTTTTCCCTTCTAGACATTGGGGTCAATGGGGCATGCTTATCGAGTGTGGATTTAAAGATTGAAGTTAGACTATAAACATCATTATTAACGCTGGTATTGGTCGATTTGAAATCAATTTTTGAAAATTTTTCTTGCAGGTCAATTAAAAAATCTTCCAGATCAAAATCTTTCATGCAGCGTTTGTATTTCGGCTTGTTTGTCAAGTGACTTTTTGTATCAGGAATGATGAAAAATGCTGGCAAGTGATCAGACTGCTCAAACAAACATACTCCGCTAAAAGTCTTTTTAGGCATATTTATGTACACATGATCTAACAATGAAGAATTACAGTTAACAGTGCTTGCAAATCTGGTAGGGGCGTCCACCAATTGTTTACAACCAATAGAGTTAAGCTTTTCAATGTAAATTCACTTTTAATTTCTGAATCCTTTGGCCCTACTCCAAATACCTTCAGGTCAGACGATTCTTGTTTGTTGCTGTCTAATTTCATAGTTAAGATTGGTGAAAAACAGAATCAGTCTGCCAATTAGAAAAATCTATTTAAGGAGATATATTTCGCTATAACAGCATCATCAGTCCTTAATTCAAATAGATTTGAATTAAGGATTTGAATTAAGGACTGATGATGCTGTTATAGCGAAATATATCTCCTTAAATAGATTTTTATAATTGGCAGACTGATTCTGTTTTTCACCAATCTTAACTATGAAGTTTTTCAATGTATTCAGTTATTTTAAGTGTTTTTCGCTTAAGTGTTAATATTGATATCGCCGCAGACCACGTAATTTGATTTGTTCGATTCAAAATCATAAAGCTGATTATGAAGCGTGTCTTGAAACAATGAAAAGTTTTGGTTTGGATGGCGATAAATGACACCAAGGATAAAATTTGAATTTTTACAGTGAACTTCTAATCAAAGGTCTTTACAATGAGGTACGTTTAAAGATAAGGAATTTCGTAAGCTATACTTCAGGGTATCTTTTAGATATATTCCAACCCCGCCTGCTAGAGTGGGAGAGTCGCTATGAAAAAAATTGTAGTTTGGAATACTGATATTTGAATAAGAGTTAGAGTTTAATTTTGTTTCTGAGATGGCAATTGCATCCGATAACCTGGTCATTTCGTTTAAGAATTCTTCGAGTTTATCTACGTTTTTGTGTAAACTTCTGGTAATAAAATGTACTAAAAAAAAGTCATTATTATTAGAACTTAAATTCGCTAACTTGGAAGGAGAAAGATACTCAGCGCATCTGTCAAAATTATCAGAGCAACTATTACAAGAGTTCAAAATTTCAAATTCAAAATCAGTTACATTATAACATGGAAACAACGCTTCACTACAACAATCGTCATTCATTTTACTTGGAATTAATTAGCTAAAAAGAATTAATTTAAAAAAGAATCAATTTCTAAGCAAATTTTGGGCCCTTCACGTTAGGACCAGAATAGCCTAGCTTTGACAGGTCAACGAATGAACTAATGTTAATAGCTTTGCTGACTGAATCACGTCTAATTCGGATTTGACCTTGAGATGTCCGAAGAAATTTGAACTTTAAAAACTCTTTTGCATCTTTTGCTGCACGAAACAGCGATTTCCTGTAGGCAGTGAGATTTTCGTGTGAGCTAATCTGAGAGGAACCAAATGCGGAAATGGTGCTGTGCGGCTTTTCCTTTAATAATCTTCTCTTAGCAAATAGTTCGTTACTCTTATCTCTGTTCGAAAAACGAGCAATAATCGGTGGATGAAAGTTTTTATGTGCATGCATTCGAAGGTCAGGATTTTGAGGCATCTTCAAACGGTGTGAAGTGGAGATTTGCGATTCATCAAGGGTAACGTCAAGCAGTGACGCTACTTTTCTTACAATTTGATTGGAATTTTCACGTTGGGTCACCGGTATTCCATGTAGTTCTGAGTTTTCTCTACGGCCATATTGTTCGCGCCTATCAATTTGAATTTCGGCTGCTTCCTGTTTAGTCATAATCTGGTCCACTGACAGTTTTAACTTGGCGATATTCTGAGAGTTACGCGAGGTTTCAGAAATTTTTTTTGTGAAATCATCATATTTGTGAGAAATGTAGGTTAGGCTATCAATAGTATAATCCGTTTTGTCTGCTAGCAGCTTAACTTCATTTTGTAGAGACTGTATTTCATTTTTCAGCGCTGTCAGCTCTTGGTTAATTGAATCATTGCTGGGCTCAGTTTTCACAGCGTTTTTACTAAAAAAGACTACATTTTTTTTCTACTATTTCCTCAACACTGCTCAACAATCTTTTCATAATTCTTTTTTCTAGAGTTTTTGTCATTTCCACTGTTATAGATACGCTAGTTTTAGGCATCCTTTGACTTCAATAAACTGTGACTTGAGAATACTATATAATGACGTAATAATAACAAGATGGCTGCTGCTGCGTGATCTTCCAATTGCTAGGTAGCTGCAATAAGGCTTCAAAAAAGTTTACTTAATTTCCTCTTCAAAACTGTAGTTAAACTCCCTTTCTTTGACGGATATGAAAACCTTGAATCTTGTTTGCTTTCTTAATTCTAATTTAGTCTTGAGACTTTTCCCGTAACTAAGTGTTACAGCAAGTTATTCATTTGTTGACGTTTTTCTGTGCTGGGTCGCGAACCCAAGTCTTTCTCTCATGTTAATTTACGCACGCGATTGAATGAACAGGTGAGCCCTGAAACCATCTGTAAATTATGTTTTTTGATTTTGAATTAACTGTAGATTTACACGCGTATAGTTACTGTGAAGACTGTGTTGAGTGCACGAGTATCTATAGCAAACTGTTAGAAACATTTGGAAGTTTGAAATGCTAGAATGTCAGGCTCATGGTGTACTTTAGCTTAAAATGATGACTGGTATTACGTTATGTCGGCAGATGTTATCATGTACTGTTAGAGAAAATACTGTGGTTATACTGTTTGAACTGTCCGAGATTATTGTGAAAGTTGCTGCCTTGTCAAACAGTTGGTAAGTTGCCTTAATGTACTTTGTGATTCTATAATTACTTTTCTTAAATGATTGTCTTTAATTTTGAGTTTTGCAATTAACTATAATTCCTACACCATATTTTGACGCGATTAGTTAATTAATATTTTTGACGCTATGCACGTTACGGTTTTTCGCTGCATTTTATTTATGTTTCGTAGTCGTATATTTCTTTGATATTGCGTTAATCGTTTATATAATATTTTGTTTATTTATTTTGTTAACGTTCTGTAACTTATTTAATAGAAAACCACACCACACCAGAAATTTGGAGTGCTGTTTTCAAGTGACAGTGACAGCAACAACACAAAAGTTTTCAACTGTTGACAATCCGCTCGCTTGATGAGATATCCTGGATTAAAGGTATTTAAAATTTTGATTTTCTGCACTTACCTGATATCACCATGGCATTAGAGGAGCTGCGAGAAATAAACTACGCGTTGGAAAAGTTGTACGAGGAAGCTGACGCTTCGATTAGTGAAAGAAAGCCTTACAATGAATTTACGGCATTAATAAGTAAGATCAACGCATTAGCCCTCGAAGTTGACCGGATAGCATTGAATTATAGTGGTACATGTGATGAAGAGAAACAAGTTTTTGAAAGGGAAGTTAAACTGCAACATGAATTAAAGGGTCGGTTTGACATGCGTGCTGCAGACTGGCTGCAATCGTTTAAGGGGATTGGAAAAGACGTTGCCAGTATTGTGACAGCTCCAATGACGCTCAGATCTCGTGTTTCTCGTAATAGCCGGCATAGTTCGACCAGCAGTGTAAACAAAGCAAAAGCGATAGCAAAGGAAGAACTGGCTCGTCTGAAACTTAAACACTTAGAACAACGACAAAAACTTGAGCAAGAAGAAGCTGAAAGAAAACGAAGTTTTGAACAAGAAGAAGCGGAAAGAATCCGTAGACAGGAATCGGAACGACAGCGAGAAAGACAAAATATGGAGTTATTGCGAGCTCGCCAGGAAGTGCAAGAAGCTTCTTTGGAACGACAAGTGTTTGAAGAAGAACTTGATAGAGGCGGTTTCATCCCACTTCATGATGATTTCGAGAGTTCAAGACGCGAACCACGCTCTTGTGCACCTCCCGTAGAAATTGTCAAAGAATGCAGAACGAATGAAGTGTTAATAGATTCGCCTGCGGAGCCTCAAGCTACCGAGAACGCAGAATTTAGCGAAATCCAAGCGTTTCGTTCTGTTGCATCGTTAATTAGAGAAGACCTGAACAGCCCTAAAGTTGAATTTTTAAAGTTTAATGGCGATCCTATGCAATATCCTAAATTTATGCGCACTTTCGAGACAAATGTCGAGGGCACTGTTCGAGAACCGAACCGCAGACTTCTGTTGTTGATTCAATACTGTGAAGGCGAAGCGAAACGCATGATAGAGTATTGCTTATTGTTGGATTCTAACGTTGGGTACAAGCGAGCTAAAGAAACGTTGGAGCGTAATTACGGCAGAAAAAATGTCATTGCAAGGGCTTATATCGAAAGGCTTCAAAAGGGAGCGCAGATCAAGCTGCATGACACCAATAGCCTTATGCAATTAGCTAGAGAATTGGAAGAGTGCAATCTTACTTTGAAGAGTCTGGCATTTTCTGCTGATCTGAATAACTTTGAATTCATAGCCACAATCATCAAAAGACTGCCATTTTCTATTCAGTCGCGCTGGTTGAGATTTGCAGCAGAGATCGAAGGGCGAGGTACAGATCCCAAATTCGTGGATTTAGTGAAGTTTGTAAACCAGGAAGCCGAAGTGGCTAGATCATCGTTTGCTCATGTCGTAAACCAAAAGCCTAAACGATTTGATAAGTTTTCCAGTCATAGCACGGCGGTTAAAGAAACCCCCACCGAACACTCTACCACGCGCATAAAATGTCACCTCTGTTCGGAAAACCATATGTTAGAAGCGTGTACTAAATTTGCAATGAAAAATTACACTGACAAAATTGCCTTTCTGCGCCAAAATCGTCTGTGTGACAATTGCTTTAAAAAAGGCCACGTAGCCAGATTTTGCCGCTCTACCAAGACGTGTCAGGTGAAAGATTGTTCACAACGACATCATAAAATGTTACACCGCGATCACAAAAGTGATGAAAGTACGAAGCAAGGACAGCTTAGCACTATTGACGCGAAGACCGCTGCTACTGTTGGATTGACGACCACCGGCTTATCTTGTGCGATACCATCAGTAAGACAAAATGACCTAGTTTATTTAAACATCGTGCCTGTCAGAGTTGCAAGTAATAACAAAGAACTGTCCACATACGCATTTTTGGATCAGGGATCCACTACTACTCTTTGTAGCAAAAAGTTATTGAAGGAGCTAAACGTCACTGGTGATAAAATTAAATATTCTTTAACTACTGTCAGCAACTCAGCAAAATCGTGTGAAGGTGAAAAACTAGCCCTTTCAGTGTTTCCTGCTAATGAAGATGTTGAAATTAAACTTCCTTGTGTGTATTCTGTTGATAAATTGCCAGTTGTACCTAATGCTGCACCGACAGATGAAGAATTGTGCAAATGGCCACACTTGCGTGACGTACCTCTTACTCGAATACCTGATGGCGAAGTGTTGCTATTAATCGGAGTTGACGTTCCTGAACTATTCTGGACTCTGGACGAACGTCGCGGATGTCAAGGTCAGCCTTACGCGATTAAAACTGTTTTAGGATGGTCGATGATTGGAGCTTCTGCAGTCAACAAATCTAAGAAAAACTGCCATGTAAATTTCATTCGAAAATCTCAAGAACTTTCTAACCAAGAAATAGAATGCTTGTGGAGAATGGACCAGTTGGAGACCGTATCTGCCGTAGGTGGTAGAGCTATGTCTAAGGAAGATCGATATGCCTTGAAGACCATGCAAGACTCCAGAATTTATGACGAGGGGCATCATCGAATTGCTTTGCCTTGGCGTCCTGGAGCTCCGACATTACGCGATAATTTCGAGCAAGCAGCAACAAGATTGAAGCCTTTGCAAAAAAGGTTTGAAAAGAACTCAGCGCTCAAAGAAAAATATGTCGCAACAATTCAAAGATACATTGATGACGGTTTTGCCCGAAAGCTGAGTGAAGAAGAAAAGGATGATCAATCTCAAGAGTGTTGGTACTTACCCCACCATGCAGTTATAAATGTGCATAAGCCTGACAAGGTCAGGGTGGTTTTCGACTGTGCCGCCTATCATAATGGAAGTTCTTTGAATCAGCAGCTTTTGCCCGGTCCCGACTTTTTAAACAGCTTAGTTGGTGTCTTATGCCGTTTCCGCATGAACAAAATTGCAATCGTAGCTGATATTGAAGCTATGTACCACCAGATTAAAGTAGACCCAAAAGACCACAAGTATTTACGTTTTCTTTGGTGGCCTAATGGCGATACATCAGTTCCAATTGAAAAGTATTGCATGCAAGTCCACATATTTGGTGCCAAATCATCGCCTAGTTGTGCCATATTTGCCCTTCGTCAAACAGCATTTGATAATGCGAACAATTTCAGCGACGAAGCTGTTGAATCCGTCAAGGATAACTTCTACATGGACGACTTACTCAAATCGGTTAACTGCGTCACAGGAGCAATTCAATTAGCTCAAGAATTAATTGAACTACTCAGTAGGGGAGGTTTTCGCCTAGCCAAATTCTTAAGCAATGACCCGCGAGTAGTGAAAAGTCTTCCAGCTGAAAATAGATCAGTTGCCACGTTAAAACTACCAGATGCTGGAGGTCAGTTTTGTGAGCGTGTGCTAGGAATGATGTGGGATTACGAATTCGATTTGTTTCGATTTAATATTAACATTACACCCAAATCCTTTACCAGAAGAGGAATTTTGTCAATGCTGAGTTCATTATTTGACCCCCTAGGCTTTGCTGCTCCGGTCATATTAAAAGCAAAAATTTTGCTGCAAGAGTTGTGTCGGAAAAGACTAGGTTGGGATGAAAAAATTGATAAAGCTGATGAACAAATGTGGCAAACCTGGCTGAGTCAACTGTCGGCGTTAGAACAAATAGAAATACCTCGGTGTGTGCTTCCAACTGAAACCATGCGACCAATGTTACTTTCCGCTCAATTACATCATTTTGCAGATGCGTCGTCATCTGGTTATGGAGTGGTGTCCTACTTAAGAACAGTTGAAGAGGGAAAAAGCGTGAATTGTCGTTTTGTCTTCGGGAAAAGTCGTCTAGCGCCTATAAAGACAGTATCTATCCCGCGGCTTGAACTAACTGCCGCTACGTTAGCGGTTAAAATTGACCAGATGATCCGAAGAGAAATGCGTCTTGAATCTATGGAGTCATGGTTTTGGACTGATTCGACTGCCGTATTGCAAATGATCAACAATTGCAATAAGAGATTCCCTACGTTTGTTGCAAACAGATTAAGCAAAATTGAAGAATTGTCGAATCCTTCGCAGTGGCACTACGTGGATTCTTTACACAATCCAGCAGATGAAGGAAGTCGAGGAATGTTTGGATCCAGTTTTGTTGCTAATTCTCGGTGGTTAAAAGGACCTGAGTTTTTGTTATTATCTCAAGACCTATGGCCACAGACTCCCTTTGTTCTACCTAAGCTACCGGATGAATTCGCTGTTTTAAAAAGAAATGTTGTTGCAGTGACGATTAAAAGCCCTTACTCGTTACAAGATAGATTTTGTAGGTTTTCCAGCTGGGAAAAATTGAAAGTGTCCATTGCGTGGCTGCTTCGTGTGAAAGAGGTTTTGCTGAAAAAGAAGATGCCGTCAAGTCCTTTAACTGTCGATGAACTAGAACTAGCTGAAACCGAGATAATTAAAAATGTGCAACGACATGAATTTTCAGATGTAATTTTTCGGTTAAATAATACTTCTACCAAATTACCTAAATCTAGTACCTTAAGAAGACTAAATCCTGTTCTTTTTGAAGGTGTGCTTAGAATAGGTGGCCGCATCGAGAAAGCTCCAATTGAATTCGATATTCGACATCCGATCATCCTTCCAGCTGATCATCACGTTACTAAGCTGATAATCGAAAATCATCACCAAGAGGTCGGACATTCAGGAATGGCGAGTACCTGGGCATCTCTCAGACATAAGTATTGGGTGATAAAGGGAGCTATTACCGTTAGAAAAATTTTGGGAGATTGCGTATTTTGCAAAAGACGAAATGGACCTGCGGGTCGACAAATTATGGCCGAACTGCCCAAAGAGAGAGTAACCCCTAATCACCCTCCTTTTTATTTCACAGGGGTTGACTATTTTGGACCGTTCTACGTCAAGCAAGGAAGGAGCTCGGTCAAATATTACGGTTGCCTATTTACTTGCTTGACCATGCGAGCGGTACATATAGAAGTCGCACCCGATCTGTCAACCAGTGCCTTTATCAACGCTTTACGAAGATTTTTCGGAAGACGAGGCAAGCCCAGAAAAATAATCAGTGACAACGGCACAAATTTTGTGGGGGCCGACAAAGAGTTGAAAAAGGCTATGAGTGATTTGGAAGACAACAAAATCAGTGCTGAGTTGCGTCAACGTCATGTAGAATGGCAGTTCAATCCGCCATACGCTTCACACATGGGTGGTGTTTGGGAAAGACTGATCCGGTCGATCCGAAAAATTCTAAGATCGTTGTTATCACATCAAACCGTCTCCTATGACGTTTTTCAAACACTCATGATAGAAGTTGAAGCAATCTTGAACGCAAGACCGTTAACACCAATTTTAATGGACTTTGACATGAACGTGCCGCTCACACCCAATCATTTGCTTTTGTTGCGACAAGGTGCTTCCTGTTTCCCGTTTGAATTCACAAAATCAGAAAATTGCAGTTCCAGAAGATGGCGCCAGGTGCAATATCTAGCTGACGAATTTTGGCGTCGATGGACTCGCGAGTACTTGTCCACCCTTCAAATGCGATCTAAGTGGCAAAATGAGCGTGACAATTTCAAAGTGAACGATATTGTATTAGTCCATGACGAAAATGCCCCGAGAGGAATGTGGCCTCTTGGAAAGATTGTTGAAGTGTTTCCTGACTGTCACGCTAGAGTCCGACAAGTCCTTGTTAAGACACAGTTTAGCACACTGCGGCGTCCCATCACAAAACTCTATCATTTACTGACTCCGAATAGTAAAAATTGAATGTTATTTATTCGTGTGTATCGTACGTAGGCCTAAATTATCGTTACTGTGTATTTAAAAATGTGTGGTACGTGAAATATTGTGTTGCGAGCGCATGACTCTGTACTTAATCGTTTGAATTAATTCCTTCGTTAAGCACTTAAATTAATTTTTTCTTGTGTTTGTTTTTGTTAAAAGTATATAAGTTTCTGCTAACTTGCTGTTTGAAGAAGTAGGAAATATACTGTCGCATATTTGGTCGGGGTTGTGTTACAGCAAGTTATTCATTTGTTGACGTTTTTCTGTGCTGGGTCGCGAACCCAAGTCTTTCTCTCATGTTAATTTACGCACGCGATTGAATGAACAGGTGAGCCCTGAAACCATCTGTAAATTATGTTTTTTGATTTTGAATTAACTGTAGATTTACACGCGTATAGTTACTGTGAAGACTGTGTTGAGTGCACGAGTATCTATAGCAAACTGTTAGAAACATTTGGAAGTTTGAAATGCTAGAATGTCAGGCTCATGGTGTACTTTAGCTTAAAATGATGACTGGTATTACGTTATGTCGGCAGATGTTATCATGTACTGTTAGAGAAAATACTGTGGTTATACTGTTTGAACTGTCCGAGATTATTGTGAAAGTTGCTGCCTTGTCAAACAGTTGGTAAGTTGCCTTAATGTACTTTGTGATTCTATAATTACTTTTCTTAAATGATTGTCTTTAATTTTGAGTTTTGCAATTAACTATAATTCCTACACCATATTTTGACGCGATTAGTTAATTAATATTTTTGACGCTATGCACGTTACGGTTTTTCGCTGCATTTTATTTATGTTTCGTAGTCGTATATTTCTTTGATATTGCGTTAATCGTTTATATAATATTTTGTTTATTTATTTTGTTAACGTTCTGTAACTTATTTAATAGAAAACCACACCACACCAGAAATTTGGAGTGCTGTTTTCAAGTGACAGTGACAGCAACAACACTAAGTATTTGACCTGTTTTGACCTGTCAAATCAACAGCAAAAAAAAACACGTCCGCTCAGCAAAACGTCCGCTCAAAACCTCTAGCAGCAGGTAATCGAACTTGGATCTATAGCAGCAATAGTGAGGTCTTAAACAACCATACCAACAGCAATGTAAATGAAAGAAACAAAATTTGAACAAAAATGCTACAATACCTCGATTTTTCTGCTGTATCGTTTTAGCTCGCTGCACCAAAAATTTGACGTTTCTTTAATAAGCGTTGGGATTACCACAGTTAAGTAGGCTAGTCAAAATTTGTCGCTCGCAGCATCTCTAGTTTTTTTGGCCACGAGCCGCCACTGAACATGTGGACAGGATAATTGTACCTTCCATTGCCTAAATAGAAGAGTTTAGTATATCCTACTAGGCTTGCACCGTTTACCAGTAAATACCACGCAGTAACAAGCTCACTTCTAGACTAAAGCTGGCTGATCGAATTCCGCGATCTGACCAACGCTACTCGGTAAATTGAAACTCATTTCAACTAATTTTTGAGCATTTTTTGCCACCGAACCCTACCTTTAAGAATAGCTTAGAAAAAAGTTTTGAAGACACGGCTCACAGTTCTCAGTTTGCTTGAAGCCAGCTATATCAGACCACGGCGACATAGTCTATGGACCGTCCGCCTCTGGAGCTGTCGATTCAGATTTGATTGCTAATCGTGCAAATTAACGAAAGTAAAATTGATATTTACAACCTCCCTACATGACGCTCAGGATTGAAGTGACAGTGTGCAGAACGAGCTGACAAGTTTACCTGTTGTACCGTTGGGAAAAGCACTCAGTTAAATTTCCCCGTTTGGGGTTGTATAGGGGTGGCCGGCAGCTCCTAAGCGAGCTTGTTACTGGCTTTTGATTGCTTTCGCGTGATAGGAAGATAAACATGCAACTACATACAAAAAATCACTAGCTGCCTCCTCTAAACATTATCTTTTTTGTCAGGTATACATTCGGAATTGACGAAACTACCCTTCTGGTGCAAGGATCATTACTCAACTATTAACCCACCAAAAACTTCAGCATTAATAGTAATACTACCGCTTAAGGAAGAAAGCCCTGACACACCTTACTTCTGAACCTTCTGAACAGTAAACCGATTGCAATACCAAAAAAAAAAAAATGCTGTGGCATAATAATTTAACATTGCATTTTGATACGCACCATAAGCAAAACAAAACCCACTAAAAACTTTATATGAATTTAGTCTCTTCAGCTGTGCAACGAACTCTAGACAAAAGTCACTCTTCCACCCTCAACTATTGCTTCAATCTAAAACTGTTTCTTCAGATGAAAAACTGCCTGATGATTAATCCACCTGACCACTATTCTACCAGACTAACACTTGTTGTTATAGGTATAGACGCGTTTTGAGATTATTACTGTAGCTCTCATCAGTATACCATAATAACCAACACGATACACGACACTAGTCATAAATCGTTAGCCTAGCAACAGCACAACTATTTATCGGACTCCGTAAGCTGATGTTCATTATGAAGTCATATGAGTTGGATTGTGCCAACATAGATAGTCAACCAAGGCTGACTTGATCTTCGACTTCAAATCAGGGGGGTTATTACAGGATGCTCGTTAAGCGGTTTGCGAGCTCGCAAACTGCTACGTAAAAAATTTTTCCTCGCCAACGCGTTTTTCGGGATTACAGGATTTTCGAGCAGGCGAACTCTCTCGGCAAGTAGCGAGAAAAACAATGAGCACGTTAAGTTACCGAGCGACTATTTCATACACAACTAGCCATGGCAGAGCGCGGTTTTTTAGGTCATAGTTTATGCACAATAGTTAGTACCTAGTTTATGACACAACTAGAGCTTTATGCAACTCCCAGACTTGTTGTGAAATGGTGGATTCAAGTTCAAGCATATTCGTGCATGCCAATTAAGAACCAAAGGCTCAAGTCGCTACTCTCTATCTCAAAAATGACATATGTCAACAGAAAAAAACAAACTTTCAAAAATAAAAAAAAAAACAAAAAAGAAAAATGCAAAGCATAGTCAATATACAAATACATACACATCAAACCAAGACTAGTAGGCTAGCAGCTGTTTACTGGCTAGCGCCTAGTCTAGTGCTAAAACTGTGCCAGTATTACCAAGTTGGGATGGTTTTGACTTGTTACTGGTGAGAGTGTAGGCTATGTATAGGTGTCTACGTATGAACCGGTATAGGCTTGCTGTGAGGTGCTAGACCAGCAGCTGCTGTTTGCTGGCCAGCGCCTAGTCTAGTGCTAAAACTGTGCTAGTAGGCCTATTGCAAGCATGCGTTGGCTGCAGACTTAGTCGGAGCATTGGTCGGAGAGTATGAATTAATGGTATCTTCCACCAGTAACTGTGTGAGGCCATGGCCAGCAACTGCTAGTCTAGCACCTCTCAACAAGCCTATGCATCTGTACACACCATTACTGCATACACTCTTACCTATAACTAAGTTAAAACCATCCCAACTTTGTTATACTAGCACAGTTTTGGCACTAAACTAGGCGCTAGCCAGCAAACAGCAGCTGCCAGTCCAGCACCTCACAACAAGCCTATACATACCGAGCAGTTTGCGAGACACTCGGCTTTACCGAGTAACTGCTCTTTCTGCGAGCGCAACCTGTAATCCATCCCAACTGTGCGAGCACGTTATCTCGGTTGCCGCTTGGAGAATTTCTCCTCCGAGGAGAATTAGCGAGAGAAATCGCTCGCTAACGCATAAAATCCTGTAATAACCCCCCAGGTTGTCCGATGCTTCGTGATTCCAAATTGAGCTCCTTGTAGAAGGCACTTTAATACTACAGTGCGATAAGACGCAGTCAAACCATAGGATGTAATCAACTAACCCTTCCCCACGTGAAAATGGGAGGGATAGGTTGTCGTTCTCCAATTCTTCAAATACCGGTACCACAAAATAAAAGCATCTCAGAATCTTTCAAAGGTATCTTCTTCGCGGTGGACCACGGAAACGCCATGGCAACTCACCGTTACGATTCAACTTTTACTTGATCATCGTTTGAGCCCCAATGTTGTACGTTGGAAGAACTTGTGGGAGGCTTGAATATGAACGCCTCAAAAACAACATCTTGATGGCTTTAAATCACCATAAGATGTATAATTGAAGCATAGGAGTCTAATAGTAACAAGATTAATCACTAAAAACTGCTGAGGAGCACTTCTCATTCACAAAATCTGCGAGGAAAGAGCTTCTTCTTACCCCCCCTGCGGGGAACCATGTGCACAGCCTAGAGGCCTGTCAATCATTGTTACGCCTTAATTGGGTATCGTTACAATTTCATCGTAATGATCGCACCAATGCCATGTTGAGCTAACAAAGAGATACCGAAATTTGCTCTTAAAGCAAACTACACAACACTGTATTGTGATAAGACACTAGACGAATGACAAGGTAAAAAAGTAGTTATGAAAATGATGACATTAAGAGACAAATTTAGGGGCAAAATCTGCAGGTTTGATAAAGTATTCAACATTCATGGTTGAACTAGTGGTCGTTTGTGGCTCCAGCTCCCGCTCCATTGCAAATGCTTCGCTACGAGACTCCATTTCCGACTCCGCAGCTCTGGTTGTTCGCATATAAGTATGCAAAACATTGTGCGTGGCTCAGTACGCGCTATAACCAGTATTAAGGTAACATTGAATTCAAAATCATAACTTCATAACAAGCTCACTTGTTTACGGGAAAAGCTTTTTTGTCTTCTATTTTCCTGTCGAACAGCTTCTGGGATCAACATCGACTCTTCCTGCTTTAGCAGAAAATGAAACAAGATTAACAACATCACTGCTAACATCAACAAGCATATTAAAGCTGGTCGAAAAGCTTTCATTTATGACTTTGCCTGAAAACTACGATTGTAAGATTATTATTAAAACACAGTTATATCAGCACATTATTTCTAGTATGGTGTCAGAAAAGGCTTAGAGTTGGAGTATTTTTAAACTTGATCGACCGTATGTATTGTGTGAATCGAAAGAATTATTGTTCACGTATAAACTCAGATTTGGAACATTGTAGGCCATTTTCACAAGTAGTACATCAGCTTCAATCAGAAAAATTAATTACAATATTTTACAAAAATACTCTTTGTAAAACGAAAGTTGTCATAAGCCTATAAATTTTCAATTAAAGCACTTTACTTTCAAAGACGAGAAACATGAAAAATAGGCAGATCATTTCTGCTAAAATGCAAAAAGAAATTGAAGACTTTTAACAAGCAGTCAACCAAGTGATTTGCTGATAAAGGTTATAAGATTTTTTTGGGGTTCAAAAGTGATGTATCTCCTTATGACGTTTCGTTACGCGATTTTGATATTTCAAATGTAGCTAAATAAATCATGTTTTGATGAAATAAAACTTTTACTGTTTGCTGTAGAAATTGAGATGTTTTTTTGGTTTCATTGCTCAGGTGTTTAGAAAACATGAAAATATGTCTGAATTATATCACACGAACGTTTCAATAGATGAACAACGTTTGAGTTCAAAGCTAGGGAAGATAGACCATTTCAGCTTGAAACAAAAATTATAACAATAACTTTGGTTTATAAATATAATTCAAAGTACAAGAAACTTGATGGCAGTTGCAAGCAACTACTCATGCCTTCCTTTAAAAACTTCCCAATAGAATAACAGATTTGTGTGAAATTTCCCAATAGAACAGTGGTTCTCAAATGGTGCGTCGTTTGGTTTTTCCAGGGACGTCGCATAAGAAATTCCATTTGAAACAATCTTAATTAATGTACTGTAAGTAAAAGTTATTATATTTCTGTGTCGTGTTATCACTATTTATATGTCTATCTATTATGATCAAACAATAAACTTTTGCTGTGACTCTTGGTAAGACGTTTTTTGTATTTCAATGTATTGTTAAGTGACAGTAGTAAGTGATTGCTAATAAAGGCATTGCTCAATGTTCATTTTGCGCGTGTAAATTAAGGATGCAGCAGTCAGTTCAGCATTAAAATGGAGTAGAAATAAAAATCGTAAGGACACCGTACGGTTCTATAGGGAACATCCGATGGTTTCATGCGGTGCCATTCGGTTTTTAGTGCTACCGAGTAAAATGGATGCAAACAAGAAGCGTAAAATCACGTTTGAAAATGACCGTGACAGTAAATTCGTTTATAAGTTGAAATTTTCTATTTTAAAATTTTGTTATCAGTGGTGCGTCGCATGCCTGGCAAACTTTTGCGAAGGCGTCACAGCAAAAAAAATTGAGAACCACTGCAATAGAATAACAGACATTGAGATGCATTTACTCTGAATAATAATATATGTCATGGTTTTACCATCTTCCATTTAAAAGTAATTAGCCGTTGAAAAAAAAAACATGTTTGACCTTTGAACCCAAGTCACGTGACTTTCACCTCTCAAAAGTTATTAGACACAAGTTCTTATTGAGATCTATTACCTTGAAAATTTCAAATCTCTCGCTTCAGCAGTTAAAAAGTCTTAGGCTGCACCAAAAATTGTTGAAAAAAAAAGAAAAAAAAACAATTTTTTGGCCTGTGACACTAAGCCACATAACCTAGATCTTTCCGTGTACGTGCGGTGTAGTTTGAAGACTTTACCTTAGATGGTTTAGTTTTTATGAGTCTTTGTGAGTTTGATAAGTTTTTTGACTTTTGATTCCAAGTCACGTGATCTGGAGTGCCCAGATATGCAACAGCGTAAGACCACAAGTTTTATATAGACCTAACACACTTACGCTGAAAGTTTGAAAGCGTTAGCTTTGTTGGCTTAGTTTTTATGAGTTTTCATGCGTTTAATAAGGCATTTTACCCTTGACTTCAAGTCACGTGACCTAGAGTGCCCAGCTACTGGAAAGTGCAAAATTACAATATAACACACTTCTACTGAAAGTTTGAAAACTCTAGCTTTGTTGATTTAGTTTTTATGAGGTCTCGTATATTTGACAAGTTTTTTGAATTTTAACACCAAGTCATATGATCTAGAGCTTTCAGTGTGTGTGCGGTGTAAGATCATAACAAGACACACCATACCTGAAAATTTCAACTCTCTAGCTTTACCGTATCAAAAGTTATAAGGCAAACAAATTGTTTGATTTTTTTACCTTTGACGCCGAGTCACGTGACCAGGGGATTATTACAGGATTTTACGAGTTAGCGAGCGATTTCTATCGCTAATTCTCTTCGGAGGAGAAATTCTCCGAGTGGCAGCCGCGATAACGAGCTTGCACAGTTGGGATTATAGGTTGCGCTCGCAGAAAAAGCAGCTACTTGGTAAAGCCGAGTGTCTCGCAAACTGCTTGGTATGTATAGGCTTGTTGTGAGGTGCTGGACTGGCAGCTGCTGTTTGCTGGCTAGCTCTTAGTTTAGTGTTAAAACTGTGCAAGTATTACAAAGTTGGGATGGTTGTAACTTGGTTATGGGTAAGAGTGTATGCAGTAATGGTGTGTACAGATGCATAGGCTTGTTGAGAGGTGCTAGACTAGCAGTTGCTGGCCATGGCCTCACACAGTTACTGGTGGAAGATACCATTAATTCATACTCTTCGACAAGCCTCCGACTAAGTCTGCAGCCAACGCATGCTTGCAATAGGCCTACTAGCACAGTTTTAGCACTAGACTAGGCGCTGGCCAGCAAACAGCAGCTGCTAGTCTAGCACCTCACAGCAAGCCTATACCGGTTCATCTATAGACACCATTACTACAGTACATAGCCTACATTCTTACCTGTAACCAAGTCAAAACCATCCCAACTTGGCAATACTGGCACAGTTTTAGCACTAGACTAGGCGCTAGCCAGTAATCAGCAGCTGGCCTACTAGTCTTAGTTTGATATGTATGTATTTGTATGTTGACTATGCTTTGCATTTTTCTTTTTTGTTTTGTTTTTTATGCTTAAAAGTTTGAATTTTTCTGTTGACATGTGTCATGTTTGAAATGGAGTGTAGCGACTTGATGAGCCTATGGCTCTTTCGCATGCATGAATAAAATTGAACTTGAGTCCACCATTTCACTACAAGCCTGGGAGTTGCATAAAGCTCTAGTTGTGTCATATACCAGGTATTAGCTATTGGACAAAAACTATGACCTAAAAAACCGTGCTCTGCCATGGCTAGTTGAGTACGAAATTGTCGCTCGGTAATTTAACGTGCTCATTGTTTTTCTCGCTACTTGCCGAGAGAGTTCACTAGCTCGGAAAATCCTGTAATCCCGAAAAACACGTTAGCGAGGAAAAAATTTTTAGCGAGCAGTTTGCGAGCTCGCAACCGCTTAACGAGCATCTTGTAATAACCCCCCAGAGGCGCCTTAGTAGCATTTGCCTCATGCAGGGGTTTGCAAATACTTTTTGGCGCGACCCCAAAAAAATTGCCCTAAATCCACACGACTCAAAAAAATTGGAAGCGTCATTTTTGTTGAACATTATTTATTTTAATTACCAATTCTAAGGCTGCTGTCAAGCGCAGCAATTTTTAGAAACAGGAGAAAGTTAGCACAGTCGTAAAGAATAAATCATTGCGTTTATTTCTCTGGTGAGAAGTATGAACTTTGCGGTTAGAACACAATACGCAAATTCGCGGTTTGATGCGGGAGACGATCCAAAATAGAGTAAATGGCTCCGAATTGGCAAGTCACAACACATAAACTGTGCAAAAGCCAACCCACATTTTCCTGTTATATTCAGTCATAAAATCTTCGCTGCTTTTCCGTCGATAAAGCGGGTTAGGCCACTGTTCGTTTTTTTTTTTTTTTAAGTATTCGTTGTCAAGCAGTTTCTTAGCATTTGTTTGTGACGACCCAAAACCGGTAGATAAAATTGATTACAATAAAATTTTACGTTCTAGTCCGAGAAATATAGGTCGAGTTCAAGTCCAAGTCCGAGAAATATACGTCGAGTTCAATATGGGTCGCTTCACCTGTCGTGGCTTCGCAAAATTTTTTACAGTGCTTTTTTTTACAGTGAATCCTGATTGGCTCAGGGGCGTTACTGTTGACTATGAGTGAAAAAGTTGATACTGTATTGGTAAAAAAAAAAAACACAATGCCAAAGAAACGTTCTGTGTCGACAAAGGGGCCTCCAGACGCGCCAAAGAGGCCAAGGAAGAGGCTAACTTATTTTGTAAATGATGTCTCACAACACCGTTCTTTAAACTATTATAATTAGTTGTAAGAAAGCGTAAATATTTCTATTTCTTAAACACAGTTTGGGCCTGAAAAGCGGTTTTATTTTTTGTTTTATTATGCAGCACAGCACAGAACTAACAGTAAAAAGTAAAGCTGACTACTTTGCGGATTTCACCTATCGCGGGTTATTTTTGGTATTTTTGGAACGTATCCCCTGCAAAAAACGAAGGTTCACTCCATTTTGAAAAGATTGGGCCGGTATGTTTTTCTTTATCGAAGAAAAAGGAAAGCCGTTTTGTTTTTTGAGTGCGAAAGGTCACTAGGGGTTATGAAAAAAAAAAATTTGAAACGTCACTATGAGACAAACCATCCTGAGTTTAAAAAAAAAATTGGACGGGGAGCTAATATTAAGCGCTTGGTAACTCAAAAACAGTTCCCAATTTCACACTTAGTAAACTATTTTATTGAATGCTTTTTTGTTCTTTTTGTTTTTACATGCTTCAACATTGAGTTCAATAACTTCAGCTGTATAGTTCCAATGATTTTTATGGTAGTACTTTCGGTTGTTTGTTACCGCTGATGAACAATTTTTTCGTTTTTAACAGATTTCATAATAGGTCCACTACTAAAAAGTTATGCGGCCCGCTTGCTCATTTATAAGTGAAAAAGTGGCCCGCGATAGCAACTAGGTTCGTCACCCCTGGTCTAACATCACTATTGAAATCATCGCCTAACCTTTCTTCGAATTCCTTCCAGGCCCTTTCCATAGTCTACTAAAATGAACACGGCCGAACAGTTTGCCTTTTCAGCAGAAAATTAACAGGGTAACTTTATAATGGCTTCTCGCTCGTCAACCCTCGAAGAGAATTGTCAGTATCAGTACGCAGCTGCAGCGTTTGACTTACTTTCTATCGTTTCGAAAACCGCGAATCTCAGTCATAACATTTTACTAGGCAATTGCGGTCAGTAGAGAATTGCTGTTGTTAAGCTGTGAAAAAAAAGCAGTTATGTAGTGTCTGATCGCAGATTTGAATCGAAGGGAAAAGTTAATCTGTGTTGTCAATGATAAGTTTACACAAAAATTATTATTTTGAGTGACGGTCTATCATCTATTGATAAAATACTACCGTATTTGCAGTTCCTGGTTAATTGGTATTACGTCTTAAGTTGCGTAAACAGCATGATTACAGAAGGATGGAGTCACACAGTTAGGCTTATCAGCCTTGCAGTTTTACAGTCATGCAGTCAAAAATATCTTAAATATAAAGTAGGCAAACATTGAAATACTCGTACGCTAGACGAGTTTCTATGAAAGTTATTTCTAATCCAGTAGTTTTCATTTGTCGCAATTAACCTTAATAACTGCTTGATATTACTAAAATATTTCAGGATAAAATGTTGGAGTAAAACTGATGAAAAATTACGGTGAAAAAAAGCAATCAATAATCAATCAATCACAACTTTTATTTCTGACCGCCAACAATCCAACAATAATAGCTGCAATTTTAGCCAGGCCTTGTAAAAAATGGATAACACTTGCTCTGTTGCATTATGTAAAACTGGATATAAAAAAGAATTACCAAAGTTGACAAGATTCCGAAAAATAATTCTGTGTTTTGGGAGTTTTTTTTTTCACCAAAAAACCTGAACTATATCGCCTTTGGATCAAGTTTGTTAATCGCAAGGAGTGGCAGCCGACCAAAAACAGTGGAGTGTGCTCCAAACATTTCGAAAAAAAATATCGTTAAAATGGGGTGCGAAAAACGCTTCAATGGGACTTAAATTCTGTTCCTTTCATCTATCCAAATTTCGAAGACGTACCCCCATCAATTTTGCCATCCATGCCAAACAGAAGAAAATCACCAACAAGAAAAACGCTTCCTCACCAAATTAACGAATTTAAAGTACAAGATGAAATCCAAGATTTTTCACTAATTGACAATCCAGTTTCTGTTCAGGCGACAGCTATCAACTGCAACTACGCACAGAAAAAGCGATATGACGCTCTGGTCGTTACTTTACGACGTGCAGCTTCCTTGGTTGAGGAACTACTTGAAGAAGGCTATCACTACGTGCTAACTTCACGATTCCAAATTAATCCTTTAGAGCTGAGATTTTCCAAATATCGTCAAATGAGTAAAGGCAGATTTTTGTTGGTTTCAGAGAAGTAACCATATCGGAACGAATTTTGGCTAGTGAAAATCTTTTAAAATAATCTAGTATAATCTGAAATCACGATGTTCGACCGCATGAAATAGAATCAGCAAAACTAGAGGATTTTTAAAAAGAATTGAACAACTTTGCTGGCCATCTTGAGTGCTGTACTCTGAACGATAAAGCTAGGGAAGTCTCAGCCGTTGTTGCTGGGTATGTGGCAAAAAAAACTCACTAAACGGTGTTAACGTGCGGAAAGTGAACTCTTACAAACTGCCTTTGATGACACACAGCTTGTGTTAAACGAGTTTGATTATCTGTCAAAATTATCTAGTGGTGACTGTTTTTTCAGTGGACTTGGCTCATTGTGGACTCACTGTTCCTTCAGTGGACTTGGCTCATTATGTATTTAAATCATTGGCAATGTTGGACACTGCTAACGATGCTATTTTGAAATAGGCGATGGGCGAAAGAGTCGCTGGCGAAAAAGTTTCAACCTGGAATACCTGAGCACACTCTTTTTTGTGTCAGAAGCATATTGCGAACCTTGCAAATTTGTCAATCGCATTGTTTGCACTGTATATTTCAATAACGCTCAAAAGTTGGCTGTAAATGAAGTTCGAAAAGTTACTTTTCAGCAATTTAAAAACCGGCGAAAAAGGTAACGCAAAAAGCAATAAAATGCAACTTAGCTAGTAAGGTAACAAAAGTGTTATTAAAAATTATATTCAGTATCTCTAATTATTAAACACGTGTATTATATTTTTATATTACATTCAGAATTCTTTTCATGCCAAAGCAGTGTTTATCTTTTTCAGTCTGGTTATCACACTGTGTTTTGGAATGAAAGTGTTGAGATTGCAAGTATACATGAGAAACAAGTATGGCTTTGTTTTTTCCCAGGTTTGCGTCAGTTGGATAAATTAATCTACACTTCTTGATTGAATGATTAACGCTATCGATATTTAAATAAATTATTAGTTTAAAAACTTACAAATTGACTGTTATCTATATCACATTGCTATTGCAGTAGCTGAACTGCAGTTTAATTTGCAGCACTCGAACACTAGACTTCCGTGCAGACGTAACTGTAAAAGTTACCCTGTTAATTGAAAAGTTACCCTGTTAATTTTCGCTCGATATGGCAAACTGCTCGGCCATGTCTTTTAGTAAGCCGTGCCCTTTCTTTAAATAGTTTAACTTTTGTGGCTGCCGCCTTACGTGCTTCAGAGTACTGCGACCGAAGTTCAACTGATGACTTATTTGCAAGCCAGGCCTTCTACACGCTTGCGTCCGAAACAGTTAAGAGTGGACGTAATGACTGCTGTTCGAACCAAACGCCACTCAGTTTCAATGTCTTCTGTAGAGGCCGGAAGTTTTTTGAGCTTAGATGCAACGTCGTCTGCAAATACAGCAAATGCAGTTCGTACCTTATTGTCAGCCAATAATTACCATTGGATTCGATAAGTTTTTTGTAGTCGAAAAGTCTTTCGTTTTTTTAAGGGTTTTAAAGCTTTCAAAGTGAAGACAACTAGGTGGTAATCAGTTGACAACTCCGCCCCTCTTTTAACACGAACATCAGACACGGTAGAGAACAAGTCCGCCGAAACGATACAAAAATCAATCAAGCAGCGCACCAGGCGTACTTACAAATTCTTTTATGCTGAAAAAAATGTGTTCATTATGCACAGTCCATTAGTGGCACAGAGCTGCAATAAACACTTTCCGTTCTTGTTAATGTCAGGGTCACCATGTTGCCCAATAACACCTTTCCAGGTTGCATTGACGATCCCTACATGTGCATTGAAATCGCCCAAAAGGACCAGGGATTCTGATGAAGCTGCTTTTCCCAATGCAACCTCAACTTCCTCCAGAAAGGCTTTGTGTTGTGATTCTATGTTAGGTGCGTACGCCTGCAAGATACACAGAGATCGCTCCTGCAGCCTTAGCTTTGGAAAACAAATCCTTCCTCCCAGTGGTACCCAGTCAACGACACATTCTGCCATGTTGGGGCTCACAAGTAAGCCAACACCAGCTTGAGCGGACGTTGCTGCATCAACACCGGAGTAGAAAATTTTCCTCCCACCGTTCAACTCAACAGTTTCAGAACCCCAGCGCTTTGTTAATAAAATACCCACAATATCAAGGCGATACTGCTGGGCTTCGCAAACAAGCTCCTGCTCTTTTCCTGTCAGTCACGAAACTTTCCATTTTCCGATAGCTAGATCCCGGCAGTTTTTTGTGCGCTGCCCCCATTTGCCTCCCCAAACGCTTAACGACTGCGTTGGTGGGTTTCCGATGACGGTAAGCTTGCGGGAGAGACTGTAGCTTACTTTTCAAACAAGTCGTTCTGCCTAAAACTCGAACGCGAATCTTTTTATCCTGCGCGCCTTCCGATGCAGTATGAGTATTGTTGCTACAACTTTTCATTTAGCTATGGCAATGCATTGCTACTTAGTCTGTTTCTCTCCTTCGACCTTACCGCCATGTGTAACCCTGATGGAAGTAATCAAACACTACCGACGGCATTGCTCTAAGGATCATTGAAAACTCAAACCTCCCCATCACGTTAAGGTGACAATCCATAGGAGAAGTAGTTACAGCGAAACAGTGTTAAATTTGCCCAGTTATCCTAGCACATAAGGCGTGATTGAAATAAAGCAAACAGTGCTAATTACAACGATTTTTGCAAGACTACAATCCTCATGGTTTGACCCAGACCATGCTAGCAATTAGTACGGCATACTCTTCGACGTAATGCGAAGACAGTCACGTAGCAACGAACTCGGAAGGGTGGTTCGATACTTAAACACGCAAGGCATGCGGCGCGGAATATGCTGGTTGTAGCAGGGCATTACTGGAAGTGTTGAACTACGGTCCATAATACAGTAGTTTGGATTTTATGATGTTTTGTAACTTTTAACAGTTGACTTGTAGAGATATGATCATAGTATGCATTATGACGTCATATTGCTAGTTATGGTTCGACGGACTTTCGTTATTGAGTGCATTCATTCTACCAGTTTTCAAGTACAATAAACAGAAGCTAATTTACGTCTTAAATTGTAATCGCTACATTATTGGCGAGCACGCCAGTACCAGAAAAATGTCTGAACAGAGTTTTGTGTTAAGTGAAAAGACGGGGAAGAATTTTTGAAATTCCCACTGAGATAGGCCAAAAGTAGTTCATGTTAAATATCTTACAGCCATCTTTGGCGAAATAGGCCTACGAGGACTGCAGTTTGAGACAGATCTGAGAACGACGCAACTGCTGAAGTGCTCCGGCGATTATGCGTATTTTCCCAAGAACGAAGATATTCAGAACAAAGTGCTGTTACCGCAGTAGACCAAGTAGGTGCTGGATGTTCACATGTGTTGTCATCAATTAGGCTACCAGAAGGCGATTCAGTGAATCTTGTAAATCTTTCCATCTCGGAAATGCTTATCCATGAAACATTTGATGGTTCTGACTGGACGCAGTTCTATCAGTATTTTTCTAACATTGCTATAGCCAATAATCGGGATGAGGTTACGAAAGGTCGTAAGTTTGCGTCAGCGATACGAGGCCGTGCATTGGAAGTACACCACAGTTTGCTGCATGAACAACGATGGGAGTTTGAGGACTTGGTCAAAGTGTTAAGCAATCGGTTTGAATCTTACTCTACAAGCGTAGCCAGGGCGCAGTTTTATTCGGCCAAGCGCGGAAAAGATGAAAATGTCATCGACTTTGCAAATCGGTTGCGAAGGCTAGTAGCTGACGCTCATCCGTCGCTACCATCCGACAATGTAGACGAACTCTTGATACAACAATTTATAGACGGCACATCTGATGTCACTATTCGTCAGCATCTGGTTGTCAGTATCCCACCTACACTGGATGCCGCTGTGAACTTATCAACTTAATGCTCTCCTTGGAGAGTTACGAGCGAGAGAAACTATTCAAGCATACTGCATCTGGAGAAAATGATTCAGGACGAAGTGGTGGAGATCATAGACCAGAAATAAAGGACATGATTGCTGCCCTATGCCCTATGTGATGAGGTGTCACAGTCTTTTGCGGCTTCTAACACGCATAAAACTCCATCCTCTAAAGGACTATGTTTTAATTGTGGTCAGGCTGGTAATTTTGTTAGATCATGCCCGTATCAGAACAACTGGAGGTCTACTCGAAGAGCGTCGCATGATTTGAACACTCGCCGGTGAAAAGAATCAGACGCCATTCCTTTAAACATGAATGGGCTGACCGAGAGACCGACGCGTCAGTCCAATGTGGGAAAATGGTCAATGAATCAGGATTTCGTTGGTTTGTTGATTGTGTTGTTTTTGGTGTTTCCGTTAAATATTTAGTAGATAGTGGGGCTAGGATAATTATGCTAACAGTAGAAGTATTTAATAACTTGCCCGCAAATTTAGGTCCTATTTTACGAAAGGAGTGGATTTCGGCTAAAGCTGTAAATGGACATGATATTAATTGTTACCGATGTTGTGATGTGCCGTTGAAATTTGATAATGTAACTGTATGTCAATCGTTGGTTGTGAGACAACTCCATGGATGTGAAGGCATTCTGGGGATAGACGCTCTTAATACTCGTAAAGGGGTTCTGAACATGAGGGGTGGATACTTAGAATTGAAGGGAAAAATTATTCCCATGCATCATGGGGTAAATGAAGTCCCACCATTTTTAAAGCACCTAGGAAGTTTACCCCAGAACTTGCAATCAATGGTAGATTGTATTGAAGGAATTTCCAGTAGGCTACGAGATCAGACAACTGGGCTTTTGTTTGCATTTCAAAATGTGTTTGCTGATGAGCAGGGGTCTTGTTTGGGGCGTACCTCACTTGTAAAGCATAAAATCAACACGGGATCAGCATCTCCCATTAAGCAAGCTCCACGTCGTATGCCATCAGCAAAGAGAAAAATTTCTGAGGCTGAAATCGATAAGATGCTGACAGAAGATATTATTGAACCCAGCAACAGCTCCTGGTCTTCACCAGTTGTGCTTGTGAATAAAAAGGATGGGTCTCCTCGGTTTTGCGTAGATTTTCGGAAGCTTAATGGAGTTACTAAAAAGGATGCTTATCCTCTTCCTAACGCCGAAGAATTAATCGATTAGTTTGGTAGATCCCCATGGTTTAGCACTTTAGATTTGGCAAATGGGTATTGGTAAGATGAATTAAACCTAGAAGATAGGCAAAAGACTTCTTTAACTTTTCACGAGAAGGGGCTGTTTCAGTTGAAGAGCGTAAGTCAATATTCTCCTGCCAAATGTACTGTACCAGCATTACGTTTTTATTTAAGGCAATGGGAGTTGCTAGAAGTGGAAGATGGAGTTTTATACCGACAATGGTTCGACGAGAGCTCCCAAGAATGGAATTTGGTGATGGTCGCTCCAGCCCATTTACGGCGTGAAATTTTTCATCACTTACATGAGCTTCGAACGGGTGGTCATCTTGGCATTACTAGGCTGAAATGTCAATCACCAAGGAATTACGGCGCCGGTTTTATTGGCCAGGGTTGCAGAATGATGTCCGAACTTGGTGCAGATGGTGCATCACTTGCGCTAAGCGAAAACCTTCTCACGGACGTCATCGTGCTAAACTAAAGCAAGAAACTGCTACACCGCCTATGGAAAGAATAGCTATTGACGTTTTAGGGCCTTTGCCTAGAACTATGTCTGGCACTGAGTATGTCATGGTCGTGTGCGATTATTTTACTAAGTGTGTAGGATGCTACCCTTTGCCCGACCAACAGGCTTTACATTGTTGCTGATGCTCTTGTGACTAATTTTTTCTGTCGTTTTGGTGTACCTTACGTCTTACACACTAATCAGGGACGGAATTTTGACTCGCACGTTTTTCAACGCATTTGTGAATTGCTAGAAATGCACAAGACACGAACATCCCCATATAGATCCCAATCTGATGGACTAGTAGAGCGATTTAACCTCACTTTGCAACAAATGCTGGCCTCTTATGTCAATGAACAGCGGAATGATTGGGATGACCATCTACCTTACATGTGCATGGCGTATAGATCGACTGTGCATGAAAGCACCAAATTTTCCCCTGATAGGCTCGTGTTAGGGTGTGAACTGAACCTTCCGTTAGATGTCATGGTAAGGGCGGGTCGGCATGCTACGTCTAGTACGTGGAGTGGGGAAGAATGCTGTGCGGAAATCGTTTGCTGCGGCACATGAACACTTGAAAAAGGCGGCTGAGCGACAAAATAGAAATTATGATAAGTCCGTTTCACCCAATGATGATTTTCAAGTACATGATTGGGTGTGGTACTTTTACCCACCCAGGGCAAAGCAAAGGCTTGAATAGGGCTGGACTGGACCTTTTCTAGTCCTTGAAAAGCTCTCAAATGTCCTTTTCAAATTCAGGCTTCCGAATTTGGTCCGGTTAAAGTGGTGCATATGAATATGAACAATTTACGCCGGTATGAAGCAGAGATTATGTCACAAAATTGGCTCCATTCTAGGGACCATCATAGTGATAATGAGGTGCATGAGGAGGAGGCAGCCACGGGGGGAGGTCAACAGAATAACTCTTCTGAGGGATCGGAAAATAACCAGCCGGGTTTAAGGGTTTTAAGATTTGGAACGGTGCGTCGAAAACCCCAACATTCAAGGGATTCTGCGCTGTTTGTTCTTCCGGTACGGTAACAAAACGGAAACAGAAAAATCTACTCTCCAATTTTATTTTTGACGTTTCGCTTGGTAATGAACGCCAAGCTTCATCAGAAAATACAGTGACCTGGGAAGGAAATCAACCCCGGTCGAGAACAGTAAAACGTAGTAGCACTAATTTAACTGAACTGATTAAAAAATTACGAAGTGTAAATTGGATCAACCCGATTAACTATTGCGTCACAAAAAGGTGAAATGCGTGAATAATCATCAGATTGTTATATGTAACACGTAAAAATCAGTATATAAACAACAGCAATAACAATAAAGTATATTTTTTGTTGCACATTTTCGAAAAAATACACATCCAAGTAACACAAGCTACAAAATATCAATTTAGCAACAAGCAGCCGCGAAGGGACCAAGTGGTCTTCGAGTCAAGCAGCAACCTTTAGTCACAATAGATACAAAAGCTTATTACGGTAAGTACTTAACTATTAAACAAACATGTACGAAAATTCCATTAACCTGTAAGTTCTGGGCAAGCAAGCATCAAAGTGAATATAACTTATTCATGTGAAGCGTAATGTTTTAATAGGATGTTCTTGTAGGCGATTTTAAATTTGCCATAAGATAGTTTCCTAATGTCATATGGGATATTATTCCAAATCTTAGCACCAACAAACCTAAATGATTTTTGAGTTTTAGAAGTTGAAAAGCGTGGTAGTTGTAAGTTGTGTTTGGAGGAATTCCGAGTGGTATAGTGATGTGAATCAGAGAAGTTAGCAAAATAATTACAAAAGCAATGAGGAAGTTTGTTGTGGATGTACTGGTACATCAATTTAGCGATTTCAAATTGATATAAATCGTCTAATTTTAGTATATTCAATTTATGATACCATGGACTAACTCTTTCCCTAAGGTGAGCTTTAGCGAGAATTTTTACAGCTTTATATTGAAGTTTCCTGAGTTTGGTTAAGTAGGTTTGGTATGTAGAAGCCCAGATCGGCAGTCCATAAAGCAACTGTGATTGTATTAATGCATAATATAAAGTTAGCAAAGAACTTAATGGTGGATAATATCTTAATCTGGCGATTATACCCACGGATCGAGATAATTTTGATTCAAGGTGAGTAATATGCGATTTAAATGTAAGCTTCTCATCGATTAAAATACCTAGATATTTAGCGACTTCCTGAGTTTTGATCTTAACATTATCAAGAGTAAGCTCGAGGGAAGATGGTGCGCGAGAAGGAGATACATTTAATGCGACGGTTTTATTAGGATGCAGAGTTAAGCTGTTTGATAACATCCACTTGGAGATACCCTTCAGCTCAGACTCAGCCAAACTCTCTAATGTAGAGAGTGACGATTCGGCAATTAATAGAGCAGTGTCGTGAGCAAAAAGTCTAGGTGTCGTTTGCAATGAAACTGGAAGGTCGTTAGTATACAATAAAAATAATTAATAGAGGACCTAATATAGAACCTTGCGGGACACCATAGTTGATACGCTCAAGCCCTGAACTAGTATTATTTATGACTACATACTGTCTTCTGTTATGTAAGTATGAATGCAATAGTTAATTGGTTATTCCGCGAAGGCCATAGTAATCAAGTTTTTTTAAGAAGTTTTTTGTGGCAGACGGAGTCAAATGCTTTTCTAATGTCAAGAAAAATGAGAGCAGAAAAACGCTTTTTTTTCTATATTTTGATAACATTCTGTTAATAGGTCTAAGTTGGATGAATAGTGGAGTGTTTATGTCGGAAACCAAACTGGGAGGGTATAATCAAATTATGACGTTTCTAAAAAGACACCAATCTTCTCAGAATAACCTTTTCAAAGATTTTAGAGAGAAACGAGAGAAGTGAGATTGGGCGGTAATTTTGAAGATCATTTGAAGGACCAGACTTGTAAACGGGAATAACTTTTGCTACTTTTAATTGGTTAGGAAAACGCCAAGCGAGATGCAATGATTTAATACTATAGACAGAGGATAAGCAATAACGTGAGCAGCAGTTTTTAGCAAAAATGGAGAAATATCATCATAACCACAAGCTTTATTAAGATGAAAACTATTTATTATTCTAATAATTTCTTGAGGGGATGTTAGATAAAGATAAACAGAAGAAGGGCAAGGAGATTTGAGATATGTTAGAAAATCAGTGTCATTAGCATTAAGGCTAGCAGCCAATAGTTTTCCTACGTTAGCAAAGTGAGTGTTAAACTTTTCTGCTATGATTTTGGGATCAGAGATATTCGTGTCATCAACATTAATAGTGTTAGGGAGAGATGATTTTGGCTTATTCGGTAGTATAGTTCGCAAAATATCCCAGGTTTTTTTAGGATTATTTTTAAATTCATCAATTATACAATGATAATAAACACGTTTTGATAGGTTTTTGATTCTGGTCAGAGTGTTTGAATATTATTTATATAAGAATTTCTCAGCTGAAGATCCATTTCGGTAATGAGTTTTGTGCATTTTTTGCTTTTGCTTGATAGATATGAGAATCCCCTTGGTGATCCAAGGCTTATGTTGAAGACGCTTTTGTTTTCTGGTAAGCTTTTTTAGCGGTGCGTGTATATCAAGTACTTGTGTGAATATGGAGTGAAAGTTGTTAAATAATTCCTCCAAGTTATTTTCATTGGTAACACTGTTTTTTGAAAAAGATCATCAAGTCGATTTTCTAAATCGTGGTTGAAAATATCAGCTGGAACAAACAAAAGTAATTTTATGTATTTTTCGCGTTAAAGTTGCACAACGATGAAGTTGAATTTGAAATAAAAAAAGATCAAATTGAGCTACCGTACATGAGTCTTGACTCTTGAGCTTGTATCGAATCACTTATCTTGCTTAACGACTGTTCTTTAACAATTTAACAATAAACCATGGAGATTAAATTGCATTAAAATCATTTAGCCAATGAACAATAAACATTTGGGAGACTGTCGCCGTCAGACCTGTTCATAACCTTAAGATGGGCATTGATGAACCAAGCTTCCGAGATGAGTTGTTTACAATAATTGTTCTCCACTTTCAAAATTTCCGATTTCTCCCAATTAATGGTATGGTCAAAGTCCATAGCATGTTCGCAAAGTGCAGAAAGTTCCGGTCTCAGCTGGCTTGTGGCTCGCCTAGGATCGGCCAATTGTGACTTAAAGCCACGTTTGGTTTGACCAATATAAACATAGTCACAGTCAGAGCAAGAAATCTGGTAAACAACACAGCTCTTATCTTCTGAGGTGTACGGATCTTTAGGGGAGGGCAAGATGTGGCGAATGGTTTTCACAGGTCTCATGGCAACACCGACTCCTGCCTCGTTCAGAACTCGTCTAATTCTTTCTGATGTACCTTGCTCATACGGAATAGAAGTGAATTGTTTGAATTGAGAGATGTGAGTTTGAGAGCGTGTGTTTTTGAGAGAGAGAAAAGTAGCTCTGGTAGGAAATCCGTTAAGTTGCAGAGTAGAACGTATGTTTTGTAACTCACCGCTTTTTTGGTTTTTATCAGTATGAGAGATGTGTGTTTCAACGCGGTTGAGTAGTGTCTTTGTCACGGTGAGCTTTTGGTGGGTGGGATGATGTGAAGTGTAGTGGAGGTATCTGTCCGTGTGGGTGGGTTTTTTGTAAATGACTGTAGTGAGTGATTTTCCTTATTTCAAAATAAGCTCTATCTTCACTTGCATGATTTTGAAACAAATAATATGAATTACGTTGTTTGTGGGGATTTTAATATTGACACTCTACTGAATAACGCGAAAGTATGTGAATACAAAGCCGCTCTGAATTCGATTGGTTGCAACCAAATGGTTGATGTTTCCACTAGATTTGCAAATAATTGTAAATCATCTTTATTAGACCATCTTTATACAAATATTACTAAAGAAATTTATTGCGGAGTGTGTCTATATGAAGTATCTGATCATTTACCAACTTTTTTCATCGTCTCAAAATTTAAATGTTGTTTGATTAACAAACAGAGATTGATACGTTGTATGAAAATTTTTAATTTTGAACACTTTCTAGCACATATGAAAAAAAAATCTATCAAAAATTGATTTTGATTCACCGAATTCGAACATTAATAATGATTTTTGCAATCTAACGACTACCTTTACAACAGTTCTCAATAAACATGTGCCTCTGAGAACTATGACTAAAAAAGAAAAAAGATTAAGTGAAAAACCCTGGATAACAAAAGGTATTCTGGTTTCTATCAAAATGAAAAATAAATTATTTGGAGCCTGCTTTAAAAGTAATAATGCTCATAAAAAAGCCTTTTATAAAAAATATCGTAATAAACTATCTCGCATTAAATACTATGCCAAGCGAAACTACTATGAAAACTTAATCAAATCTAATAATCGAAACCCTTCTCAAATATGGTCTGTCAAAAAAGAAATTATCGAATGTAAAAAATCTTCCAAGAAATCCAAATTTCCTTCTGCTTTGTTGATTAAAAATCAAATGATAAATACTGATTCTCATGTGTTTCTAGACAAATTATGTGAGTATTTTGCAAATATTGGTACTAATTTGGCAAATAATATTCCACAAACTAACAATAATTCTTTCAAAATTTTTACAAGTAGCTGCGTGCAGTCATTTGCTCTTCAAGAAATATGTGAAGAAGATGTCATTTCTTGCATTGACAATGTTAAATCTGACGCCGCACCAGGATCAGATGAAATCCCTTCAAAATTTATAAAACTTTCAAAATGCATTTTAGCTCCTCTATTAACCAAGCTGTTTAACAAATGCATTAAACAAGAAATTTTCCCGGATCCCTTCAAACTTGCTCATGTAATCCCAATTCCAAAGTATCCAATCCAAAGTCTCTTGATGACCTGCGCCCTATTTCTCTACTTCCAGTTTTTGCAAAAATCTTTGAAAAAATTTTTGAACGCAATATGACTAAATCTTTAAACAAAAATGACATTATTACGCCTTCTCAATTTGGCTTCAGAATCAATAGTTTCACCGAATTAGCTGTTACCACGCTTTATGATAAACTCTTAAATAATCTAAATGAAAGCAAGGTTACTCTTTCTTGATTTAAGAAAAGCATTCGACTCGGTAAACCATCAACTTTTGCTAAAAAAGCTGTACCATTACGGATTTCGCGGACCAGTTTTTACCTTATTACAATCTTACCTCAGCGATCGAAGAATTTGCACCAAGTTAGAAGGAAAAATTTCTGATTTGTACAATGTAAATTATGGAATATCTCAAGGCTCTGTTTTAAGACCGCTCTTATTTTTGCTGTACGTCAATGATCTACCATATGCCTCCAAATTTGAAACTACGTTATTCGCTGACGATACCAAATTACATCTCTCACATAATGATGTTGATTCTCTTCAAACTCAAGCAGAACATAAGACCATTAAAACCAATAACTGGGTAAATATCAACAAATTAACTATAAATTACAAAAGGAGCTATTTCATGATCGTGGGGAACAAAAATGCAGCTGTATCTAGTTTTAAGCTTTCCATAAATCACAATTTAATTGAATAGACAGACAACGTTAAATATCTTGGCGTTCATCTGGACAATAAGCTTTCTTGGAAAATTCATATTGATATGTTAACGCGTAAACTTTCAAAAGTTTGTGGAGTAATATACAAATTAGGACATTATGTTCTTTTTTCCACTCTTAAAATTAATGTAGGCCTACTACGCCATGTTTCACTCTCATCTCCAGTACTCATTAATCAATTGGGGTAGAGCGTACAAAAGTCACTACCACAATCTTGTCATTCTTCAAAACAAAATCTTAAGAGCTAGCCTTTTTCTTCCAATGCATCATCCAACAAATTTGCTATACACTAAGTTTGGTGTACTGAAACTTGATGGTATGATAAAAATGGAACTCGCTAAGTTTATGCTCAAATTTAACAACAAAATGCTTCCAAATTCTTTCAACAATTACTTCCTAAGGCTTGATAAAATACATAAATATAATACAAGGCAAACAAAACGTAATAAATATTTTCAATCTTTCGTAAGCTCAGAAGCAGGGAGGAGGGCGCTTTGTCATATCTGCCTAAAATTATGGAAAGATATTCCGCAGGATCTCAGGCACTGTTCTTTCTATTAATTTAAGATTTTTTTAAAACAAATATTCTGAAAACGTATGGCAGTACTGAAGAGTAAACAATAATGCATTTTTTACTTATGTTTTTCGTGATGATATTGCAGTCCTCTTCTTTAGGTCTAGTTGTTGATATACAGTATATTGGATGGTCTATGCCATCTCAACCAATCACTTGTTGATTACTTACCAGACTTTCAATTTACTTATTAATTATTCACTATTATTGATTTTTTCCCCTTTTTCGTTAATTTAATATTCCGACTCATAGATACCGTCGGAAGGTGTGCCCACTGTGTTGTTTTGAACCTGTGTGTGATACGCTAGCTAATGCGTTTTTATATCATGTCGTAAGTTCTTGCATTCGGGAGCAGCAGACTTAGATGACCTATTGGTCTTTCGCTGCTTCCCTCCTGCGCTATTTTGCGTCATGGTAAATAAAAGTTGAGTTGAGTTGATGTGTTTGTAGTGTTGTTCTCTTTGCAGACATTACGGGATACCAGAACGTCAAGAAAAGGAAGAGAAAAATCGTGTTCGTTTTCCATAGTAAGCTGAATGTGAGAGCAAACAGAATTAAAATGAGAGTGGAATACAGAAATGTATTTCTTGTCGAGAATACAAAACGTGTCATCCACATACCTCAACCAAAGGCTGGGAGGAGTATGAAACGTAGTGATAGCTGTGTGTTCAATGTGTTCCATGCAAAGATTAGCAATGATAGGAGAAATGCCAGAACCCATGGGAGTACCAAAGGTTTGCTTGAAAAAGGACTTTTTGTATGAAAAAACAGTAGAATCCAAACATATTTGGAGACCTTGTTCGATGTCAGAGATACTAAGACGTGTACTAGAAGGCAAAGAATCATCAGATGTGTAGGCATATTTGTAGACCTAGTTTGATGTCAGAGGTACTGAAACGTGTACGAGAAGGCAAAGAATCATCAGACGTATACGAGAAGGCAAAGAATTCTGATGATTCTTTGCCTTCTGGTACACGTCTCAGTATCTCTGACATCAAACTAGGTCTACAAATATGCCTACACATCTGATGATTCTTTGCCTTCTCGTACACGTCTTAGTATCTCTGACATCGAACAAGGTCTCCAAATATGTTTGGATTCTACTGTTTTTTCATACAAAAAGTCCTTTTTCAAGCAAACCTTTGGTACTCCCATGGGTTCTGGCATTTCTCCTATCATTGCTAATCTTTGCATGGAACACATTGAACACACAGCTGTCACTACGTTTCATACTCCTCCCAGCCTTTGGTTGAGGTATGTGGATGACACGTTTTGTATTCTCGACAAGAAATACATTTCTGTATTCCACTCTCATTTTAATTCTGTTTGCTCTCACATTCAGTTTACTATGGAAAGCGAACACGATTTTTCTCTTCCTTTTCTTGACGTTCTGGTATCCCGTAATGTCTGCAAATAGAACAACACCACAAACACATCACTCACTACAGCCATTTACAAAAAACCCACCCACACGGACAGATACCTCCACTACACTTCACATCATCCCACCCACCAAAAGCTCACCGTGACAAAGACACTACTCAACCGCGTTGAAACACACATCTCTCATACTGATAAAAACCAAAAAAGCGGTGAGTTACAAAACATACGTTCTACTCTGCAACTTAACGGATTTCCTACCAGAGCTACTTTTCTCTCTCTCAAAAACACACGCTCTCAAACTCACATCTCTCAATTCAAACAATTCACTTCTATTCCGTATGTGCAAGGTACATCAGAAAGAATTAGACGAGTTCTGAACGAGGCAGGAGTCGGTGTTGCCATGAGATCTGTGAAAACCATTCGCCACATCTTGCCCTCCCCTAAAGATCCGTACACCTCAGAAGATAAGAGTTGTGTTGTTTACCAGATTTTTTGCTCTGACTGTGACTATGTTTATATTGGTCAAACCAAACGTGGCTTTAAGTCACAATTGGCCGATCCTAGGCGAGCCACAAGCCAGCTGAGACCGGAACTTTCTGCACTTTGCGAACATGCTATGGACTTTGACCATACCATTAATTGGGAGAAATCGGAAATTTTGAAAGTGGAGAACAATTATTGTAAACAACTCATCTCGGAAGCTTGGTTCATCAATGCCCATCTTAAGGTTATGAACAGGTCTGACGGCGACAGTCTCCCAAATGTTTATCGTTCATTGGCTAAATGATTTTAATGCAATTTAATCTCTGTAGTTTATATACTGGTTTTTACGTATTGCACATGACAATTTGATGATTATTCACGCATTTCACCTTTTCGTGACGCAATAGTTAATCGGGTTGATCCAATTTACACTTCGTAATTTTTTAATCAGTTCAGTTAAATTAGTGCTACTACGTTTTACTGTTCTCGACCTGGGTTGATTTCCTTCCCAGGTCACTGTATTTTCTGATGAAGCTTGGCGTTCATTGCCAAGCGAAACGTCAAAAATAAAATTGGAGAGTAGATTTTTCTGTTTCCGTTTTGTTACCGTACCGGAAGAACAAACAGAGCAGAACTTGAGTTAGCCTAGCTAGCCTAGACTACGATGCCCGGTATACAACTCCAACAAAATCTTTCCCACTATGCAGTGTTTAATTTAAGGGATTATCGTATGTGATTGCGTTTTTTGATGGATGACAATTTTTTGGTAAATGCTTTGCGGTGATTTCATTTTTATTGATTATTGTTATTGTTGTTCTTTTGGAGAGGGGCAGTGTAGAAATATGACAATAGTATGCATTGTGACATCATATTGCCAGTTATGGTTCAACCGACTTTCGTTAGTGAGTGCATTCATTCTACCAGTTTTCAAGTACAATAAACAGATGCAAATTTACATCTTTAATTGTAATCGCTACACACTACTAATTTTTTGGTGAATGCTTTGCGGTGATTTCATTTTTATTGATTATTGTTATTGTTGTTCTTTTGGAGAGGGGCAGTGTAGAAATATGACAATAGTATGCATTGTGACATCATATTGCCAGTTATGGTTCAACCGACTTTCGTTAGTGAGTGCATTCATTCTACCAGTTTTCAAGTACAATAAACAGATGCAAATTTACATCTTAAATTGTAATCGCTACACACTACTAATTTTTTGGTGAATGCTTTGCGGTGATTTCATTTTTATTGATTGTTGTTATTGTTGTTCTTTTGGAGAGGGGCAGTGTAGAAATATGACAATAGTATGCATTGTGACATCATATTGCCAGTTATGGTTCAACCGACTTTCATTAGTGAGTGCATTCATTCTACCAGTTTTCAAGTACAATAAACAGATGCAAATTTACATCTTAAATTGTAATCGCTTCACACTATTAATCTTAGTGACGTGACCTAGAGCGCCCAATTATAAAACAAAATCACATCAGAGCACACCTATCCTGACAGCTTCAATTAGCCCTATCTTTTATCGATTTCAACAATTAACATTCCAAATTTAAGTCAAATTATGCAACAATGATCAAGGACGTGTTGTTCTGAGTAGGAAACAAAAGGTGTTGCCAGATAAATACTCAAATCGCAATTACGCAAACATGTTTGAGAACATTATGAAACTCAGCAGTAAATTGGCGCTTGGCATGTAACAAGCTTTGACACAGGACATAAAATCAGGGAAGTAATTTTGGGGGATGACAAGGTTAGCAAGAGAGTTTAACACTGAAAGTTTGAAGTTTCTACCAACCGGTATTACAGCTTTGAATTTATGATCTTTCGTATGTTCCAACAGTTTTTTGATATGTGACCTCAAGTCACGTGACCTGATGGTCACAATCACTGCGTAACATAAGATCACACTATAACATACTTGGGCTATATAGAAGGTTCATAGTTTCGATCAATATTTGTGTGGATTTTACGAAGTCTCGTTTTGACCTTTGACGTCAAGTTACGTGAACCGATTTTACCATTCCATCAGCGCAGTAAGATCGCAGTATAACACACCCATACTGAAGATTTCAAGTCTTCATTTAGATTTTATACCATGAGGTTTCGTAAATGTTATCAGGTTTTTGGTCTTTGACCACAAGTCACTTGACATAAAGCGGTTATAGTTGGCACGACGCAAGAACATGATAAGGCACACTAAACCTGAAAATTTCAAGAACTTCTGCCTGTTTTTAATCAATAGTTATAAGCCAAGCAACATATTTGCGTATTTGACCTTTGACCCCAAGTCGCGTCATATGAAGATAATCACTGCGCATAATTTTTTTTACCCTCATTAAGATGCATATACTTCATAAATTTGAAGGTCCTACCTGTTGCCACTCACGAGTTATTAGCGTTTGGAAAGATTTCTTTTCAATTTCTTTAATTGACTTTTGACCTTTAATCTCTTGACCGCCACCCCCCAAAAATTGCTAAACACGATTTACATCGAGGTCTATCATCCCTATAAATGTCAAGTCTCTAACACCAGCAGTTCAAAATCTTTAGGCTGCACAAAAAACTGTTGAGATTTGTTTATTCGACCTTTCACTCCAAGTTACGCAACATGAAGACAATTATTACGCATATTTTTGTTACCCACATTGATATGCATATATTCTGAAAATTTGAAGGTCCTGCCTGTTGTCATTCAAAAGTTATTAAGTTTTAATTGTTAGATTTATTCCTGAGTTCGGGGCTTTCCTCTAAATTTACTTTTCCTCACCTGTTATCTTGCGCGTATGCGCTTTTAAGTTTTATGCACGTCTATGTCAAGAATGATTCAGTTGGATTTGGATCATTATTTTTCCGTTTGTATGCGCTATTTTCTTTTTTGATTTGGAAGCCCTGGCATGTAGTATGTAAAGCAAGAAACGCATAAGGCGTGGTTCTTCGTTTAGCTGTTACACGGTTGTTCGGAATACTGTGAGAATTTATCGTAGATTAAATTTATTGGCACTACGTCTTTCAAGCTACTTCCCCGTGTGTATCTATGGTTCAAAATCAAATTGGTAAAGGTGTTAATGGTTTGATTTAAGCAATGCCAGTATTATCGTAATGGAAACCTTAGTTATAACTTACCGCCTCTTGTTTTTGATTTATTAATTGATCATGCCATAAGCTCGTGTATAGCGCTCGAATAAGTTAAAGTTGTGTTGCGTTACTTAATGATAATTTACGTTTACCGTTTAGAATACTACTACTTTTCATCGTTGTTCACTGTTTACAACTATAATATCAGCATCGTCAAGACAAACCATTGGTGTGGTGATTGTACAGTAGTACGTCAGCAATCACAACCATCAGCTTTAAACGAAACCAACATTAATCAATTTTGTTTTTTGACCTTCGACCTTTAACCTGTTGACCGCCACCCCCCCAAAAGTTGTTATACACAAATTCACATTGAGGTCTATCTAGGGCGGGATTTAGACAATAAGAGGCCCTAGGCTATTTGATCAATGAGGCCCTAGTGAGCAGCGATCAGACTCATCTCTACGCAGTAGCGAAGCGAGAAATTTTGAAAGGGAGGAGGCAATAATTTCTACACTTTTTTCCTGCGTATTTTTTTTTTTTGGCAGAACTAATTTGAATCTGATTGAGATACAGAAAAAGTTTTAAGGGGGTCCGAGTGCATGCTTTCGCGGAAAATTTTAAAAATTTTCATGCTGCAATGGTTATTTTAGTGCTTTTTAAATAATTTTCACGCAAATATAAAGGTCTTGATGGTCGATTTCCAAAAAACAGGTCTTGATAAAAAGAAGGTCTTCGTTTTTCGTGACGAGGCCCTTTATTTCTCCGAATCCCTACGCTTCAGCCTGCCTAGCCTATTGGTAAATCCGGCTCTGGGTTTATCATCCCTGAAAATTTCAAGTCTGTAGCATCAGCGGTTCAAAAGCCTTACGCTGCGCAAAAAAAATTTTAAGAAAAAATCTTTTTTCGTGACAATTAAATGTTTTCCTAGAAAGTGGGGTGTTGTTGGGTAAAGTTAGGGTGACCAAGGTGTAGTCGTAGGTAGAACACACATTTGAACTTCACATTCATTTGAATTTGAACTTCACATTCATACACACATCTGGTCACTTTTGCATTGGAACAGCGGATTAGCAGCGACAGCTGTTAGAAGTTGCAAAATTGCGAACTTGACCAAGTAAAAACAACGTCTTCCCTTAAGGCGTGTTTGCCCACACGCAGCAAGCAGCAACGCGACACGCGATAAAAAGTTTTCTCGCCTTGTTTTATTTTACTATTTACCGATCACGCAAAAACAAGCTGCGGCAACGCGGCAAAAACCACGCGATTACAAAATACTCTACCTGTTCAATTCTTAAAGCATTGTCGCAATATAGCAGCCAATAAAAACCGGTCACGTGACTTATTAATGGGAAATTACCAAAGTGACTATTTTTGGTGAAATTAATTTACTGGGACAAGAAGGATAAAAACTTGAAAAGTACGAAGGAGAGATTTGAATAAAAACAAGGCAGAAAAGTGAATCAATTTTTTGAGGCAAAGTAGCTTTGTGTATGACGTGGAAAACTCGTCACACATGGATGCGCGAAAGAACTAGCCAAAGCGATGAATGTGGAAGGTATTGATGGTAAGTGACTACTAACTAGACATGATTTACCAGTGAACTTTTTTTAGGCTTATTATCTTATCACTTCCTGCTACTCCGTATAGAAAACACGTATAACTCTCCACTTAAGTCTACCGCTAAACTTTCATTTGCACTAAGCTAAGCTACCGTTTTTTTTCGTACGTAAAATGCATTACTACCGGTGATTTGTTTGTAATAGCCTAACACAATCAGCAGGCCTGTTGTATCACTACTTTTCCTACACCTACGCTGAACTTATTAACCGATACAGATTGCTGTGAACTTCGCATTATCAATCACATGAATAGGCTACACAACACACACAAGCTCAGCAGCAATTTAACGCGATGACAGAAACTAACGAGACGTTGGTTTTAGTTTATGATCACACAGAAAGTCAACCATTAAACTTGCCTACGCTATGAGCTTTCTAAACGCTTCAGCAGCTCCATCTTTATTCTCCTTATTATTTCTGGTCGCAAGTGAGTTTGCCAGTTGCTCGAACAGAGATAATAAAGGAAGTGAGATTGGCAATCGAAAACTGCTGAGCAGGAAGTGAGATTAGCAATTGAAAACTTCAAAAAACTGGTGAGCAGTTGAGCACTTCTCATTCAAAAACTTGGAAAGAAAGTGCTTCTTCTTGCCTCCCCCTACGGGCAACCATGTGCATAGCCTAGAGGCCTGTCAATCATTGTTACGCCTTATTTGGGTATTGTTACAATTTCATCGTAATGAGATACCAAAATTTCCTCCTAAAGCAAACTACACAACACTGTATTGTGATAAGACACTAGACGAATGACCATAAGGTAAAAAATAGTTGTGAAAATGATAATTTAAGAAACAGATTTGGGGCAAAATCTGCAGGTTTGATAAAGTATTCAACATTCATGGTTGAACTAGTAGTCGTTTGTGGCTCCAGCTCCCACTCCATTGCAAATGCTTCGCTACGAGACTCCATTTCCGACTCCGCAGCTCTGGTTGTCCGCATATAAGTATGCAAAACATTGTACTTGATTCAGTACGCACTGTAACGAGTATTAAGGTAACATTGAATTCAAAATCATAACTTCATAACAAGCTCACTTGTGTGCGGGAAAAGCTTTTTTGTCTTCTATTTTCCTGTAGAACAGCTTTGGGGGCCAATATCGACTCTTCCTGCTTTAGCAGAAAATGAAACAAGATTAACAACATCACTGCTAACATCAACAAGCATATTAAGCTGGTCGAAAAGCTTTCATTTATGACTTAGCCTGAAAACTACAATTGTAAGGTTAATATTAAAACACAGTTAGGCCTATATCAGCGCATTACATTCAGGTAGCCTATGGTGTCAGAATAGGCTAAATATTTTTAAGCTTGATCGACCGTATGTATTACGCAAATCGAAAAAAAATTGTTCACGTATAAAATCAGTTTTGGAACTTCGTATTTTAAGCTTGATCGACCGTATGTCTTGTGCAAATCGAAAGAAAAAAAAAATGTTCACGTATAAAACTCAGTTTTGGAACTTCGAAAGCCATTTTCACAAATGAGACAGTAGCTTCAAACCAATCGGTCGTTAGCTCAGTTGCTTAGCGCACACGCTAGCGGTGCGGGAGGCCTGGGCTCGATTTTCGGGTCGGTCAAATCGGAACAGTCAACAGTGTCGCCAACGACCTGCCCGAACATCAAAAATAATTATGGAAAAACAAGAATTTAGAATGAAGATGTTTAGCTCAGGTTTTTTTTCGGGCTTGCTTAGTGGTTAAAATCAAAGTCAGGTTTGGACCTCACCGAGTTCTTCCGTTTACAACTCTAGTTTGATGCTTCGCTGATATGGTCCCCCCCTTCTCCTCCCCCGACTGCCCACTCACTAACAAAAATTTGACCACTATTTATCCTTCTAGCCAATGGGTAAACCCTGCTTTCAACGATATTGCTTAATTTTCAATTCGGTTTGCATTTGTTTATCTAGTGGATAAAACAGTTAATGAAACTTGAAAGTTTTATCAATTTGTCATTTATTTAGTTAGGTAACATTACAAAAAATACTTTTTTGGATTCAGATACATTGCATTTTTTTGTGCTAAGTTGCATGCTTATCCTCCTATCAGGTGAAAGCGGTCAAAGCGCTGTGACGAGTTCGCTTAGGAGTTGCCAGCCACCTACATACAACACCAAGATGGGGGAATCCCGTCAAGTATCTTTCCCAACGGCACAACAAGTAAACTCGCCGGATTGTTTTCCACACTGTCCCTTCAATGCTCAGCGTCAAGCAGGGAAGCTGTTAATATCAATTTTAAAGTCACTGGTGTGACCATAATCCCTATAGTCTGCCAACTCCAGCCGTTTTAAAATGGCCAACTGCGCCACCTGTCGGCGGTGGGAGGATTTGGAAAAATCAGTTCAGCAAAAATTGGTCCGGAGGTGATAGCATGTCTACAAAATTGGCAAATAAATGATGTTTGCGTGGTTAGAGAACGAATTGTGCGTGGAAATTTGATTGATGGTAACGAAAACTGTTAGGCAGTAGCAAAGAAGTAGACAGATAGACGATTTAATTGCTGTCACGGGCGAGTGTCTCTGGTTTGTAGTTTTTCACTTGATTTTCAAAATGACCAATAGGCTATTTTTTCAAGCGATTTAAATTTAGTAAATGAGCTTCAATTCTTTGATCATTAACTTTTTCGTAAACGGCTTAAAACATTAAACACTTTAAAATCTTGCTTCTGAAATTTGTTTTAGCACATTTTGCCAAATTGACCCTCAAATTTAGGTTAATGCATCAATTTTTTCCAAAAATCTTCTGGAGCTTTCAGTTAATATTTTGTGACCGAAAAAAGCTAGGCTTATCCAACAAAATTATTTTAAGTTGATAATAAGCAAACTAGTTGTCATTTTGTTTCTTTTAAACTTACTTTTTTTCACATTATCAAGGATTTTTTAATGTTTAGGCACTTATGGGGCGCGTGGGCTGGTAGGTACCTATGTATGCCTGTTAATGTTTGTGTTAAAGACTTGTTAGTTTATTTACATGGTACTGCATTTAAAAAAACTTGAATGAAGGTGAATGGGTGATGCATACCCCACTAGCCATTTTCAAAATGTATTTGATAAATACCAGTACAATTTTCTCCACAATTTTGAACCTCTTTGAAAGCAATAAGTGTTACGCTTTAAGCACGCACAAATCGAAAATGTTGGAACAAAATGCATCAAATATATTTGGTGAAGCACTCGGAATTACGAGTAAAAACTTTAGGCAACGTCTGTTTTGCCGTTAATGGCATAAAACTGGCTGAAAATATAGGCGTGTATGCGGAAGACTGTTGATTAGCTTGGGTTTATACGCACGCCCGGTTTTGAGAAAATTAGCCAATCAGTATTTTGCCGTCAACGGCAAAATAGACATTTCCGAAACTTTAAGCAAAATTTGCCTGAAAGTTGTTCAAAAAACACTAAGATGGCCATTGCAGTACTGGTATACAAATTTTCAAAAAATTTTCGAGAGAGTATGCCCTGATCCCCCTAGAACCTTTTTTGTTCTTTAATTTGCCTTAAATTAATTCTGCCGGAAAGACCACGCTTGAAAAAATGTCCAAATTTGGTGCCCTCTCCCTGAAAAATTTTCTGAATACGCCCCTGACGTGACACGTTTTTAAAAGGCTTATTCATGTCTCTTTTTCGGGTCTAACGTCTTTGTATCTAGTTAACTTTCAACTTAATTCAAAATTGTATACCAAATTTTTGTGGATCTGCTCCTGCTGGCCAGTAGGTTACCTTGATACCGCATTTAAAATCATACTTTTGAAATGTATTTGTATGCGGATTGTGATTATGCACAAGCGCAGCTTATCCACTAGTCCCACACAACCCTGATTCCTATAAGAATAACTTCACTACTAAGCTGTTGTAACTTCCCACGAGGCCCTAGGGAATATGCACACGTCCAACCAAGAGGTAACCAAACGGGATTTGTTGTATTGAAGATCAAGCCGTGAAGCAGAACTAGCACCACTGTTTTACTGGCAAATAGCACCATCGTTTTACTGGCTAATGAAATGTTGCCTGGTAACGCGGAGTCGAAGCTAGTCGTTCGCTGAAAGAATTTCGTATTCACGGAGAGCTAAACACAACAGCAGAAAATTGAGCATAAAACGAAATATTTCAAATCGTACAATGAGCATAGCCTCCCAGGGCAAAATATGAAATCAGTAGCCGAAGTAATATAAATGCGGCCGAATCAATCATATAATCCAACACAGCGATCGCTACAGAATTGGATTTGCTTTGATAAATTGGCAGTCGAAATTTGGCCAAGTAGTGTTTTGTGTAGCAGTTTTGCGGTATAATATATAATACGGAAAATTGCTTATTAGTTGAATGTTTGGTTTGAATAGTTGATAGAAAAGCCACATTAGATAAGGGAATAAGATTGCTCGTTTCTAACTTTTTTTCAATGTTAAATTAAAACTTATGGCTAATTTGTCAGGTAGCAAACTTGTTTGATTTCTAGCCTGGGATACATACATCAGAAAATGTTTTAACACTCAAGCACCTCTAGTAAATGAAAATTGTGTGGTTTTGACAAATGTTTGGATTTCTTTTAGAGTTTAGAATTAGAGATTAAAACTTGAGTGTAGGCCTATGTAGTTTAAAAGTCATGACTGATGATTTAGATGACAGACTGACAACGGACATCAATTTGACCTTGAAGGTGAGCAAAAGTTTGGTTTTGTAAACTCGTGATTTTGAGTCCAAATCTTGTGATTCTTTTTCAAAAATCTTGTGATTTTTTAAAATTTGTAGTGGCAGCATTGTTCGTGAATGATTGACCAACAAATTTGGTATGCCTAATATTGGTTATTACTAAGATCACAAAGGGCTTCATCACTAAGCACAGGAAAAAGTTCGCAGACATTGGCTGAAAATCTTTAACATCCCTATTTGAAACAACCCCACCAATAACACTGTGCAACACAAAAAAAAACTCCAAGAAAAAATGAGTTGATTTTAGTAAATTTGGGGGCGCTGAACACGAAAATGCTATTAGTTTTTTTCTAGCACGTCAGGTTTTTGCAGTATTTGCATTTTAGTATGAAAACACAGGCCTGAATTTTCTCTTCCTGATTTATGAGTTATCATTGGTAATATTGCTGACATTTTATATTTTAGCTGCATATTTATCCTCCTATCACGAGAAAGCGATCAAGCGCTATATATAACGAGCTCGCTTAGGAGTTGCCAGCCATCCGTCTACCACACCAAGATGGGGGAGTCCCGCTAAGTGCATTTCGCAATGACACAAGTAAACTTGCCGGCTTGTTCTCCACACTGTCCCTTTAATACTAAGCGTCAAGCAGGGAAGCAGTGGCGCCGCCAGGAAAAAACATTGGGGGGGCTAAATGACGTCATAACTTGGGATTTTTGCAGAGCTACGCGAAAACACGAATAAGACGATAGGCACATTAGCTTTCCGTAGGTGTAGTTTAATCGGCATTCCTAAAGAAGGCTATTGCACTGCACTTACTGAATTTTTTTTCATTTTGTAACTATATTGTAACGTATAATTTTAACAGGATCATAGGTTACACCAGCTATTTTCAGAAACTCTAGGAGGTAAGACATTGATACCAGGCATGTTTTGTGCATCGAAACTGATAATTCAAAAACACACCACACTTACGAAACATTTGTTAAAAGGAAAAAATCACTGTAAATCAGGGACGTATTCTGCATCTAATACCAGGCATGCATTGCATGTCTTACCAAACTTACAAAAAGGTGAATAATCTTGTACTTTTTAAAAATGACTAAGCTTATGTTCATTATGCGTTTGTCAATATCACGCGATATATTTCACATTGTTTCACTCATTTACTTTAGGTGTAGTGATTAAGTTTCTGCTAATATCATCGGTTGTGCAACCATGTAGACCCTTAATTGCTGTTATAGTGGTTATGGGTCCGCAATCTGCATGCTGCACAAGGGTGGAAACCAAAACCTAAACCTAAACCTGAAAACCCGGTTTTGAAGAAAATTTTTGAAACCCAAACTGAAACTGACACTTACTCAACCAAATTTTTGAAAACCTAAACTTAAACCGAAACCGCTTTTTCTTGAAACGTCAAAACCGAAACTGAAACTAAAACCTGTTCAGAATTTTCTAAGGTTTTGGGTTTTAAAAATCGTCATCACCATGATTACCAGAACAGTTCCTTTAATGCTGAGCGTTAAATAAAAAAGCTGTGGATACTAATTTTTGAGTCTTTGGTTTTACCGGACTCGGAATTATACCCAAGTCGACAACTTCTGAAGCAATTGCTCTTCTCACTCGGCCATCTGACTTGCTACTTATCATCGCAATACAACAGAAACGCTAAAAAGTAGAGCACTTAAAAAATCCGCATTCAAAATAAAATAGCTTTCTTGAATGAAACTTAAACCGAAACTGAAACCCAGAAACCGAAGCTGTGCGTAAGCAAAACTGAAACCGAAACTGAAACCTATTTTTCAACAGCCGTGAAACCAAACCGAAACTGAAACCTGACATCTGAGTTTCAACACACCGAAACTGAAACTGACACCCTAACACCAAGTAGGTAGGTTTCCACCCTTGATGCTGCAACAGTTAAAACATTTTGTTGCGCCTTCTTTTTTCTATGTCATCTTTTCATCCTTTGTTTGCGTCTGAGTATATTTTGCGTAGAAATAAACAACGACAGAAATATTGCTGAAGCGTTATAAAATATTGGAAACTCTGGAATCGATCCATAGTCTTTCACCCATAATAAGTCGAATCTACGGGTTTTCTTAGATGAAATAGGACCAACTTATTTGTGTTTCTGAGACCATGTACATAAGTTTTTTAAACTAGCTACATATAAGTGTACTTACTGTGGCATTGAAGACACGGCAATAAAAACAGAACACAGCCTCCAACACTCGGGATATTCCAGCCAAAACTAGGAGGAGTGGTCTTTACACCAATCGACAATAAAAGCTCGATTAGTATTAGCACATCGAGGATATTCATTCTGTAATTTTGTTAAAACAATTCTACCATGATTTATTGCAGCATTTCTTTCATTGATATTTGTTGGTAGCGGCATACTTAGATCCAGTGGCGTAGCGAGAAATTTTGAAAGGGGGGGAGGGGGCCATAATTTTCACATTTTTTCAAGCGTATTTTTTTTTTCGGCGGAACAAATTTGAAGCTGATTGAGAAACAAGAAAAGCTCTAGGGGGGTCCGGAGGGTATGCTTCCCCGGACAAATTTAAAAATTTACGGACTGAATTGGCTATTTTAGTGCTTTTTGAATAATTTTCAGGCCAATTTTATTTAAATATTTTATCCCTAATTCTGAGTGCTTTACCAAATTTCCTATGATGCATTTTGCTCGCACATTTTTGAATATGCGTGCTTACGGCGTAAGGGTTATTGCTATCGAAGAGTTTGTTAATTATGAAAAAATTGTATACATCGAAAACATTTTTGAAAATGGCTGGCGGAAGGACGCATACCCTTCATCCTACCCCCTGCATCCGCACCTGGCTATAACTTACAGAAACCATCACATGAATCTGGCATATTTCAGTCAGTTGGCATCATTAGTTTTATTCTTTTTGACTAAAAAGCAGAGTCAAAAGGGGGAGGGGGAGAGAGAGAGAGAGTTTATTTTTTTGCCAGTACACGTGTCACGTGAAAAAAAAATAATAATAATACAATGCCCCCCCTAAATACGCCCCTGCTTGGATCGTATGAATCGTCCATTTCAATGTAAGCTACTTAATAGCCAGTTACTAATAGCTTAGGCGCTAGCAAGGTTTTGCAGTAACTATGTCTAACCAATAATATAAATCTTATCTATCTAATAATATTGGCGTTCTTTGGTTAAATGTGGCTAATTTAAAGCCACAAGCAGGTGCGCCGAGAGGGACCCTGAGCAGGACACCATTGCGGGCCCCCTCATGTGTCTCCAAAAAAAAAGGTCACACGTCCGCAGACGCCCTATTTTTCACTCAAAATTTAGTGAAGAGCAAAAAAAAGGTCATCACGTCAATAGACGTCCTGTTTTCCACAAAAAATTTAGTGAAGAGCAAAAAAAAAGGAAAAAGGTCTTCGTCTTGCGATGGCGCTTTGTTTGGCCAAACTGGCCGGGCCCCTGAAAACATGACGGGCCCCGGTACTTCGTACTCCCCTGCCCCCACTCTCAACACCACTGGCTACAAGACTGTTGTTGATATCGGTACATCCTTTTTGGTTGGTTTAAATTAGCCATCATTTCGAAGTTCTTGAGGCAAGCTTACTGTTATTGGTACCTCACTTCAGAAAAAAGTTAATTTAATACTATTGGGCTAAATTACATTCTGTTTTGGATTGCTAATCAATTTATGTATAATGAATACTAGCTAAAACCTAAGAGATTTCTGATTCTGAAAAGCCCTCACTTCCCCGCTGCTACTTTAAATTTCTCAAAACGTTACACTAGTCACGGTTTACGAATAGGCTTCGTGAAATTACAGTATGTCAATTGTCAAGCCAACCATGATTTCACATAGTATTGAGATATCTTATCCCTTCCTGGTGGATTTTATGATACAACAGCTGATCAGTGATATGAATTGTAACCATCGTCTTTTACACTAAGCAGTGATTGCTTCTGTCACATGCGTTTGCAAATTGCGAAATTAGAAATGTCGAAGAATATTAGAACACGTGATGGAGCTAGACATTTCGTTACAAAAAATACATTGCCAAAAGCATCTGACGTCACCCCCCTACCCCCTGAAAAAAAAAACTCTGCGGTTCTAGGCGATTTGGAAAAATGATCCAAAACTCATTGGGGGGTCGGTCGCCCCCTTTCGACCTCCCGTGGCGGCGCCACTGCAGGGAAGCTGTAAATACCAATTTTAAACTCACTGGTTTGACCCGACTCGAAATCAAACCCAAGTCCAGAAGTGGACGCTCTTACCACTCAGCAATCTGAGCTGCTAAATCTATACAAAAAATAGCGATTCTGGTCACCCATGATCCAGTCAGTTAAACAGAAACACACTGTCACAGTTGTTGCTTAATTAATACTTACAGGTAGTTAGAAATCAATAGCCCTAGTGATTTAGTTACAGCAGACATTCTTTTAACCATAATTTTTGCATTTAGGTATGTTGTAAACAAGCTATAAAAGACAAGTATACTCATAGTAGCCTATTGCATGTATTATACAGTAAAACATTGATTTTGCTCAGAAGAAGCGAAAATGCCAAAAAAGAGATGATCTTGTAAGAATGATCCCGATACATTTTGCTATATTTATGGAGAATTGATTCTGCTGAAATATCAAAGGAATTCGACTGACAAAATCAAGCGTTTGTATTATGCTTATTTTGGATGTGCGGTTGGAGACCGAGATAAAGCTTGGTCTCCTTTATTTTCATTTTCATTTTAGATAATGCTAAAACTTGCAATAGGTGAGAGAGCAAAAAAGCTATAATAAAGACTAACAATGTTGCTATTAAACCATAACTAAATTGTTTTGGTAAAATGCTACTAAGTGGCTAATACATTTCGGTCGAAACTTGAATATTTTATCACCAACTATGCCAGGTTTTCCCAAACAAGGGAAACTACATTCTTTATAAATGTAATAGACTTGTTGCAACTAATAAAAAGACCTAATTAGAAGGTATAATAAATAAATTTGTTATGAGCAATAGTGTTTGAAAATGTAAAGAAGTATCTCAACCGAAAATTCAGATGCTTTTTTCGGAAAATCCTGACGTCTACTTAAAAAAACAAGTTCAAATTCAGACTCAACGACCTCAAACTACCCTAAAGCACATCTGTTCGTTCTTGAGTTTTTTTCAAACTGAAAATTTGTTGCACAGTGTTATTTTTCCAATTTTTCCAGAGAGACTGTTAGGACCAGTTTACTCCATCTAATGTAAGGAAAACCTGCCGCCAGGGAAGCTCATTACAATGTAATAAACATACGTGCCATTGTAATGGCCTACCCAACTGCTGTTCGAAAATGCGTATCACTCCGCAAGAATGTTTGGTCACGACTGCCGTTTCGTCAGAACCAGTAACTTGCAAATTCTTTTCAAGTATGGTACTTCTAATGGCTTGATGCTATTGATTCAGCTTTTCCATCTTGCGGAGAAACGTGGGACAAATAGTATTCACTGCCTACCATCCAACGTTTTGCTGGTCGTGCTGCGATTTCTTCGTCTCATCATTTTGTTAAATAATCTTTGATAGCTTATTCCTAATTTTGGTTTACTGATAATGAATTATATTGCTATAAGCAATTATATATAGCCTATACGCAGGGTTGGGAACCGATACTAAAAAAAGTAAAGAAATAATCGATTTCGATGGTAGTTTAAAAAAGTAAAGAATAAAGAATATTGTAATCGATATTATACTGAGTGATTTTAGCTTTTTCGAAATACTGCAAACCTAGTGTTAACACCAAATGCACTTTTGCAAGCAAAGTTACTAGTACTCGCCAGAATCACAAATTTTGTCAGATGCCAGTGTCTCAACTCTCTGGCAACTCTTCCATTTTGGCTTTGCAATTTGCTTTTGTCCATAGTTAAGATTTGTAGAGAAATACGAAAGTTTTGCTGGTACAGCTTTACGGAATGAATATGTTATTGCGAACATTAGCGCCAAATAATTGAAATGACAAAAGCAATGATGCTGATAAAACATTTTAAGCAAACGAATGGTTAAACATTTAAACCACAGCAGTGACATTTTGGCCTTTGATCAGAATTGAACATGATGGACCCGGATAGTGTTTTCTTTTAATTTAAATGCAATTTCGTACGCTAAGTGATAAAATTTTTTGGGTCTTCGCCCCATGCCCTATGAGTGCACTGCTCTTCTGGGCCATGTTCTTTTAAATTATTGCTTATGGTCCCAGTAGTTTGCCGGGCTTGCATGCTGTGTAAAACAGGTTTCTACTATACGAGTAACTTGGGGTACTTACAATTTGTCAATTTCGCATTAAATGTTGCACTAGTTTGGAACCGGGTTAGCGCTACGCGCACTGTCTTGATTGTCTTCAACATTTATCAATATCAGCAACTACCGGTATACGTTTGGATATCTATCTGCTGATTGATGTGCTTATGAAAATTGACTTGGGAGTTCTAAGGCTTTGTGGAGATTGTTAAAATCTTTTGAAGGGTAAATAAGCTTAACACCAATTTTTGGACTTCGCTGCAAATGAAAAAGTCATGAGCCCTACAGGCTGGCTCAAAGCTCGTAGTGATAAAAGCATACATAAGCATACATACATACGTTACAATAAAAGCATACAATGATACATACTTTTTAAACATATCACTTTGATAAACAATTTTAGCATTTTAATGGTTGAGAGGCCGTTTCGACTCATGAAAAACGAATTAAAAGACCATTGAGCATGTTATTGACGAATAAAATAGAAGAAAATGCAGAAATCTAAAATTCCAACCAATTATTTCAACTTCATTCATTCATTTTCTAGAGCTGCTTATCCTTGAGGAGTCGCGGGGGCAGCAGCTCGAGTTGGAGCCTCCAAGCATCTCAATCATCTGCAACAAAGGATAGATGTTCTGCTGGGATGCTAAGGCGAGACCAGGTAAGATCTTCTACGTAATCTCGCCATCGAGTTTTGGGACGGCCTCTAGGCCTTCGACTAATCGGTGTTGAACAGAGCAGTATTTCAGCTTCAACATTTTTAAAGCTGGCTCTTTACTTAGTTTGGAAGTACTTGGTACTTGACTTACTGGTAAACCGGGCCACACCGAAGGTGGGTTTTTAGGCCGCAATTTTTCGTTCACCGATTTGGTTTCGTAACCAGCTGGCCAATGCCACTCACAAACTACAGTGCAGGTATATATTTTATTTTAGAAAACGGAAAACAGGTATATATTTTTTAGTATGCTTTCTTTTTTCTCAGATAAATAATTAGCTTTGCAATCAAAAAGGCAACACTTTTTCACCATCGCAACACTACCCATTCAATTTAATAAATACCGTATAAAACTTAACTGCAGACAAAAGTAATGAAATAGGTATGTTTTAAATTAAATACAGGGGAAGGACAGGTGGTTTGGGCCAGTGTTTAATTTGAGCCACCACACGTAATTCGAGATTTTGTAGCGTAACAAGTTTAATCGCACTACCAAATACATCATTAGCTCACTAAACTTCCTCACTCTTAATTTTGCTACAAATAAGTAACTTTTCTGATAGACAATAAAGAAAAATTAGTATTTTTGGTTTTTCATGTAAGTTTTTGTCAATAGTTCGTAAGGTGTGAAAGAGTTTTGAAACTAGCAACACGTTGAGCAAATCTTTAGAGAGGATGAAATTGACGTTAGCTTGATATTTCCGGAAGATACTGAGTGCAGAAGCATGGAGTTTTAAGCACGAGGCATTTTTTTAGATAATGGCGGGTGGGGGCATTTTCAGCCATCAAGCATGTTACATAATGAGCCACTGGCTCAAATTCCCGTAATCACTTGCTCATAAAAAACTTGTGCAAAATAAACTTCATCATTAATATTAATAAGGCAATATTCACTGGTAAACAGGGGGGTACGCAGAAAGTTCCTGCGGTGGGTGCGCAAGGGAGCTTTTCCACATTGCAAAACGATTTTTCTAGAAGAATCTGAGCGATTACCTCTTTTAAGGTCAATCGGAGGAGGCCTAAAGGGGGACCGCGCAAAGGCGCCCCCTGTGTACGTCACTGCTTCTAACGAAGATAGCAACCCTGCATTTTTGTACAAAATAAGTTTCTTTTAAGCTTAAAACATTAATATTGCTCTTGCGACTGTGGAAAAATGGGCAGTGAAAGCAAGAGAAGTAGTGGGTATACAGATAAGTTAAGGAAGTACAGTAGGCTACAAATGCACGTTAGACAAGGAAAATTCCGTTCGATCATGTGCAAAACTGTTAGGTGTTAACTGCATGACCCTGAAAAGGCTTCATCACTGCCAACCCTCAATTGGAATCAATCACATTAAACTGGCAGCAGTAGAAATGGAGAAAAATAAAGGAATAGAATTATTAACAATGATGCGTAAGTTTTAACTTCAAACCCTATATTTTATGTTAAACCAAGTCCAAGGCCTAGGGGGAAAAACAATGTAAGAAAATCTCTCGCGAAATCGGGTTTTGCGTGAACTTGTATGACTGTTTGTTCAATTCAACACCTTGCTGGCCTATACGGTATTCAAAAATTTAATTCTGACGCACCATGTTTTCGCTTAGGCAATTTCTTTCGTTACTCGTTGTAAAAATACAAAAACAAACATGAAAACCTGACGCTTACTCATGTGTTACAAGCATTGTTTACATGTGGTTCAATGTACCTGCGCGTGGCTCAACATGTCTGACCTAACGGCTCAAAACCCCCCATGTGGTAGGCAGTTTGAGCCGTTTTTAAAAAATCAAAAAATTTTTCATAACTTTATAAGCAATTGTAAAAAACTTTATTGGAAGCATAGCGAACGATACTTAAGCGATACCGAATAGTTGTGCAACTTCGAAGAAAATTGGATGTTTAGTTTAGCTTCCAGAAGATTTTAAAATTTACTATGCTCAGTATGTTTGACTTACCCCTACTCCGGTACCGTGGATAGGATGCAATTTGAATGGTCTTCAGTGACGCACCCAGGATTTGGCAAAGGGGGGGGGGGCACATTGCCACAACCGAAGGTCTGGGGGTGAAACCCCAACCGCCTGAGGCTAAGGGGGAATGGAGGCGCAACCCCCAGCCGCCAACGAACTTTACGGTTTTCACTTGAAAAAAAACACACGTTTTAACACACTTTTTTATCGAAAAAAGGAATGCAGTGTGTGCAGTCACTATGGACAATGCAAAAATATTTTCGCAGCTCATGTCCAAAAGCAGAAGCTAAGCTAAAATAAGTGAAAGGAGGTTGCAACTATCATTAGTTTGAGAAATTATATACAGACTGAAAGGTAGGTTTTTAGCCTTATTATTACTGGGCCAAACGAGGGACTTGGGCAACGTGCCCACCCCTTGCGTGCACTTACGCTGGTCTCCGTAATATGCAAATTTATTGGCACATTAATACTAAAATTGAAAAGAATGTAAATGCTTTAATGATGCGTTAAAAAGCCTTTGATAAAATTGCTTCATCCATCGCTTGCGCTGTAGCTGAAATCATAATTAAGACTTATACTAATCCTGCTCAGTTGGTGAGTGGATGAAGCGTCTATACCAGTACTGCGGTAGATGTGGATTCGATTCATAGTAAATTGAGAAAAATGAAGGATTCCAAAACTGTATCAATTCCTGGTTTCAGTTGATAGGCAGGTAGCAGCTTAATTCTTAAGTCAATATGCTGTTTCTCAAAAGAGGCAACTTGGTAATTAATCAGGGCCGTCGCCAGGGGGCAGAAGGGCGTACCCCCCCAATCGACATGCTTGGTCCCCCAAGTAAAAAGCTTACTCTTTTGAAGACAGCGGCTTTTGTCTTAATTTTAAAATTTAACCCCCCTGACAAACGCTTGACCCCCCTAGGTTGACTGCTCTGCCGTCGGCTCTGTAATTAATACTAGTAATTTTTCCTAAATAAAGCAGGCATTCTTCAATGAATTTTTTCCCTGAACTGTTGCAAGCTTTGCGCTTAAGATATGCACAGGCTACTCCAGGGGGGGGGGGGGGTGTGGGGGGGGATGCATCTCCCCACCAGCCATTTTAACAACGCTTTGGATAAATAAAATTTTTCCATAATTTCGAACCTCTTCATAACAATATGCTTTAGTCCCTTAAGCATGCATAATCAAAACTGTGCGAACAAAATGCTTTATATTTGGTGAAACACTCAAAATTAGGTGCCAAAAATATGAATAAACTTTGCCTGAAAATTGTTCAAAAAGCACTAAAATGGCCATTACAGTAGGCAAACTTTTTTTTATTTTTTTATTATTAGTTGCATATTTATCCTCCTATCACGAGAAAGCGATCAATCCGCTATACGAGCTTGCTTAGGAGTTGCCAGCCACCTGTCTACCACACCAAGATGGGGAAATCCCGCTAAGTGCCTTTCCCAACGGCACAGCAAGTAAACTTGCCGGCTTGTTCTCCACACTGTCCCTTTGATGCTGAGCGTCAAGCAGGGAAGCTGTGAATACCAGTTTTAAAGTCATTGGTTTGACCCGACTCGAAATTAAACCCGAGTCTACAGCTCAACAGGCGGACGCTCTTACCACTAGGCCATCTGAACTGTTAAAAATTTTCGGAGGAGCATGCCCCCGGACTCCCTTAGAGTCGTTTTCGTTACTTAAATTGCTTAAAATTCATTCTGCCGGTAAAAACTACGCTTGAAAAAATTTCCAAATTTGGTGCCCTCTCCTTGAAAAAAATTTTGAATACGCTCCTGACATGAAACATTTTTAAAGGGCTTATTTACGCCCGTTTCCGGGTCGTAACTTCTTCGTATTTAGTCAACATTCAACCTAACTCAACATTACATTTCCCCAACCAAAACTTTCTGGATCCGCTCTTGAGCTACTCCATGCTTATTCTTTACCTGTGCTTATTCTACGCTATTTGTTATTCTGAACACACACTTTCCTGGCTGTTTTAGCTTACTCACTAAAATACGCCTACAAAAGTTTTTAAGACAATTTGAAATATGTTAAGAATAAGACTATCTCACAGTACTTGTGTAACGTCTTGCTTTGACAACCAGCAGATGCAAATCTTACCTGTTTTCGCTTGAATTCTAATCAGTAGCGCCAATTGCCATACATTATGACATCATAATTTAAATCACGAGAACGCGCTTGTCGCAAAACAATAAGGTAATAAACATCAACACTTCATTTTGAAAAAGTTGACCTCGAAGCAAACAAAGTTAAAGACAAAAGTATAAGTTTATAAGATTACAAATTTTATGGCAAAAATAAGCCCCCAGTCTCGCGTGCATTTTGCACGTTGACGAGACCTCTAATATTGTGAGCCATGGTTTGATTCCATTCCTTGCAAACTGATGAATAAAGTTTTCTGTTACTGCATGAGTTCACAACAACAATTTCATTTGCATGCACAATACAACACTGTGGTAATCCACACAATAAAATGCTATGTTTCATTGGCACAATAGTAAAAGATTTGTTATAAAAGTCTTGACCGCACTTACAAATTTAATTTACATCTTTTCAGCGTTTAGGAAAATATATTGGTACTAACATGAAGATAGCAGTTGCACGCGCATGGCAGGACTATATATATGTATGCTTGTAGGAGGATAATATCCTATTCTTTCAGTGACGTACGGTGATCTTTTTGACTGGGTGTTCACTCTTTAGAAATACCTATCATACCCAGGGAGGCGAAGCCCAAAAAACAAATGCCTCAAATTACAGACCCATTTCTATTTTAAGTCAAGTGAATGAAATAGTTGAAAAAAATTTGCACAAGAGACTAACTGATTTTACAGATAAGTATCAAATTCTGATTAATAACCAATTTGGATTCAGAAAACAGCTTTCAACCAATCTGGCACTATTAAAGCTCCATGAAGAATTATTGGAAAACAAAGAAACTAATCTTTTTACATGCTTAGTATTTTTAGATATTTGTGAACCATGAGATACTCATCAATAAATTAGAACAATATGGCATCAGAGGTGTAGCCAGTGGTGGGCACAATTTCGTTAATAACAAAACTAACTTTTTCATTAACTAGTTAATTCGTTAAATTTCTTTTTGAAATTAATGGACTATATTAACTTCCGTTAGCGCTCGGTAACTTCCGTTAAATTTTTGTAAACGCTTATTTTTCTTATTGCTGGTTAAGTTTGACACCGACAAACTAGCAAAATACGACCAATGAGGTCAAAAAGCGAGATAAAAACAACAAAACATATTGCTTGTGAGCAGAAAAATTGCTTGAATGCTTACGCAAACATTGATATTAAAAAATTTTGAGCTATTTTTTAAAAAGAAATGCCGTTTTAAGTCAAAATTAACGATTTAACGAATTTAATTAACTTCCGTTAATTGGAGCTGAATTTAACGAATTAACGTTAACGAAGGTACATAACTGTGTTAACGAAGTAGTGATTAACAAAGCTAACTTTTTGCATTAACTTGCCCATCTATGGGTGTAGCTAAAAATCTCTTAAATTCTTACTTAACAGAAAAAATGCAATACGTCCAAACTGAGGGAGTTAAGTCAGACAAATTGTTGGTGAGCTATGCTGGTGTACCACAAGGGTCAGTGTTAGGACCCTTGCTATTTCTTTTGTGCATAAACGATTTGGCATCAAACCTTTAAATCAATGTTAAATTGTTTGCAGACGATGCAGTATTATACAGTTCGAGTAAAAACTTGGGCACACTGCACGACTGTGTCAATAAAGAATTATGTATTGTGAGTAAATGGCTCATCGCCAACAAATTATTGTTAAATTACACAAAAACTTAATGCATGATAGTTTCAAAAAGAGATAATAACATTAACAACTTCACGATCTATGTTAATGATATTGAAATAGAGAGAGTAAAGAAATACTAACATTTAGGGGTGTGGCTTGATGAAGAATTATCTTGGAAAAATCATATACAAAGTTTAAGCTCAACGTTATCAAAAATCGCTGGAGTGATGCACAAGATTAGAAACTATGTTAACTTTCGCTGTTTAAAAATCTTATATTACAGTTTAATTCAATCTAAACTCATTTATGGGATACTAGCACGGGGAACGGCAAATAAACAGAATTTGAAGCAACTAAACATAGTGCAAAACAAGATTTTAAGAATTATTACAGTTAGTCCTCGTAAAACAAGGATGACAAATCTCTACAGAAAATACGAGATAGTAGGCTACAGCTAGAAAAACTTTATAAGATTGAAGTTGCTAAATTTGTTTATCTATCTAGCAAAAACTGGCTACATAAACAGTTTATATCCTTGTATAATAATCTAAATAACGTGCATCAACATCGTACCCGTTCAAGTACCAGGGATAATCTGTTTCTTTCTAGAGTGAAATCTTCATTGCTAATGAAACGTAGTATCAAAGTTGTGGGAGTAAAGGTGTGGAATGAAAGTCCTTGCAGTTTAATTAATTAAAAAGCGTAAAGCCATTTTCCAAAAAAACTAACGGCTTATCTGATTGATAAAGGATAACATTGTTGTTGTAATAAGAACATCACAATTACTCCTCCAGTTTCATCCTTAGGACCAAATAGACATGAATGCTAGCTTATTGTTGCATTGAATCTGATATGTAACAGTGCGATAACCAATTATTCAAATATAAATGTCTAGGGATAGAGCTATTTGTGCATTATTACTATTTTGTGTTGCTTTTCATTTGAATTTTTTTCTGCTGGGAGACGTACCGGTAATGTTCATGCAATTTTGTGTGTCTCTAAAACACGATTTTTTTCTTCGTTATTTTATTTATTTTTTGATGGGAGCAGTAGAGGTAGACAACCGAATGGTTTTTCACTGCTCCCAGAAAGTGCTTGTTAAGCTTTTAAAAAAATAAATTGAATTGACCCCCCGTTTTATGCTGCAATGCTGGCTGCCGCATTGCCTATCACCAATGAAGATTCATAATATGGGGATACAACTGCAAATTGCGGGGCAACTAGTACCTACGTTTGATTTTTATGCCATTAATATGGGTGAAAGCAACAAATCGTTTTGTACGAAGGCATCGTTTTTCTAAAAATAAATGAAAAGCTCGTCATTCAATGGTTGAAGTAGTATAATATCAAACAATGCAGCGACACGTAAGTATATCAACTTGATGTTTAAAATTCAATAAATTCAATAGCCCTTGGTTTATTCCAAAATTACCGATGAGAAATCCGAGTGGATATACAGCGCCTGTCTCTGGAGCATTAAACCCGCTAGGTTTGACCATGACTCTTATGACCAGTGTAAGAAAAGCAATTTGATCATCAATCAAAGGTATCTTTGTGCTTTCAGTCAAAGGTATATTCGTGCTTTCAGTTAAAATGACATTCATTAACTACTGATAACTTTGATTGTAAAAAAGCCGCTGAGTAAAGTCAACAAAGGCAGTATTTCGCATCAACATCATGTCCAGACCTTGCATAAAGGAAAATTCTTTTAAGATAATTCGCATGGCGCGATCACCAGGCCTCGCGGTAATACGGCAGGCTTGTAGTCTGCTGTGACTTAGTGACTTTATCGCGAGACTGGCAACTGAGAAAAGCTAAGATTTTGTAGTGAATATTTAGTGTTTCATCTTATATCTTCTATGCAGCTGCAATTGAGTGTCATCTTAAATGATAGCCACAAGTTCAGATTCTTGAATTTCTTTTGCAACTGCATCAAGCATAATCAATCAATCAAACAAATTTATTTTGGTACACGCGCTGGTTAAATCAACACATCAATGAGTAAAATAATGACACATAACGCTATTACATAGTAGATAAAAGATACGTCATATTAGCTCAAAACATTGAAGGCCTACAATTTATAACATCAGGTATGTAATACAATTAAAAATACAATTTCCGTAAATTTTGAAAGATGGTATGAATACGTGCAATTATTTTTATTAACAGGGTAGCCGGATTAGCTGTTTGCGATCTACCAGAAAGTCGTGAAGGGATCTTTCGGTCTTCGAGTTAACGACTACCAACATGGTTGTATAAATTGAGATAAGAATTTAATTAATTATGTAACGAAAAACAAAACAAAAAAAAAAGAAGACAATTTTTTTTGAAGATTAAGCGCTAAAAGTCTATTCATTGCTGAGTAAATAAGTTTTTTGTTTACGTTTAAGTTGGGTGTGGTTAAGTTTTTTGAGTTCTTCTGGTACACTGTTCCAAATTTTCGAGCCTTTGTATTTAATTCCACGTTGAAGTTTATTGGTGGGAAATTGAGGAATGAAATATTGATAAAGCTTTAAAGAGTTTCTCGTCGTGCGAAAATGCACAGACGAAATCAAAGTAAGATAATCATTGAAATTCTTGGGCAATTTTCCGAGATAATGTTTATGCATAAATTTAGCTATCACGTGAGTCATAAGTCTATTTAGACTTAAAATATTTAATTTGGAGTAGAGTGGGGGTGCATGAGTCTTCCAGTCTGCACCAGCTAGCAGTCGAGTAGCTTTATTTTGAATTCTAATCAGTTTTGTTAAATTCGATTTAGGAGTCGCACTGCAAATCAGCAAACCGAAGTTCAAGTGGGTGTGAATAAATGCATAGTATAACTTGCGTAAAATATAGGTTGGAAGAAAGGATTTTGTTTTGTGTAAAATACCTAAAGATCGTGAAAGTTTATTTTCTAGCATTTTAATGTGCATTTCAATGTCTAATTTGTTATCAATGTGAATGCCTAAATATTTAATTGAATTTGCAACATCAATTTTAGCGGTTTTGTAAATTAAATTTAGAGAAGGAAAAGTAGTATTGGAATGAGCAGGGATAATCAGGACATATGATTTAGAAGGATTAAGAGCAAGTTTGTTTGCTGTTGTCTATTTGTCTATATTGCGTAATTCGAGATCTGTTGTCCATAAGATCTGCAAAGCTTTCATCAAATTATTTAAGCAGATAGAAGTTTCTATGCTGCTTGAAGATGAGCATTTAAAACTGTATCATATCTTTTTGTGCACCGGTGTTCAAGAAGCTCAACATAATTAATTCAATTGAAGGATGACAGTGATTTATCATGTCCTTTAAAAGGCAACTCTTGTTCTGCTTAAGAAACAAGTTGCATGGATTAAAGTTGTAAAAACTTCTATATTTGCTCATAACATTCTCATTGCAACTACAAATCTCATTCCAATCTTTGACTATCTAGAGCTGCATTCATTCTCACAGAACACTTCCAAAATATAAAATGCATCAATATATATGCTTCTTAGGCTTCTTCTGCCATTGCATATCATCAGTCAAAGAAGCATGATCCCAGAAACCTTTATTCCAAATCGCATAAAACAAAACCTGTGGGCCAAAGTATCTCATCGAACTTAAGAGCAAGAAAATTTGTGTGTAACTGCTCTTGTTCCACTATGTGCAAACATTAGCAAGGTTTTTCATGGCACTTGCCTCTTTTGGCAATTTCTTGTTTTTCATCAAATAAACGATTTGAAAAAGTATTTTGTAACAAGGAGAAAATTAAAGTTTCCATTTTCCGAATTAAGAACAAACACATGTAAAATAATTCATTGAAATGGTATTCTGAAATTAATAACAAATCAAGTTAGTAGTAGCAGTGCCTTATGCAGTTATTCCACACCGTCCTGCAATGCAACAAGAAATACGTTAAGATACAAACAATAAAAATGGTACAAGAGAAACAAAATAGCGGCTAACTTTGTAACATGCAGGTACAAAAAATTTGAAAATGATAAAAAGCAAAACAGATTTACATACAGTGGTGGGATTCAACTCAGACTTACATACAGTGGTGGGATTTAACTGGTTCCATAGAATCATCACACAAAATTTTACTAGATCAGCGAACCGGCCAGCATTACTGTTTACACTTGTGCCATTAGTTGAAATAGAACCGGCTGAAAATATAACTTTGGTTATAGAACCGCCTGAGAAAAAATTTCAATCCCACCACTGCTTACGTATGTGTTTGAATATTGCTTTATTTCAATTTTACTATCAGGTTTTAAATCTTGGGTTGCATAAATATTGCTGTAAACAATTGACCCGTCACTGTGGCAAATAACATTAAAAAAGCTATTCAACGCACACCAAAACCAACTACTTTGACAACAGCAATTCTTAACTAAAACCATATAAAATTCAAAATGTAACTCTCATTGAAAACCCTAAACGAAGAAGATGTTGCTGAAGATATAGCTAAGGCCATTGAGGAAGCTTATGGATTTAGTTGTTATTTTGGAAGGCTTATTCTTTTTTTTTAGTTTTTATGCAAGTAATTTTTTTGGCAGTGGCTATTTCTACGGGCCCGTACAAATAAGCTCTTTGTTTCTATTATTATCCCTCGTGCTCTTCCCGATTGTACGAGAGCGTGACGAAGTAATAAAATAAACCATAGACACAAATGTTATGGCCTGTAAAAATAACCACTTCCAATTTTTTTAGACTATTTGGGTTTGGGATTCGAGGTTCGCATTTGGGATTCAGAGTTTGGATTCAGAGAGTTTTTACGATTTTGTTTCATCATCTGGGACGGTATACTGCTCAACTTTTGTTGCACTTAACGCAATGCGTTAACTTTGTTTGTTTATTAAGTTAAGGCACGGCGTTAAGTTCACAAAAGTTGAACAGTACACGGCCCCTGATCATAGGCCTACGAGGCGTTACGGGGCAAAGTGACATTTGGGCTTATCTTCCACATGCGGCAAAATAGCTAATGCCTTAAAAGAATAAATAGAAATTATCAACTATGATTGCTTGCATGAAAATATTGTTTTCCACAAGTGAAGAATTCATAGTTCCAACCTTACTCTTGTCTCTTGAATCACATTAGCCTACTATTGCCATTTGCTACACCAAGTGACAAGGTTTCCAATTTGCTTATTTGCATGATCGTAACCCTAACCCCAAACCCTCACCCCCCGAACCCAAACCCTGGTTTAATTCAAACAAGCCCCGTATATTTTTGGCAGGGTCTGTTTTGCCGATACCGCCAAAACATTGATTGACCAAAAAATATAAGTGTGTAGGTTAAACCAGAGCTTACCAAACTTTTTCACTCGCGACCCCTTATAATTTACTAACATTTTTCGCGACCCCTTATAATTTACTAAAATTTTTCGCGACCCTTCAAGGTTAAAACAAATGACAAACAGTGCGAAATATGCGTTTCGATACCGGTAATTATTGAATGGCGTAAACTGAAAACAAGCTACCGTCACTCAACAATGCAATAATTAAATTTGGAACTCTATTCCACATGAAATTTAATCCTCTTCTTTTAAAGCATTCAAAACTAAATACAAACAGCACTTTGCTACATTATTTCGACTATCGTTGGTTCCTAATGTTATTCATTTTCAGGTTGTCAATGTGACACTGTGTAACTCGCACAGTAATAAAACTTTCGATTTATTTCTTTTTCAGTTCAGTTTTTAATATCTACGAATCTTTCTAGATTTGGGGTGGCTGCTTGACTAGAAGAGCGAGAGGTCTTTCGCAGTCTCCCTGTCGCAAAAAGTTCTCCAATGTTGTGCTTTTTTTATGTGTGTGTGTTACATGCCCGTTTTCGTCTTGGCGACAAATAACTAAGTTCGGATTCTGATGTATGCTTGTTTACACTTAAGTAGCCTATACTTAAGTAGATTGTTTACACTTATATTTGTTTACACTTAAGTAGATTGCTTTCTCCCACAAAGCAAATCCAGCCGTGACTCAATATTTGTTTATGCCGGTACAAACAAAAAGATATATCCATTTGTGCCACGTACGTGAAGCAAAAGTAACGAAACAAAACAGTTTATGCATAGACCTACATCTATGTCACTTGATAAAAACGCGGAAGCATTTGTCCGTTGCCTCACTCTTTTGTACAAGCCTAGCGATAGGCCAGAATTGACAGCTAGGTTAATGATATTTGCGCAATTGCACCAATTTTAAATCTAAAAAGTACAACAGTATAAATGCAGAATACGCAATGCTTTGCTTAAAATTTCTATACTTCCTGCCACCCCTGAAGCTTGGTGAGCGACCCCTCGAGGGGTCGCGACCCCCAGTTTGGGAAGCTCTGGGTTAACCGATGTGTATACAGTATACGCTTGACTGTTGATTGGCTTGCGTCCATTTGCACGCCTGGTTTTAAGAAAATTAGCCAAGCAGAATCTTGCCGTTAACGACAAAACAGACGCTTCCCATATTTTTTATTTTGGTTTAGCTTCAATTCTTAAACCAGTTCTACACTTTTCTGCTTTGCTCATTAGCCTTTTCCCAAAAGCACATCGTCTACTGCCTAGCAAGATTTCAATTGCATCCTCTCACTTTCTAAGCCAAGCAGAATTAGCCTAGCAGACTAGCAAAACCAGTGGCAATTGCCAAACTTCAGCAATTCTTTTGCTTCAATCATGCTTCAAATAGGCAATAAAGCTACATGACGTCACAGGGCGTTCAATCTTCAAACTTCTAATCGTGGTAGCAAAAAGTCCCATTGCAGAAAATGCTCGTTCTGCTTCTACAGAAGTTGGTCTAATTGTGAAGAGAGAACGATAAATTTTTTCTGAATTTTCCGGTCTCTTTTTCGTAGCCTCAAACAACTGCATCTCTTTGTTGATTTTTTGCGCTCCAACACTCAGGTCTTCTTTAATTTGCTGTCCGGGCTCTCCAAACAATACCTTTTGTCACTTACAATTACACATTTTTCAAAACGCTACTTTTACGTCGGCGTTGTAATATTGTTACTTTGCTACGTAATGAAACCCGGGTTTCGCACCAAAAAATATCCGGATTTCGGGTTTCAAATACTACTACAAAACCCGGGTTTTCGGGTTCGGGGAAACCCGGGGCGGACACACTACTCTGTATCTTTTTGCCACCAATAGACCGGTATTGCTAGGCTGCCATAAAACATACTGCAGTGCTACTGCTACCTTTATCAGTTCATCTTGGGTCATCCATAAATTTTGGTCTATCACTACAAGTGCTCCTGTTCTCTCAAAACTTTATTCAATCTGTTTTTTAAAAATGTCGTACCATGTAAATAAACTAACAAGCCTTTAACACAAACACTTACACTGTTCTGTTACAGGCATGCATACCTACCAGCCCACGCGCCCCAGTGCCTAAACAGTAAAAAGTCCTTGACAATATGAAAAAAAGTAAGTTTAAAAGAAACAAAATGACAACTAGTTTGCTTATTATTAACTTAAAATAATTTTGTTGGCTAAGCCTAGCTTTTTTCGGCCACAAATTATTAACTGAAAGCTCCAGAAGATTTTTGGAAAAATTGATGCATTTAGCCTTAGTTCGAGTGTCAATTTACAAAATGTGCCAAAATGAATTTCAGAAGCAAGATTTTAAAGTGTTTAATGTTTTAAGCCATTCACGAAAAAGTTAATGATCAAAGAATTGAAGCTCATTTACTAAATTTAAATCGCTTGAAAAAGTAGCCTACTGGTGATTTTGAAAATCAAGTGAAAAGCTATGGACCAAAAACACCTGCCCCTGACACCAATTAAAACGTCTATCTGTCTACTTCTTTGCTACTGCCTAACAGTTTTCGTTACCATCAATCAAATTTCCATGCACAATTCGTTCTCTAACCACGCAAACATTATTCATTTGTCAACTTTGTAGACGTGCTGTCATTTCCAGGCTGATTTTTGCTGAACTGATTTTTCCAAATTCTCCCACCATCGACAGATGGCGTAGTTGGCCATTTTAAAGGCCCTTTTTTATGGAGTTGGCAGACTATGTATATAGGGACTATGGTGTGACGCGAATCGGAATCTAACCCGAGCCAACTGCTCAAGAGGAGGGCGCTCTTACCACTCGGTCATCGGAGCTGTAATATAAATGATTTATTGCAATGCTGTACACGCTATTTAATCCACTCGTTCTAACTGATTTACATTATACGTCCGTTAATACCCGGTTAATCTTAACTTTCAGCTCCCAGTTTAAAATATTGTATTTAGTTCATCCAATCAAATGATTGCTCAGTTAAATTTAACAAATCAACATTGAACGAATGATAGAAATTTTGCAAAATTGTCTTCGAATTTTCGGAAATCGTAGAAGTGACTTTTTCATCTTTATTCAAAATCCTAGTGCGGCCTTTGCTTCCACCCATGCAAGTTTTATCCCGCCTTATCGTAGCATTTATGCAATAAAATCCTGTCTCTGGGTTAATGAAAAAATTTTCTTCTTTCAAAAACTGAGAAATTTGCAAAAAACTTTGCACTTTTCCCATCACCAGCCAAGGTTTGCTAATTAATAAATCACCATCAACAATTAAAATATCTTCCTTTGGAAAAAGTTCGAACCATCTTCGTAAATGATAAGAGTAGATTCCAGTAAGAAAGTGCTTCCATTGACCGTGGAAAGTTTTGTATCTTAAATTGTCATAGTTTTCTAATTTTGCTAATCCATCGTTTTGAAGGAAGCGTTCGAATTCTGGTAATCTCTTCTTCACCTTCTCATCGAATGTGATTGGTTTCTCATTCTGAAAGAATTGCATTCATACTTTACTACTTTGCACGTAGCATGCTGCCCTTGTCACGCGTAATATATTTTCTGTTTGGCTGTGTAGGAGCGTACATTTTGTAAACGCTTACTTTGAGTTAGACTACTTAAAAATCTTTCAGAATGTTTTTATTTAGCAAAGTTGTCACAACCCTGATGTTAGTAAAACAACCGGCCGTTAGCTCAGTTGCTAAGCGCACGCTATCGGAGCGGGAGGTCTGGGTTTCGATTCTCGTCCCGGCCAAATCGACACAGTGTCGCCAACGACTCGCCACCGTTGCGACGTTTCTTCGGAGCTGTGCCGCGGAGCTGTTGCCCAGGCGCTAAGCCGCGGAGATGGGCCCCGCAACTCGTTACACGCTTCGGCGTAATACAGCGAGTATAATGAAGATTTGATTTGATTTTGTCACAACCACCTGATGTTTTTTGACCTACTGCTCAGCTCTGACCTGATTCAAAGCGCAACTTTATGTGTAAAAGTGATGCAAAGGTAATTCACAAGCACAAAAAACACACAAAATTATATGCATGACGTGAAAATGAAATATTTACCATGGTTAGCTCAGATAAATAACCGCAGTGGAACGTTTATAACCGCAGTGGAACGTTTATTTTTGCAGCTGTAGCGTGAAATAGTTGAAAACATTGGCTTCGAATTCGAATATTAAGTAATACCACGATATATCAAAAATCTGACATACAAAAGCAATGAATTAATGATCTAATAATAGTCATTTCTTCCTTCAAAACCGAAACATTTATGCCGTTTCTCAAACATGACGCTAAAGCATAATTTTGCTAAAAGCCTGTCATAAACATTATTCCAAAATTTGTTCATTTGGAGTCAAATGAAGCGCTTCCGCCAATTCATCATATTATAAGTTAATGCAACTCACCGTTGTAGTTCAGTGGTAGATAAAAATTAAAAATTCCTACCGCAAAGTATTCCCTTCGTTTTGCACTACACCTAGATTTGATAAATCACGTGATCGTTGTTGCGCTGCTCTTATAATCGTTACGGTCATGTGACCGATTTTATGCAATCATCGAACAGAATTTCCAACCATTATTTCAAATTGTTCAAATATCTTTGTTACTCGAGAACCAGCCCTGCATGCTACTGCACAGTGCACACTGCAGTACGTATACAAAAGCGCAGCAAGAATGTATTTCAAGCACCATTCGAGTAACGTTGAGCATAAGAAATTAGTGTTTTTAATGCATTGCAGTGAAATTGGTCGACCAGGTGTTTCACTTAGATAAGATTTGTGTTTTTGACATATTAGCTGAAAAATATATATATTTTTGAGACAAGTTTTGGTAAGAACAATCCGGTAACTATTCTAATATATTTGAACTAGATTTGCTCAAGTACCAAATCTTATTTATTTATATAAGTAGTATATACGGGCTGATTTCCCACCCGCCACCCCACTCCTTCCGGTTGAGGTGGTGGCGGTTCATCTGCGCTGTTGGTGGCGAATTTCTTGTTTTGTGGTGGCGGTGGCTTGCTTGCTTGAGTCTGAAAATCAAAACAGTTCTTAAGAAATAAATTATTGCTGCATTTTGATAAAAAATTATTAATGCATTATGATATAAAATTTTGTTATGTACCGATTCAATAATTATTGCATTTTTAAGAAAAATTTTTGTTATATTTAAATAACTTTTGGTTTCCTTTCACCTTTTAATTTTTTATCCGTATTACAAATCTATGTTGAAGATTATGAGAACCACTGGTTAAGAAAGCGTAACCAATGACTTCCTTTTAGAGTGTCATTCATGAACTGAAATATGATACAGCAGATTCTATGCGTTTTGGTTCAGCATAAAGTTTTTAAAAAATATCGACTGATTTATGAGTTGCAGATGATATTAAAAATCTATTTTGAAGATTATGATAACCTCTGATTAACAAAACATATTTTATCGAACGGCTTCCTTTTAGAGATATTATTTACTATGAACGGAATACAACAGATTACAATTTACTGTGCAATACCACCCACCTTTTTACACTGGAATAAATCACCTTCTGTAAAACAGATACGGTGTATAGCTTCCTATAATTTTAGCGGGAATAGACCGCAAAAGTACTCTCATATTTTTGTGTTTTACCTTCTGCAAAATAGATACGTTGCATCGTTTCCTGTAATTTTAGCACTACAGATTCCTGCACAAGTACTCTCATCTTTTTGCTGTGTACTTCCTGCAAAACAAACAGGTAACACGGTTTAATTTCAGCGGGAATAATACACAAGATATAAAGGTTACATAAGCGATAGCAATATGAATCGAGCTGTTGCGTAATATTCTTCAGCTCTTGTTTTGAACAAAAATTTCAAGTTGTTGCGCAATCTTTTTAAACTCCAGGTAAGGTCTGTAAAAGGGATATTATAATTGTATCTCTGGTTAACGAGCATAACTAACGACTCCCTTTTAGAGGTAACCAACCTTTTTTCGCAATTTTGTGGTATAAAAAACGTGCACGAGTCAAAACAAACTATGCCTTGAAAAACTACCGCAAAATTTATTGAAAAATGAGTGATTGTGTTGATGCTATCTGTACTGATTTCATTCCTCAACCTGTTTTTTACTCGAATTCTTTTACATGTCTATCCGCGAGAAATCCTGACATGATGAAATTGGAAAATTGCTTGGAAACATTTGATTCCCCAAACTGGCCAAGCGATAGAATCACGTCCACTCCTTTTAACTTTGCAGCATCAGTATTTTATTACTTAGGAGACCAAGATCGAGTAAAGTGTTGGTACTGTAATGGTGGCATTAAAAACTGGGAAAACAACGATGTCGTATCCGAAGAACATGCTAAATGGTATCCTTTGCGTGAATTTCTACTTAGAAGGCAAAGTGTTCAGTATGTTAAAAGTGTTCTTCAAAAATATCCTGATCTGATACGTCCTAGCATTACCAATCCCACAAAAGCCGTAGAAGAGCAGTGTCTGATAATATATCTGAAAAACAAACTTCGCTTGCCCCCTCTTTCTCTGTTCCTTTGGAAGATCCAAGAAAAAATGCAAAAACTGAAAATTGAAGAAGAAATGAGAAATGACTATTCGATTACGTTTCTAAATTTGCTGTGATTTTACAACTGTTTTTGCATTTTAATAGTTTATTTGACTTCAGGTAATTCCTATGAACTGCGTATTACAAAGTTTTATTCTACGTAGTGACTGTCATTCTACAAAAGTTTAACAGGATTCCTCTAACTTTACATTTTCAGTGCGATAATAGTGTTTTGATGTTTATAATTTTTACAGTTACACAATTCCGAATCATTAAAAGTTTCAAAATATCAGTTGTTTACTATTTTGAGTGTTTACGTTTTTATTTTCGTAGTTGCTTCAAATGTTGAAATGACGCTCTAGACATTTTAAATTTGAGGCTTGTTCAAAACTTGTTCTTTGGCTGTTGTGACAGGACATGTCCAGACAAGTTGCAACCGGAAGTAAACGTTTTCTTTTATACAATAGAACAGGCAGTTCTGGTCATCACTATTTTACAGACTTTACGTAAACATTATTCTAACAGAAAATCGCAAGAAGTTTTCGTTTTCTTCAATACTGCAAGATTTTATCATACAAACAAACGCTTTTATTGGCTGAATTATCTCTTACTATACAGTAGATCGAGACAATACTGTTTCGGATCATTAACATCCGCACTCAAGTACATTTACCTTATCTGATCTTACCAGGAAGGTTATTATTAAATTTTTACAGATTTCTTGCGGTAAAACTAAACGATAAAACTTTTAAAATCAGCAAAAATGGCAAATTGGTGCGTGCTCACAATGAGAAGGTAAATCGAGCAAGATTGTAACGTCTTTACTCTAAACTATTTTGAATGTTTACGTTTTACTTGTTTCAGTTCTGGATTTTTCACCAGTTAATGTAGTCGACTAACCCAACTGATTTTCGCTTCGATTGATCCTGAGCGACCTCTTGCGGTAGATTAAACCAAACAGAGCTTGCACGATATTATTTAGCACAACCCGAATTGATATTACCACCAAGTCAAGAAAAAACAAAAAGAACGAACAAGTTTAGAAACTGTAAATTGATTCGCAAACACTCAAACCGTCTAAGGTGTAACACAGATCTGATAAGAAACTTGCAAAACACAAATGGAGAATTTAAGATGGTACTCTGAACTAATGAGAAGCTAAAAACCTTTAGGGTAAAAACCTTTAGGATAACTATGCAAAAATCTTATGCAAGAAATACTGTAAGTGTAAATAAAACGAAAACTTTTTCTGATCAATAAGCCGAGTCGGCTATTTTAAACAAACCATATTAAAAGCATACTCGTACTATTCCTGTTTTGTAAGATAAGATTTAAACGTTTGTGGATTACGACAAGCGGTTTAGGACGGGTGGTTTACGACAAGTGGTTTACAAAAAGTGATTTACAAGCGGTTTACGACAAGTGGTATCTAAAAACACCAAAACAAAACGATCAAACAGTAAAGGGGACGTTAAAAAATTGTAAAACCGAGATCTAAAAATACCAGAACAAAACGACCAAAGAGTAAAGGGGACGTTAAAAAATTATGAAACTGACCATATTGAACAAAGCACGCTAATTCGCAAACATTCAAAATGCATAACGTGAAGTAAACCGATCTGATGCCAAACTTGAAAAAACAATGAAAAAGAAGGTGGTACTCTGAAACCAGAGAGAAGTCACTGCTGAAACTACGTAGAAATCTTACTCAAGACCACATGAAATAAGTGTAAAATGCTTTTCTGTAATCTTGTTTAAAATTAGTACATTTTTAAATATTTTTGAATAAAATGGTTACAAATACCTATATTGTCATAATATTAGTACAAGTTTATGGTTGCATGTAGTATTTTCACTTCATTTTTGAATAAAGCTGTTAAAAATACACGTATTGTAATAAAATTTGTTTATAATTGGTACATTTTTGTATAAAATTGTTAAACGTACACCTATTTTAATAACATTTGTTTAAAATTTGCACAAGTTTACGCTTACATGTAGTGTTTTTACTTACATTTTTAAATAAAATAGCTACAAATACCCGTATTTTAATAAAATTTGTTTAAAATTATGGTTACGTGTAACGTTTTCACTTCATTTTTGAATAAAATTGTAACAGATACCTATATTTTCATACAATTTGTTCAAAATTGTGGTTACATGTAGCGTTTTTACTACCTTTTTTGAATAATATTGTTACAAATAGATATATTTTCGTAAAATTAGTACGAGTTTATGGTTACAAGCAGTGTTTTTACTTCCATTTTTGAAAAAAATTGTTACAAATACCTATATTTTAATAAAATTTGTTTAAAATTAGTACATTTTTGAATATTTTTAAAATAAAATTGTTAAAAATACCTGTATTTGCATAACATTAGTACAAGTTTGTGGTTAGAAGTAGTGTTTTCACTACCATTTTTGCATAAAATTGTTAAAAGTGCACATAATTTAATAAAATTTGTTTAAAATCACGGTTACAAGTAGTGTTTTTACTTACATTTTTGAATAAAATTGTTAAAAGTACATATATTGTAATAAAATTTGTTGAAAATCAATACATTTTTGAATAAAATTGTTACAAATACGCATATTGTAATAAAATTTGTTTAAAATTAGTACGAGTTTATGGTTACTTTTGAATAAAGCTGTCAAAAAACTTACTTGCAATAAAGATTTCCAAACGACATTAGAGGGTACGTGCCACAAACGTTTTATGTTTGGAAGTCTATTTTTAATAATATTTTTCCTAAAATTTGATGGTTAACACATCGCTACAAATATTTTGATAATACTACCACAAACTATCTTACGTGCACGCACCAAAAGCATGGATTCAAAGTTATTAATATTTTTTGCAGATTCATGTTGTTTAATAATAAGGTTGTTTTTAAATTTTACTATAACGATCGTGCGCACCATTGTGTGAAGAATCGTTAAAAAGTCTCTGCTCAAAATTGACGTCACTGCGCTTTTTTGCTACCAATTTGCAAAGCGGTGTTATATAGTCAGCGATACCTTATACGTAACTTTGAAAATTCATTACGAGTATCTGTTGTTTTCTTAAAGTTTGTTTGCAAACTGTACTACAGTATAAAAAATATTCACAGAATGCATCCTCTGCTTGAATCGTTGTTTGCTGCATGTCGCGTTCAAAATTTTCCCCATTTCATCTGCTTTTTCTTTATGGAAGCTCATAACACCACCTTGTGGTAGATGCATAGCAAATGAACCTCCGTCAGTTGGAGCGAAAACGACTTTACTGTAATGACAGATAAACGTTAGACGTTTAACCTTGACCACACCATTATTTAAAATATGGAAATCAAATGAAAAATTCGGGTCTTAATCTGCAATAATTTAAATTAGAAAAAGTTTCAGTCCGGACTACATCAGTTAGTGTACAGTATCTTTCGAACGCTCCTGTCAATTTTAAAACTGGGTAGATGAAAGGTGAATTAACCAAAAAGCACCACAAACTAAATTCACATCAAAAATTCTTTTTTGCTGCCTCACACAGTCAATGCATTCTTCTAAAAAGAAAAAGCTTGGAGATATATCTTATGAATCTTGAATGAATCTTGCGGTAGTTTTTCAAGGCATAGTTTGTTTTGACTCGTGCACGTTTTTTATACCACAAAATTGCGAAAAAAGGTTGGTTACCTCTAAAAGGGAGTCGTTAGTTATGCTCGTTAACCAGAGATACAATTATAATATCCCTTTTACAGACCTTACCTGGAGTTTAAAAAGATTGCGCAACAACTTGAAATTTTTGTTCAAAACAAGAGCTGAAGAATATTACGCAACAGCTCGATTCATATTGCTATCGCTTATGTAACCTTTATATCTTGTGTATTATTCCCGCTGAAATTAAACCGTGTTACCTGTTTGTTTTGCAGGAAGTACACAGCAAAAAGATGAGAGTACTTGTGCAGGAATCTGTAGTGCTAAAATTACAGGAAACGATGCAACGTATCTATTTTGCAGAAGGTAAAACACAAAAATATGAGAGTACTTTTGCGGTCTATTCCCGCTAAAATTATAGGAAGCTATACACCGTATCTGTTTTACAGAAGGTGATTTATTCCAGTGTAAAAAGGTGGGTGGTATTGCACAGTAAATTGTAATCTGTTGTATTCCGTTCATAGTAAATAATATCTCTAAAAGGAAGCCGTTCGATAAAATATGTTTTGTTAATCAGAGGTTATCATAATCTTCAAAATAGATTTTTAATATCATCTGCAACTCATAAATCAGTCGATATTTTTTAAAAACTTTATGCTGAACCTAAACGCATAGAATCTGCTGTATCATATTTCAGTTCATGAATGACACTCTTAAAGGAAGTCATTGGTTACGCTTTCTTAACCAGTGGTTCTCATAATCTTCAACATAGATTTGTAATACGGATAAAAAGCTGGACATAAAACCAACCTCGCCTCCACGTAATGTCCTGTGGAAACAACATTGTAATGTTGGCTAAAGAGGCTCTGGCATTTTTACTTTTTATGTCTGCCAACTTAGTCTTAGCAACGGCCTTACCTGTTGAATTTGCTCCTTGAAGCATTTCGGCTTCTTTTCCTAGCGGATGAGAAGTCGAGCTGTAAAGGAGGGAGTGGATAATGCAGATTTGGCATTGGCGAGGATGCGGGTGGTAGGCACCAAGAATTGTATATATGGGACATGTCAGGATTGCGTGACTGGATTTCAGATGATTGCCATGGAATCTTATGGTTGTAGAGGGTGCTGGTCTAAAACGCGCTCCGTACAGCGGCCGCAAGATAGTTCAGAGGCCCGCCCCTGATCTAGTCAATTGGGGGGGCTGCCTCCGTCAGCTTGTGGAAATCTCCATGCAATTGTAGCTCCAGTTGGCGACTGGGAGGGGGCCTGCAGTTGTATTGGGGGGGCATTCCTGAGGCCACTGCACAGAATGACAAGTCCTTTGCATATAGTTGCCTGGGTCCAGCTGCGGGACTTGATGTGGCCTAATAGTCAGCGACATGGTCTAGCGGTACCGCGCGCAGGTGACAGATCCTACGTGACGGGTTCGATTCACGGCTGGAGCCGATCGCATTTGACATATATAATGGGTGGCTGCTGACTCGAAGAGCGCAAGCTCACTTCGCAGTCTCCCTCAATTACTGTTGAATTTTCAGTTCAATATAATTTGAAAATAACCTGAGTTATTTATTTTATTTTTATTTTAATAACAATTTTTTTTTTCAAATCTGGTCTTTAGGTTTTCCCCAGTTATAAAGAAAAACCAAAACTTTATGAATGGAAAATAAACAAAAAAAGAAAACAGTACAGTTTGTTCCCCTAACAAGGAAAGAACCACTGTCGCAGCGAACAGTTCTTGAAGTGTTCAGCGGCAGTGAGAGTACTCAGCTAGTCAAAGCCTCTTCTCCTGCAAGGGTTCAGGTGGAGACAAGTGCGAAAAAATTTCCTTCAGACTGGACTTCTCGTCTGTTGGAGGAGAAGCCTCTGGCAAATCAAGAGGCAACAGTTTCAGCGGCATTGTCGATTGAAAAGTCGTATACCGCTCAAATATCCGGTTCGCTCACTCAGAATCTATCTATGTCTCCGGACGTTGGTAGCACGTCTGAGCGGCGTCGAGAAAAAATTATGAAAGAAATGAGAAGCGGAAGCAGCGAAAAAGGTTGTGGAAGGGGTTAGAGGGTTTGAACCTGCAACTCTGCATCAACGGAAAGGTCGATGGAGTCTTCTAGCACTCAATCGAGAACGTCAGAGCTGCTTCGGAAGGAGCTGAGGAGCCTGAGAACCCTGATCAGGGTTCGAAGGCAACCAGTTCCAACTAAAGTAGACTGACAATCAATACCTTAGAGCAAAATTGTTGTATTTTCAAAATTCATACTGTGTATGAGTAATAGATCTGCAACAAACGCTTCAATTAATCAAGAACAAATCCCAGCACGAAAAACCACGTCAAATGGATTTGAATGCTGGCAGATTAATCTTCACAGAAGTAAGGCCGCGAGCTATAACTTATGTGAAGTAACAAAAAACATTCGTTCGGGTATAGTCCTAATTCAGCAACCCTGGACCTATGGAGGCGCAATCAGAAGTAAACTCAGGGGATGGAAACTTTTTCAAGGTAATAAAAAAGATAAACGTCCCCGAGCATGTGTTTATGTCACTTCTGATATGACATGCTCTCTCATACCACAATTTTCTAGCGAAGATGTGGTAGCAGTGAGAGTTAAAAATGTAAGACGAGAAGGAGATAGCTTTGTCTTTGTATCGGCTTACATGGCTTTGGAAGAACCAGCTCCACCAGTAATTCTGAAAGAGCTGCTGTCATTCAGTGACAGAGATAAAATTCCTACCGTTATAGGAACTGATGCAAACGCACATCACACAGTATGGGGCTCCTCCAACGTCAATACAACTGGAATGGACTTGCTTATGTACTGTGCTAGTGCGAACTTGCACATTTGTATTGTGGGCAATGAATCCACCTTCAGAACGAGAAAAAGAGAAGAAACCGAAATGCTGAGAACTGTATAAGTTACTGGCATGTCAGTGATGTGCCATCCTTTTCAGATCATATGTATATTAGGTTTAGAGTTCAAAGTGGCACCAAAAGAACAAAAATGATCAGGAACGTTAGATGTACTTGCTGGAATAAGTATGCAAACGAACTTGATCGCAGGTTACATGATTTGAATAGTACACCAGTTAGCATATCATCAGTAGATGATATAGAAAAACTGGCATCAACCGTTCAATCACAGATAATAAAATCTTACAATGTATCTTGCCCTCAGCGTAAGATCTTTCGTAAAACTGACAATATTTGGTGGAATACAGAGCTAACCTGTCTCCGCAGAGAGGCTCGTAAAGCCCAACGTAAAGCCATCAAATCAAAACTTGAAAACAACTGGGAAGCTTTTAAGCAGGCCCAATTAATTTTTAAAAATACCGTAAGAAAAGCCAAGAGAGATTCTTGGCGTCTTTTTACGGAATCGATGAATAGCCACAGTGCAACCGCTCGACTGGTTAAAATTATGTGTCGAAACGAAGCGGTGCAAGTATGCAACGTTTTAAGACCTAATGGCGAATTCACCGAATCTTCTGTTGAGACTATGAATTGCCTCCTAGACACCCTAGCAACGGGAAGTCGAGAGGCAAACTATGGTAAAGCAGCAGAAGAACCAAATGATAACAACTGCTGTGTTACTAATGCACGACGAAATTGTTAGCTCCATCTGTTCACTTGAAAAGATGGAAAGAGCAATAAACGAATTTCGACCATTCAAGACGCCGGGACCAGACGGTATTTACCCGGTGTTACTACAAAAAGGCTGGAATAGTATTAGAAATATATACCAAACCATTTTCAAAATGTGCTTGAAGTACAGCTATGTGCCGAAAGTATGGAAGTAAGGGACTGGTATCTTCATCCCTAAATCTGGTAAAGAAAGCTATCATGAAGTCTTTCCGGATGATCACTTTAACTTTCTTTCAACTTTAATGGTTGGAAAGGTTATTGCTGTATCATTTTAATGATGATTCTAATTTGCAGCAAGGTTTTCTGCGTTCCAGTAAGGATTCAGAGCAGGAGTTTCACCTGAAACTGCACTGCACGAATTTGTACGACGCATAGAACTAAGCTTGGCAAAGAAAAGAACGGCACTAGGAATATTTCTGGATATTGTTGGTGCTTTTGATAATATCACACATAGTGGCGTTGCCGACGCTCTGCAAGAATTGAAGGTGTCGCCTCCTCTCGTTCATTGGATTGAGAATTTATTGAGACACCGCACAGTTCAAGTAGAGCTAAATGGTCAAAAGATTAAAAGAGAAGTAGTAAAAGGGAATCCCCAAGGTGGTATTTTGTCCCCTTTTCTATGGAACTGTGTATTAAACTCCTTGTTGGTAGACCTACGCTACAGGGGTTTTCATGTACAAGCCAACACCAACATGCTGTGGATCAAAGGTAGGACTCAAAAAGCGCTAAATATTGCAAGTAATTGGGCTCATAATCAAGAGCTTCAATTCAGCAGTACGAAGACTGAAATAGTTCTGTTTACTAACAAAAGGAAGCCGGATTTTGGAACCTTGCGTTTAAACGGACGCCAGCTAGAAATTTCCAAAAAAGCAACACTACTAGGTGTAATCCTTCATAGTAAGCTTACGTGGAAACCTCACATATCACGAATTGCTCGCAAAGCGATTGCTGCGTTATTACAATGTAGACAAATAATGGGCAGAGCTTGGGGGTTAAATCCAACTAGCATGCGATGGATATGCACTGCAATGATACGATCCGTCATCACATACGCGTGTACATCCTGGGTTGGTAGACTAAATAAAGAATATCTAGCAAAAAACTTTCAAGAGTACAAAGACTAGCATGTCTTATGATTTCTTCAGCATTTCCCAGCACCCCCACAGGAGCTTTAGAGATGCTGCTGAATATCATGTCAATAAATGAATTCATACTGTCAAAGGTAGTAAAAGGATCATATCGGTTATCCCGAGTGAGCTTTTGGCTTGCCAAGACAATTGGTTGAACAAGAAAAACGAAAAGTCACCTAGACGTATGCAATGAAGCAAAGGAAAACTTGCCTTTGCTGAGTATGCCAGCAGACCTAATAACTAAAACAAAGGTATTTGGAAAACAGTTCGAATGCCTCGTTATGGAAAGCAAAGACGCAGTGCAGTATGAGAATGCTTCAGAACCAAGCATAATCAGATGCTACACTGACGCATCCAAGTTAAATGGAAGAGCTGTTGCGAGTTTTTACATAGAATACGCATCAGTCTCTCAAACAGATCAAATTTTTTCCATCTGGGAAGATATAGTACTGTCTTCCAGGCAGAAGTCTTTGCTATAGCTGAAGTAGCAAAGGAACTGATCATGGATAGAATTGTAAATGAAAAAATTATAATTTTAGTGGATAGCCGAGCAGCAATTCTGGCAATCCAAAATAATATTGTGAAATCTAGCACAGTATTAACGTGCATGAAAAACCTGAATATATTGCGTAAAGACAATGACGTCACTATTGCCTGTACGCCGAGCCACACCGGCATACAAGGAAATGAGAAGGCGGATATCTTAGCTAAATCAGGATCAGCATTAAATTGCTCGGGGTCTGAACCTTTCATTTCAATCCCATATACTAGTTGTCGCGCTGCAATAAAGGATTGGAGTGTCAAAAGATGGAAAATATCTGGGATAGAAGGAAAGGATTGCTTGAGAACAAAAGAATATGTAGGATGGGCTTCGCCCCAGTTAACTCAACGACTTTTGAGGCTCAAAAGACCTAGAATAAATGAAGTGTTGCAAGTTCTCACAGGTCACTGCAACTTACAGAAACACAGGCGCACCATGGGACATGACGTATGATGGACATGTCCAAAATGTAACCTGGAAGAAGAAACTCCAAATCACCGTGTTGGAGAATGCACTTACTACCAAACCCTACGAATGAAGGTTTTTGGTAAAGAAAAAAACACAATAAAGTCGGTGGTCGAAAAACTAAATATAAACCTATTGGCAAAGTATTTATAGCAGGCCGGAAGACTTGCTGAATACGGCCAGTAGTACATTGAAATATTGAATAAACGAGAAAGCGGTGAAAGTTGTAATGGGCCTAAATAATGGCCTGCACAATGTGCCACTGAGGATTGAACCTGGTCACTCTTCTCTGGCACCACCGCCCTTTAATAATAATCATACGGATAAAAAATTAAAAGGTAAAAGGAAACCAAAAGTTATTTAAATATAACAAAAATTTTTCTTAAAAATACAATAATTATTGAATCGGTACATAACAAAAATTTATATCATAATGCATCAACATTTTCTTTTATCAAAATGCAACAATAATTTATTTCTTAAGAACTATTAAATATTTTTGATTTTCAGACTCAAGCAAGCAATCCACCGCCACCACAAAACAAGAAATCCGCCACCGCCTCCAACAAGCCGCCACCACAAAATAAGAAATCCGCCACCACAAAATAAGAAATCCGCCACCAAGAGCGCAGATGAGCCGCCACCATTTCACCTGGAAGGAGTGGGGTGGCGGGCTGGAAACCAGGCCGTATATACTACTTATATGTAGAAACCGTTTTGTCTTCGTAACTTGCTTCTGTGCCGACATTGGTTGATCAGTTCAGTTCTTTTACTCAAGGTTGTTTTGGGGTCGGCTGTAAGAATGATAAATTTTCCGCAAGGCAGAGGTTGCAGTGCTTGCCGCAGTGTTGGTATGGACTGACGTGACCGGAGCGTCGTTTGTAAACCTCGCAATGTAAAATTTTGTGTCACTTTTACAGAGGATTTTGATTAAACTGTTGCGATTTATTGAATTGTTGCAATTTAATTAAATTGCAAAAAGCACCTAAATCGCTTTTTAATTTCCATGGTGATATTGCATTCGCACGCAACAGGGTTGCCTTTTCGTTTTGTCATCGAGCCACAGTCTCTGACAGCATACTGACAGACTGTTATAGAGTCGTGCTAGTTTGAGGCTCTACAACACTGGCTATACGTGTCATGCTTAAAGTAAACTGTTTTGTAGTATGTTTGATAAAATAATGTTCTGAAATTAGTGAATGCAGCTGCGAACATATGCAAGGTATCTGCAACGTACCAGTACTCAGGTCCCGGCATGTATCAATAGCAAACTAGCAATATGGAAAGTTGCTAGACTAGATACTTTCGTAGTTAGCCTACTGTAGTCTGCAGTCTAAGTCCATCGCAAAATTTCTTATTGAATTGATCATGTTTTGCTGTAAAAAACAATTACATGCAGGCAAACAATACCAGCACTCGGTAGCACAAAGTTGTCTTTTCGCAATCAGCTTAGCAAATTAATGTTACACCGGTACATAGGCCTACAGTGTTAATTGCTAAGCTACTTGGTAAAGGATAACGAGCAGAACTTTGCTTTTATTCTGACAATACGTGCGTTTATTATGGCCATTCTCTCCGATACTGCATCATTGTGTCGATGGAATAGTTGTTTAGAACGCGAGTGAGATGTGCAGCAGAGTTCTAGTTTTGGGCTCGCTTCTCCTGGCGGCTTCGCTTCAACAACTAAAATGCAATGTCCTTCCTGGCCTACCGGAGGGAAGTCATGACGACTTTCTCTTGTTGGGTCAGAGGCTATAACAGCACTCCATCACCAACAGTGCAACGCACTCCTGTAAATCGTACCGTAGAGCGAGACAGCGCCGTTTCTGGCTATTAGCCTTTATCAGCCGCCCTCAGGTAAGAAACAGTTATACGATCTTGCCAAGATCACTCATCCTTTCGGATAAATATTTCTTAAAGAATTTAACCTTTGTGGTACGCATATCTACTCGTGTGGCTACGTCACCATTCCAGTCAAACTCTTTACGTGGCCAGGGTGAAGATCAACAACTAAAAAGCAATGTCCTTCCTGGCCTACCGAACGGGAAGTCATGACGACTTCCTCTTGTTGAGTTGTTGCGGCTGATGAAGGCTAATAGCCAGAAACAGCGCTAACTCGCTCTACGGTACGATTTACTGGAGTGCTTTGCACTGTTGGTGATGGAGTGCTGTTATAGCCTCTGACCCAACAAGAGGAAGTCGTCATGACTTACCGTCCGGTAGGCCAGGAAGGACATTGCTTTTTAGTTGTTGATCTTCACCCTGGCCACGTAAAGAGTTTGACTGGAATGGTGACATAGCCACACGAGTGGATATACGCACCACAAAGGTTAAATTCTTTAAGAAATATTTATCCGAAGGGATGAGTGATCTTGGCAAGATCATTCGTCCTGGAAGATGAATGTTTCTTACCTGAGGGCGGCTGATGAAGGCTAATAGCCAGAAACAGCGCTGTCTCGCTCTACGGCTTCGCTTCAGTCAAGATATTTCGTATCATAGCTTACTTTTTTGTTGCCTCTGAAACAAGTTATTGATTCGTGATTAATAGGTACCGGTATTATAAATAAAAGCTTATGGTTTTATTCAGTTAACTACACGACTAAAAAGCACACAACCAAGTAGGGTAGGTTAGCGGCTGTCTAGTCTAGCAACTTTCTACACTGCTGCTGTTTAGTAGGCTAGCTTGCTAATAACTTGCCTGCATTTTTGCATGTGTCCACAGTTGTATCCACTAATCATAACAGTACTTCACTAATAAAATTACAAAGCAGTTTATTTCAAAATATCTCAGTGAAACTAAAAAGCTTACAGCCAGTACCGTAGGGCTTCAGGACAACATCAGCATAGTGTTTGGCTCTATGACCAAACAAAACGGCAACTCTAACTGTTTTAATTATCATATCACCATGGAAATTAAAAAGCGATTTAGGTACTTTTTGCAATTTGATTATATTGCAAGAATTTAACACAAATTGAAGCAATTTAATTAAATTGCAACAATATAACATAAATTGTAGCAATTTAATAAATTGCAACTATTTAATCGAAATCAGGTGAAAAAGTGATGCAAAATTTATACTGCAAGGCTTTACAAACGGCGCCCCATACGGAGGTCGCAGTGTTTGCCGCCGTGTTGGTATGGATTGACGTGACAAACTGTTTTCCATTTTGGCCGAATTGATAGATCAAACCCCGCGTCTTTGCAATTTGCAAGGTTTTTAATGTTATTCTATTTTGCAATTTGCAAAAACGCACGGTTTGATCTATCAATTACATGGAAAACAGTTTGTCATGCCAATCCATACCAACACGGCGGCAAACACTGCAACCTCTGCATTGCGGAAAAAATTATCATTCTTACAGCTGACCCCAATACAACCTTGAATTAAAGAACTGAACTGATTAACAAATGCTGGCACAGTAGCAAACCTAAGCCGAATAACGTAATAACTTAATTTAATTCACCAAGGTATTTGGCTTTTAATATGTTATTTCTATTGCTCCGCTGTCACCATAGCCAAGTTGGTTGTTACACATTGCAATTTGCACGGTTGAATGATCGTTGTTTACTTTATTCGCGCCTGTTACGGTTAGATGTTTCTCATGGTTGAATGACATTTGTTTGTTTACCTTTTTTCGCGCCAGTCACGGTTCGATGTTTCTCGCGCCCTCGCCTTTTGAGTGCTACTACACCTTATCGAGCCAATACACAGTGTTAGTTACTGCTTATACCATAGACTTGTGAGGCGTAGTGTTTTAGTGATCTAATAGATTTTCGTTTTAATTTTTAAATCTCTACTGGTTTTTAGATACCCCTGATGATTCCATTTTTGGTGAAACAGACTGTTTGATTAAATAAATTTTACTTTTTAAATGTGGTGATATCGCATATTCGCTCCAACTGAATCTAGTTGTCGAGCACTTTTTGAAACACTGATCTCCACGATTATTGATTCGTATCTAAATTATATTTCATTTGAGTCTTCTTTATTCTTTTGTTATGGCTTCTAAAGATTGGAGCGCTTTTTTACGAGCTTTACAAAGCAAATACTTGATTGTGGATGGCTTAACGTTAAATTTTGAACATGAAAGCATTGTTCGTAACTTGTTGGCCGACATTAACGCTGATTATGATATGCTAATGGTTGAGAGTGTGCTGCTTTCCGATTTCGATTTACTTCCCGGTGCTGAAACCACTAAGTTGGGTGTTCATCAGTCTAAACTCGAGTTCGATTCTCGTGTCAAGGAGTGGTATGATGATATTAAAGTAAGAGCTTGTGATAAATCATTGAAATCTCACCTGCCCTTGGCACCCTGGTTGGATGGGCGGTCTGTTCGTTTCCATCACTCCACCAGCTCTACCGCGATTAGCCGGAGTTGTAAAGAGAGCCAGGTTAAATTGAAGTTGGCTTTGTACGCTAAGGAGATTGAAGAGGAAAAGAGCCTCCAACGATAAGGAGATAATCAAGTTTTAGAGAAAGTCGTTTTACTGAAAGCAGAATCAGCTCAGCGTGAGGTAGCTAAGTTGTGTGAATCTATAGAGCGTGAATGTGCGAAACGTGAAAAGGAATGGGACGCTAAGATGGCTATGGTCGAGACTAAGGCTAAGACTTATTCTAAGGCGAGACTAAGTCGAGACTAAGTCGAGATTATTCTAAGTCGAGACTAAGGCGAGACTAAGACTTATTCTATTTGAATAAGATTTTCATGCACCAGCATAGGACTATAGGCTAATTGTAAAGACAGGTCTATTTGGTTGTTTTAATTTTTATGATTTGATTTGGTGCTATTTTCCTTCAAACCCTCTACTGCAAAGATGACCTCTGGACAAATTGAAAAATTAATGCAAAGGTTAGATGAAATCTCCTCCAGACAGGAGGAGTATCAAAATAAATTTTTAGGTGATAAGGACAAAACTGCTGCTGCTTCTGATATTGTTTCAGAGTCCGTTGACCTCCAAGGAAGGCAACTTCATGAACTGGCAGAAATGATTACATCAGTAAGGTGTGCTGTTGATCAGATTGCAGCCCAAGTACAGGAAAATGAAAGGAGGCTCGACGATATGGAACAATATGGCAGAAGCAACTGCTTAATTCTCCATGGATGCAAAGATCTTCCTCCAAAGGATGCTGAAAATAAGGTAGTAGAGAAACATGTCATAGATGTATTAAATTCTAAACTGCAATTGAACACCCCTCTAACTAGCCTTGACATCGACATTTGCCATTTTCTCCCCTCTAAAAAAGGGAAGAATCCTATTATAATTAAGTTTGTCCGAAGAACAGTCAGAAATGAGGTTTTTAATAACAAGTCAAAACTGAAGTCCTTGGACTCGAACTCGCGGCTTGCAATTACTGAGTCGCTAACTAAAAGACGTCTCAAGCTTGTTGATGAAGCTAGACATGTTTTTGATTTCAAAAATGTTTGGACTATGAAGGGCTTTGTGTATTGTAGATTCCAGGGGCAAAGACATTATATCGATGACTTCAGCGATATCTCCAGAATTAGGTTAGGGCCTACTAAGCAAGCTTAAAACTGGAATTAAAGAATTACTGATTTGGCCTTTGATCAAGCCTATGCCTAATCATTCACTCTAAATGAACTTTTGAGTTGTTCTTTGTTTTTACAAAATTCTTGTTTTTTCCTAAATTCTAATTTTTTACGTAAAAACAGGAAAGTGGAAACTGGTAAAACACAGGTGTGGAATAGTTTTAGAGTTTCAAGGTAATTTGGCAAATAAAATTTGCTCTCACTATGGAACCATTAACAAACTGATTGCTAGTATACTACAGTAACAGACTATTTGGATGTATTATTTTTAACCGTTCAGTTCAAGATCAAACAGAGGGTAATAAAAATAGCATGATTAAAATATCAACTCTACAGCTAATATACAACCATCTATAGACCTTTTTATGTTGACTTATCCTATCCTTAATCTTCTTATACCGGTACAGTAAATCTTGACAGTAAACAGTTCTTTTTTCTTTAATTTTAACCATTTTTTTTTTATATGCTCATTTTGTGTATTGTTGTAAATAGTGTTGTTTCTTGTTTATTTCATGTCATTGCCACGACCTTCAAAAATATGTTCTAAAAATAGTTGTTCTAACAATATTAATGTCAGCCAAGTAACAAGCAATGAAAAGATAAGCAAATTTTACTCAAGCAAAGCCAATGCAGGTACATTTGATGCAGATTATTTAAATTTTACCTTTGATCATAAATTTGTACATTTGTTAAATAATGATAGTGAATTAGACATTGATTCTTCCCTTACTCTAAATGAACAATATTTGGAATCCTGTGAGATCAAAAATCTTTCTTTTAACAATAGCTTTAAAAATACCTTTACTGCCTTAGCCCTTAATATTTGATCTATAGTAAATCCGTTGAACTTCAGCAAATTGGAAGCCCTGATTTTGAGTATGCAATGCAAGCCTGATGTGATTTCTATTTGTGAAACTTGGATCAGACCAACGCACTTTGGACCTTAGAATAACTTAGATGGGTACAAATTTGTATCGAATAGTCGTAAAGCTTGTCTGGGGGGTGGGGTTGCCTTTTATGTGAAAAACAGTCTTCAGTTCAATGTCATTAATGAATTGTTTGTAATGGATGAGAAAATTTTTGAATCTCTCTTTATTCACGTGCAAGTAGGAAAAGAAACTATTGTTTGTGGTACAATTTATCGTTCCCCAGTCGACCTTGTTAAAGCACATCTAGATTTTAGACTTCAACTAATAGAATGTCTTGAAAAGCTGGATGCCAAAAGAAAATGTTATATATTTGGTGATTTTAATTATGATCTTGCCAAATCAAATGAGAATACTCATGTTAGTGATTTCACTGAGGTAATGTTAAATCATAACTTCTGCTCTATCATAAATAAGCCTACTAGAATTACAGATACTAGCGCAACAGTGTTAGATCACATATGGACAAACGCGTATACTGATCATATAAAATCTGGAATTATTTTGCATTCTGCATCAGACCACTTGCCTGTATTTATGTGCGCTGATAAAAGTAAAGCTACTTCCTCAAATATCCTTACTAGAAGCTTTAATGATGCTAATATGAGAAAATTTAATCTTGATTTGCAAAATATTGATGTAAACCCTGTTTTAAACGAAACCAAAACTAATCAGTCTTATGTGTTTTTGGCAGATAAGTATCACCAAGTGTTTGATAAATCGTTTCCATTGATACAATTAAATAACAACAATAAAAACAGTTGGTTTGATAAAGATTTGCAAAAACTATTGCAAATAAAAGAAAAGATGTTCAGAAAATACTGCGCTAAGAAAAATTTGCTTTCCAAAGTTAATTACAATAAAGCAAGAAACATCTACTTTCGTACTTTAAAAGAAAAAAAGGAAGCTTATTATTCATCAGTTTTTGAGAGACATAAAAATAATTTGAAACAAGTATGGAAAATTGTTAATAATCTTCTCGGTAAAAAGAAATTAGATCCCTGCTCTACTCTTAAAATTAACAATCAGTTGACCAGTGATGCTGCAACAATTGCTAATCACTTTAATCTTCACTTTGCTGAAGTTGGCACTAAGCTGGTCAACAACCTTCCTCCTACTTCTCATAATTTCAAGGAATACTTGCCTCTTCCTTCATCAAATTCCCTTTACTTTAACCCCACTTCTCCTCTTGAGATTAAAAGAATTATTACTGATTTAAAATCAAAAAATAGTAGTGGAATGGATGGGATCCCTTCAAAAGTTTTAAAATGTACCCCGGACAACATACTATGGGCTATTGCTCACATTTTTAATCTCTCTTTAAGTAACGGTGAATTTATTGATGCTTTTAAAGTAGCTAAAGTAGTACCTGTTTTTAAGAAAGGTTCGACCTATGATGTTAATAACTACAGGCCAATCAGCTTATTACCTGTGTTGTCAAAAATTTTGGAGAAATTGGTGTATAAACGCCTTGTTAGTTTCTTGACTAGACAAGGTTTTTTTCACAAAAATCAATTTGGTTTTAGGAAAAATTTTTCTACCAGCCATGCAACTACGCTATTAGTAGAAAATATCACGACAGCCTTTGAAAAAAAGCAGTCAATGATTGGAGTATTTTTAGATTTATCCAAAGCGTTTGATACTATAGATCATAAAATATTGTTACAGAAATTAATGCATTACGGGGTAAGGGGTCTACCTTTGGAATGGTTTTCTAGCTATCTGAATGACCGCACTCAACAAGTAGTATGCAACAATCGATTATCTGATATTTTGAAAATAAAGTGTGGTGTCCCTCAAGGTTCTATTCTTGGACCTTTGCTGTTTTTAATATATGTAAATGATTTTTGCAGATGTGTAACAAAAGGTAAGACTATAATGTTTGCTGATGATACAAATTTATTTTTTAGTGAAAGTTCTTATGAGAAAGTATTCCAAGTGGCTAATGAAGAGTTAAAAAGTATTGATAATTGGCTGACAGCTAATAAACTTTCTCTTAACATAAATAAAACTAATTACATTGTGTTCCGCACTCCAAATAGTAAGCTTTCTTGTCAACATGCTCTCCAGTTGAGGAACAGAGAAATTAAAAGAGTCGTTTCTGTTAAATTTTTGGGCGTTATAGTACATGAACATTTGTCTTGGAAACCTCATATGGAAGCGTTATTGAGTAAAATTAGAATTACGTGCAGTATTGTTCACAAAATTCGCAATCATTTGAGCCAGCGCATATTACTTTTGCTGTATAACTCTATGATAAAAAGCCATCTCCAATATTGCATTATGACTTGGTGCAATGGTAATAAGACCATGGTTAAAAAACTTCAAAGTTCGGTTAACAAGTTTATTAGATTAATATTTAAGCTGAATTATAGAGATAGTGTAAAAACTCTGATGCAACAGTATAGTCTTTTGACGATTCATCAATTAGAAAAATTAGAAACTGCTAGCTTTATGTACAAATATTTGCACGATGAATTGCCAGTCACTTTTCGGAATCTCCTTGACGACAACCAGTTAGCTAGTAGTACCTCTCGTCAGACTAGAAGTCAATCTAATCTATTCCCCCTGTTTTGTAGAATCGAATTAACTAAACAATCTTTGAAATATCGAGGTCCATTGACTTGGAATTCTATTCCAGTAACCATTCGGCAAAACAAATCGCACAATTCTTTCAAAAAAGCGATAAAAAAAAACATGCATGGTTTAGCCTACCACTCCAGTAACTTATAAATTTATTGTGAAAAGGTCATAACGTAATTGCATTATGTAGCTTCATTTAATTGATTTAAAAGGCAAAAACAGGTATCTGCTGTTAGTTTTTCTTTTACAGATTTGAGTTTCTCCAACCATCTCCCATTCAATGAGCATTTTCAAATTTTTTTTGGTTTTCCAGTTTCCAATCCCAACAATCCTACGTTGTATGAAACATTTCTTTAATCTGCATCAGTTTTGTTGCCTATTCAACTGATTGGAACAATTTGAGCGAATTTACTGATGAAAGTTAATAATTATTATTTTTTGAACCACTATCGGTATCGTAGTTGAACGTCAAATTAGAATTGGCTTACTGCTTAACTCTAGTTCAAGTAAATTTTGCTTTGCAATCCATTTTTTATTTTTGGTCATTACTGTTTACGTGGCGGATTGTTTTTTTGTTTTGTTTTTTTTAAGTAGGCCTATAGCAAACAAAAGTTAACCTAAGGTGCAGCGACCGTGCTTTTTTTTTTTTTTAAAAAGTTGTGTTTATTTTTTAACTCCTGCACGTTTCAACGTATATCGTTTTGTCGCTGTAACCTGTTTTTCGGCCATTGTTTTTGTTCCTTGTTTTTGTTAGGTGTTTTTCTGGTCGTTAAATAAAATATACTACTACTACTAAGGCCTGGGACGAGGTGTCTGGGTTAGATGAATGGAATGCTCACCATCGTTCTTTTTGTGTAAGGATCTTGAAACTCGCTTCACCGACCTTACAGAAAAACAACCACATCTAAATGTGCTCAATTTTACATTAGCCTTTGATAATTTTGTTAAAATTATTTCCGAAACAATTAATCAGCACGCTCCTTTGAAACGATTGTCACGAAAAAAGCGTTAACTGGCCAGCAAACCATAGCTAACAAAAAGCATTCATAAATCAATTGGTAGAAAAAGATCAACGTTCAAAACTAATTTCATGAACGGTAGCGCCAACGAAAAAACATTTTATAGAAAATATATTAATGAATTAAATAAGGTTCAAGCTTTATGTACAAAAATGTACTTTAAGACAGAATTAAAGACTCGCAGTGGCAACCCACAAAAAATTTGGGAGCTTATTAAAACAACCCTTCCTTCTCCCTGAGACTTAGATTCACCAAACTCATTGCTTATTAACGGCGACGTCAAAGATGACCTGGTGGCGATCACCAACGAAGTTACAAATTATTTTCTTCCATAGGTAAAAAGTTAACTCTAAAATTTTCCTAACACCGAGCCATCAATATGTTTTTCCTATTTGAAAAAACGTGCATCTTCTTCCATAATTTTAACGACTCCTACTTTCAATGAAATTAAGTATGCAATTCAGTCTCTGCAATTAAATAAAGCTGTTGGGCATGATGATATCCCTTCATTTTTTTTTAAAAGCTGGCTGTGATACCATTCTACCCTTTATGTACGTTTTTCCAGACTTCATATTTACTAATGGTATCTTTTCTAATAACAGTAAAATTGCAAAAATTATCCCTGTATACAAGACAGGTTCTAAGCAGGAAGTTAATAACTATCGTCCTATTTCTATGTTATCTTGTTTAAGCGAAATATTTGAAAAGCTCATACACGTAAGATTAAGCAATTTTTTTTCATAAACATGACATTTTTCAACCTACCCAGTATGGCTTCCTAAAAGGTAAAGCCTGCAGCACTTGATGTGATAATTGAATTATATAACAATATTAATTCTAACTTATACTCTGGGTTGCTACTTCTAGATTTTAAAAAGGCATTTGATACAGTGTCGCATGATATTTTGCTTTTTAAACTGTCTCATGATGACATACGTGGTCCTGTGTTAGATCTCATTTGGTTTTATCTACTGTAAGTCATAGAACACAATGTGTCTTTAGCGATGACGTTTCATCAGATATAGCTCCGCTAAGAATTGGTATCCCACAGGGATTTAGTGTTGGGCCTCTGCTTTTTTTGATTTATATTAACGATTGGCACTGGGCGGTTGAAAGTATTCCCAGACTTTTTGCTGATGATATTTGTTTATTAAATTGTGACCCCTCTTTGTTCAAACTACAAGAAAAAGTAAAGCATGACCTAAATAATTTAGAAAAATGGTGCGAAGTCCAAAGTTACAATTAATCCTGAAAAATCCATAACAGCTATTATTCCACCAAACCTGCGTAACTTTTACTAAGAATAATGTAAAAATTTCTCCCTGCCTTGAAGCCAAATATTTAGGCTTAATAATAGATCACGAACTCAACTTTCAACCCACATTTTATCCTTAGAAAAAAAATTAAGCCGAACAGTTGGTAGTATCTCCATAGTCAAACACTCTCTTCCACAAGAAATGCTTCGGCAACTATACTTCGCTCTGATTCAATCTCAACTCCTTTATGGCATAATTACAAGGGGATCAACCTTTTACGGCTACCTAAATAGACTAACAATTCTGCAAAACAGAGCCATGTATCACATAGGAGGAGGTGACTATCGACATAGAGTAACGCCCATATTTGTTTGTTTTCAAATATTGAAACTAGATGATCTATTTAAATTTGAAACCGCGAAGTTCATGCACAAATTTATGCACCATAAACTTCCCTCTACTTTTACAGATTATACGTAAGAACCTCAAATATTTCAACGCGAATCACTAAAGTTTCTTCAAATAACTACAATGTCTACGTTCCAAAACTTCTCTCAACCAGATTACAAAGATGTATAAAGTATCACGGTGTCAAGACATGGAACCCGATTCCAAAAGAAATCCAAAATTTGTCATTTAAAAAATTTACTATGCAATATAAATCATATCTAATTTCGTTCTATACATAACTAAATATTGTACTAAAACTCTTTGATAGTAGCGAAACTTGTCAGTCTGCACTGGTTAGGACTACAATTTCCCCCTTTTTTGTTTCAAAATTATAAGCAATAGTGTAAATTATATGCATAATTAAATAATTCTTAGGGTGACTGCTTGACTTGATGACCGAAAGGTCAGTTCGCAGCCTCCCTGCTTCCTGTATTGATTGCGACTTTTGGCGCTTGATTTTTACATGAGGCCAAAATAAACTTGTTGTTGTTGTCATCGTAAGGTTGGTTTGAATACTCGTGAACAGACAACGGAGGGAGCAAAAAAATAATTTATTTACCCAGAAGCGAAATATATGTACCCAAAAGTAATCTTGATGGCCATAGCGAAGTAGTCTCATATCCCAATAGCAAGTTCGGTGAGGATGGCTGTAAGTGTAATGGGTTTTTGCCGGGTCGGAGGGTTGAGCCCATTCACGCAGATGAGAATATAGTCTATGCACGTAAGTATACTGAGCGACAGCGCAGTGAGTCTAAGCGACGATCGGCCTTGCCATGTAGTATGAACAGTCGTAGCCCTGCGTTGATCACAAAGCACGTACCTGACAGCGGAGTACTCTTCGATGTACCAGAAACACGTGGTCAAAGGAATGGTTTGTTTTGGTTAAGACCAGTGGAAAATCATGCGATACCTCGTTCCATTTCTATGCCCAACGATGCAATAGATTATATCGCTGCACTGATACTGCACTCGCTGCAGCAACTCAAGACTATCCTACTCCTTGCCCCGTCATTGCGAATTTCGATGGTGACCCGTTACTGATCATTCACGCTCAGCTTTGATAAACACATTGCTCAATAAATGCCAACAGCATCCGAAAAATTAGTGTATTTGCTCCAGCATTGTATGCCAAAAATAAGACAAGATTTAGAACACAAGGCAAGATTTCCGAAGATTCGGAGATGGGTTATAAGTTGGCGCGTGAAACTCTGTATAGAGAGTATGGCCAACTTCACGTTGTCGCATATTGTTGCGAGAGACGCTCCTGCTGGTTTGCGAGGTTTAAGCGTTTATGTTGCAGAGTATCAGAGAGTTTGCAACACTCAATTTTTTAGGCATTATTCAGAAGATCACCGAAAAACTGCCAGACGACAAGCAAAGAGATTGGGTAAAGTGGTCGTTACAAGTGCTACAAGACACCAGTTATCAAGCAAAAATTCCCGAACTTGTGCGCTTGATTCAAAATGAAGCTGACGAAGTTAACTCTCTTTACGGAAAGATCTTATTCGGTCGGCCTAAAGGGCATGAACCGACAGTGCCCCAACCTGGAGTCAAAGGGTCTGGTTTTAAGCACTGTAGCTGCCACCCAACTACAAGAGAAAACCGATGCAAAATGTCTCTTTTGCAAAGACTCGCACTATGTGTGTGGATGTGAAGATTTTCAGAAAACACAGGGGTACAAAAGGCTTGCACTTCTGAGAAGCGAGAGGCGGTGTTTTTGGTGCCTAAAAGCAGGCCACGATATGAGCTGATGTGAGGTAGAGCAAGGGTGCACAGTAAAACACCGCAAAGACCCGAAGCATCACACATTACTTTATAAGTTCAAAACAAGTAAATTCGCTGGACCTTACTTCATAGCTCTGCCCGTGAAAATTTCCTAGTGGAGAAAAAGAGATTTCTTCGTATGCTCTTGTAGATTCGAGCTCACAACGAACATTTCTTCATGAAAGCTTAGCGAAGAAGTTAAACATAACAGGGGAAAAGCAAAGTGTACCGATTCGTACTCTGTCTTCTGAACCCGATGAAGATGTCATTGACAGCCAATCTGTTACCATTAGAGTAGCTGGTCTGAGCGAAGGTGAAAATTGTAGCGTCGAGCTGATAAATATATTGACGGTCCCCAAGCTACCTCTGAAGGCTACTCCACTATCTCTTTCTGAAGAAATTTGGATCATGGAGCACTTGCGCGGCATTAACTTCACGGGGCTTCGAGACAAGTCGGTTGGGCTTCTTATTGGGACCAGATTTTGCGTTTCTACTTCGCCCGATTGAAAGTCGTTATAGTCTCGAAGGCACCGCAGATACCATTAAGACGATTATTAGTTGAGTGCTGTTTGGTTCTGCTTTGTCCCCATGTTTGTCTAAAGAAGCAGATTATCTCTGTCGTCCAAACTAAAAACGCCGTATCTACAATATTGTCAATTTTCACTTTTTTCAAAATTTCGATAGTAGGCCTACTCAAAAAGCTCTACATCGAGGTATGTTTAGATGATTGAAATTCGGTCTGGATCAAATTTTAGAAATTTTAAAATGCCATATCTGCAATAATTTTTAACCTCTCACATAGTTAATATGACAAATCTTCATTTGCGGCACGCAATGTGGTAATTATTGTTCTTAAAACATCGTCGCAATACAATGTAGAAACGCCGTAACTGCGCTTACGTTGTTATTATACAAATGTGCAACACAGATACGACGTATCTGCATTTCAGTAAAAGCAAATTAATAAGCAGTTTATGCACATATTGGTAAAACTTTGTGCTAAATAGTTGCCATAAGGCATGTACAGTGATTTACGCTGTGACGACCAACCACACGACGACGACGACGCTGATGTTTCAGAGTCGCTACCGTGTGGTCGAAAAGAATTTAAAAATCAAGAGAGCGGACCAAAATGTAAAACACTAGATTCAAAAACATAATTGGCGCCTCAGCTCTGTTTATTTTACTGCTAAATTTCACGTTTTCTCAATGCTGCCAATTTACAAATTACTCCTGGATCAGGGTAGAATAATTAATTACCTTAGTATCAACAAATTACTGATTTAACGGGCTTCGCTTACTTCTCTTAATTTGAAAAGAAACTAACTACCATTATTTTAACGGAGATGCGAGCAAAAAATAATATGAAAGTAAAAAAAAAATGATTTGCACGAACTTGCTTAGGTGTGCTTCATATAGATAATTTGAAGTGGAAGAGCCACATTTTTTCCAATTACTTGTTTTCAAAAGTGCTAGTTTATACTTTGACACTAATGATAAGTGCGCTTTCATCTAATACGCGGTAAACTTTAAAGTTTAATAAACCTTCCTTGCTTAACAAAAAAACTATACGTCGTGCAATCTTATTCCATGGGCCACAAGAACAAAAAAAAAAAATAATAATAATAATAATACATAATTATGGTCGCAAATTATAAAACGGTACATCACCAATTGATTCCAAAATTGAAGTTAAAAAGCCTTGAACACGCTGTTTCGCCACAAGGCTCTTAAGGAGGGAAACTAAAACTGTATAGGTGAAATCTTATTTAAATCGAACATATGTCGCAATAATTTACGATAGGCTACAATGCTTACATATATTTTTTCATCTTTTTTCTCATGATGAGGATTATTCCAGTGAGCCAGCATATGTTTGTGATCAGAATACGCTCGTAAGGTAGGATCGCATATGGTGAGTATAAACTTGACGCTTTGATTTGCTTTCGCGTAAGTGTCTTTAATTCTTCTTGGAACAGTTTTCATGGTTAGATATTGCGGTGTCTTCTCGTAACCTATTTCGTCAGCGGTTCTTGGTGGAAACTTGGATCTATAAAAATGTTATAATATCATTTTCATTTAAAATCGCTATACACTGAATCATTCACTCTGTCTGTATGTCCAATTTTTGACGACTTTAGGCCCATAATCCTTGTTCCTAGTTTCTGCATGACATTCAATTTTTTGAGATCATAGGCTATTGTTAAAAATAGTGATTACAGTCAAATCCTGTTATTCTGCCACCTCGCTAATGTGCCATTTTTGACCGACCCTGACAAAATTCTATGGAAAATATAGGGATTGCAAATGTACCATGCCACTTCTTAATTTCGGTACCATGCCACTCCTTAATCTCGGTACTATGTGTAATACACTGTACAGTAGATAAAACAGCCTTGTGACGTAACAATGTAATACAGCATTTTTTTGTGCCGCCACTTTTTGTTTAAGTATTAGTGTTTGTACAATTAACTGTGCTGTAGGCCTACAGCACAGTATTTTCGAATTCTAAATTTTGCCTGCAATGCACGAGATCCGCCGAAATTAAGAACATGCTCCAGATAACGATTTTTTAGAGTTTTGGGCAGAGTTAAGCAATCTTGAGAGAATAAACGACATGACATATACTGTAGCCGTATAGCGTTTCGTTCGTAGCGTTTATCGTTTCATTAATGCAGTACTCCACATTGAAGTACAGCATACGGCACCAGTTTTGCGAACTCTCGATACCATGCCACTTTGGCTCGGTCCCAACGGGTGGCATAGTAACGATATTTGACTGTATGACCAGTTTTTATGACCAACAAATGTTTCCACAACAATTTGTTGTTAACGAGAAATAAAAACTTTTTAGTTTCAAGCTCATCTAACGAAAATGATTCTATTGGGCCGTCATCACCACATTTGCCAAAGCTTCACATTCCACCATCTTTAATGCTTGCTCTGTGTAGACATACTCGGCTATTCTGCTCTGTAGAGCATCTGCAGTGGCGTAGTAATTGCCCCCCTTAAGAAGACCTCTGCCCCCCGTAAAAAATATTCCGATAGTGTTCGAAACAACACTGCAATTACCTTTTTCAAACCTAGAAGTAAAGCTAATATAAGTTCCCACGCGTAGGTTAATTTTTGCTGCGCTCATGGCCTCATCACATTACGGACCCGAGTTTTTAGCTTTGAAACCTTGAGGGACAATGCATATTGGTCATTGTAACGTCAGAGTCATGAATTGTTACCTAAAACCGTGGTGTTGCAAATCAATCAGTATCATTTACTATAACCGTGGTGTTGCCTATGTAGTTTTACACTGATGACGGTATAAGTTTTTACCGAAACGTTTGTGAGTATAATTGCAAATATACTGGCTATTATCTTTTTACTGAAAATCAGTATCAGTTTATTCTTGTACCAGCACCAGCAAAAAAACAAAACAATAATTTTTGTTTTAAATATAACAGAAATGCAAATAAAGTCCAGTACGGTGCAAAGGGAGATCACGAAAGAGCAAGACGCTCACCTGGCCATGGCCAACTTATTTCACCTAGTTTTGTAAAACAGTGCTTAACGTAACACACGTGGTACCAGTGGCTAAAACAGTACTGTATCATGCTAACATTCACTTTTCCTCCGCAACATACAAGTAAATAAACTAAACAATACATTCACATTTCTTTGCAACATCTAACCGGCTAATCGCAGTATAGATTCAGACTTCGAACAAAGACCTACGGAAAATCACGCCATGCATTATTTTACAATCACTAGAATTCTTACTGTTAGTTTTTCTTTTTACCAAAAAAATGAAAGCAAAAAAAGAAAAAAAAAGTTTTCCCCTACTATCTCAACCCCTTCCCCCAAAAATGCAATTTTTACGTGCAATTCGCTTGCATTACCTCTTAACAAGTTTATGAGAGAAAGGCCGAAAGGGCAGTTTTTTTTTCAGAGTAATTTAAAAATATTAAATGCTTTAAAATGAAAAAGCGTCGATATTAAAATGCTAGTAGGCAGTAGCGAGAATTAATTGGTTTTAAGGAATAGGAAACTAGAGCAGCTGTAACAGAAATTTCTTGGTAACAAGGGAAGTTAGCCGTGTAAGGTAGGCCACTAAAACCTTACAAGCGAAATGCTGACAATTCTAGTCAATCATATTATAGCTATTTCACGGTGATTAGGCCTACCAATCGTTAGACAGGCTCAGACTAGATTAGAACCCGAGATCTATTGAATCAGAGCCAGAAACTGTAACCGCTGGGCCATCGAGTTTTTTAGAAATTTCTTAGTCTAAACTTAAGCCTATCTCTGTCTTAAGTTTATGTCTAAGTACAGTGGCACCTCTTGCACTACGACAGGTTTTCATATGATTAAATTTTATGGCAAGTATAAATAGGACTGTGTTCTCAAATATTTCCAGAGTCGCAAATTAGTGTGAAATGAAACCGGCCTAAAGATTGTATTCTGTAGGCCTATTAGTGTATTAGGCAAAATGGATTTAAAAACTTTTTTTCAAAGAACAGCAACATCCGCACCAAACAGTTGCGGAACAGAAAAATAAAAGAAAAAAAAAAGTTTTTGCAGCCAAGCCTTTGGTAAGCCTACCGCTTTTGAATCTCAGACAGACTCTAATAATGGTGCTGGTGACATTCAATAAATGTTAATACAGATAATTGATAATTCTGCTGGAGAAAGTGATCAGAGCTTCCCAAACTGGGGGTCGCGCAACAAGCTTCAGGGATCGCAGGAAGTATAGAAATTTTAAGCAAAGCGTTGCGTATTCCGCATTTATACTGTTGTACTTTTTAGACTTAAAATTGGTGCAATTGCGCAAATATCATTCTTAACCTAGCTGTCGATTCTGGCCTATCGCTAGGCTTGCACAAAAGAGTGTGGCAGCGGATAAATGCTTCCGCGTTCTTATCAAGTGACACAGATGTAGGTGTATGCATAAACTGTTTCGTTTCGTCACTTTGGCTTCAGGTACGTGGCACAAATGGATATATCTTTTTGTTTTTACCGGCATAAACAAATATTGAGCCACGGCTGGATTTGCTTTGTGGGAGAAAGCAATCGCACTTATCACATTAATATAAATGTGCTTGCTTTTTTGTTTTTAATAGGCTACTTAAGTGTAAACAAGCATACATCAGAATCAGAAATTTTTTATTTGTCGTCAAGACGAAAACGGGCATGTAACACACACACACAAAAAAAGCACAACATTGGAGAACTTTTTGGGACAGGGAGACTGCGAAAGACCTCTCGCTCATCAAGTCGAGCAGCCACCCTAGATCTAGAAAGATTCGTAGATATTAAAAATTGAACCGAAAAAGAAATAAATCGAAAGTTTTATTACTGTGCGAGTTACACAGTGTCACATTGACAACCTGAAAATGAATAACATTAGGAACCAACGATAGTCGATAGGATGTAGCAAAGTGCTATTTGTATTTAGTTTTGAATGCTTTAAAAGAAGAGGATTAAATTTCATGTGGAATAGAGTTCCAAATTTAATTATTGTGTTGTTGAGTGACGGTAGCTTGTTTTCAGTTTACGCCATTCAATAATTACTGGTATCGAAACGCATATTTCGCACTGTTTGTCATTTGATTTGACCTTAAAGGGTCGCGAAAAATTTTAGTAAATTATAAGGGATCGCGAGCGAAAAAGTTTGGGAAGCTCTGCTCTAGATATCATTCCACAAGAAGCACAGTTTTCGTCAGTCGCCGAAAATGCCGAAGAAAACCCACCACAAAACAGTGGTTTAACCGTATTTTAACTGGGGGGGTATCAATTCGACTCAAAGAAAACGGTTAAACGTAGAGCATTGAAGTTTTTTGACTTTTCCTACAATTTGTTTCGGTGTGCATGAATGTTTGAATTAGTACTCCACCTATTTTAGTTCAGCTACAAGTGAGCATTTTTGACAGGTACCTCACAATTTTGCGGCATTTCAAACAGATTTTCGATTTTACGGCCAATTTTTTTGCTGAGAGAGTTAATGAAATAATCTTCGCGTTTCGCGGACGCAAGCTTTGCGTCAAAGAACTTGGTCAAGCGTGTATGCGCGTTATTGTTGCTTCAATGTTTTTGTCTCAAGCGATAAGTGACCTATTAACCCCATTTCTTTCCACCACAATATTACAATAATGCAATGTTGCTTCTTGAATCTTGACTACATTCACTGGATGTGTTTGAGTTGTTTAGGTCGCTTCTCTTCAAAACAAAATCATTGATTTCGCAACGAAACGATCCGAAGCTTGCAAACTATGGTATTGTCTTGCTTGGCAATATGATGCGCTGCTCGCAATAAGTAAGCTTATAAAAAAAATTCTTCACGCAGATAATTCTCTTTCAAAGGGATGGATTGCTACATCCTCATCTATGTACTTTCACAAAAATAATAACATTACCACCCACTGCTGTAATGTAGAGTAATAAAAAGTGCTTCATGAGACGAGAAAATTAACGGTAGACCTTTTAATTATTTTTCTGCATTACTTTTATTACTTTTTAGTTCAATCTGTCGTTATAGATTTTCACGCGATAGGCTATTATACTTTACCGAGAAAAGAACAGAAAATAAAAGCTTATCAGGAAAAACTAATTTTTTTTCTAAGTTGTTGCCATTCAGTTTGTTGCATTGATAAAAACTCTCACGGAAATCAGAAATTTTTACCACAAAGAATAAAAAATAAGCGGTAAATAGGATAGGCTGCATGTAATAAGCGAAAGAATCGTTATATTTTCAACTTTTTATAGTCTGGTACACAGTTCGTACTTCAAATCTGTACAGTAAAGATATACGTTTGAAAGAACAATTATTCAGCAAAAGTAATTTGGAGTACGTTGTGATGCCGCAATTATTATTTCGTATAAAAAGCTTGTAGGTTTTGTAAAATAATAAATTGACCTAAAACTTTTTAAGTTGAGCAAAATTACGACACAAATCAAAGCAACTCAACCAGCAGGACAGTGCAGTTTATTATAAAAAAAGTATTCATATCTATCATAAGCAAAATTAATTAAGTAAATCAAATCTTTAGATGAGTTTAGGTTTTCTCAAGCTACGCGCAGCACCCAAATTGCATTTTGACGAAATATATTATTCAATTTATAGGCTATAGGATACGCTGGGTTACTGCACATGGTCCAACGTGAAGTCTTATAATAACCCAGGGTAATCAAATACATTTTGTAAAACCATGACGAGTTTCAAGTCGAGTTGAGTCTTTCCGAAGCATCTTGAGTAAATTTGACTTCAGTATTTTCACAGATAATTTTTTATTTTTTGTTATGCAGCTATATCGCAATGTAGAAAAATTACTTTTTACAATATATATACAATGGCTAGTACATATTTTTCTGCGGAGCAAGTGGCGGAAAGCATATTCAGTGTCGAAGAAGAATTCTGCATGTAATGATGAAAATGAAACACCAGTAGGCCTACATCACTTTTCCTAGAGCGAAAATAATGATGACGAAGCAGGTGGCGTAACCAGCATTCATTCAGCCCTGGATGCAAACAACTATAAACTTTTGACGCTAACTACAAACCATAAGCGTTACACCGCAGTTTTGCAAAAAGCAAAAACAAAAAAAAAGAATCAAGAGATAACCTGGTCGAACATCCAGCAGTGTAGTACAGGACGGCAGCCAAGATCTGACGTGCTCTTAAATAACCCAGTAGTTGCAGGAGTAACCACTCACGCCGATACTGCTAGAAAAGCATGGGAGCTGTTTTTCTCAAAAGATATGATAAAGATTGTGCTAGAGCGCACCAACAAAAGATTAAGAAAAGTGAGAAGTTTGTGTCCGGTTCACATTTTTCATGACGATCGCTATACGTACTTAGAAGAAAGCAACGAGACTAAATTACTTTCTTTTATTGGACTCGTATACTTACGCGGGGCATGGGGATTGAATATGCACACGGCGATGAACTATTCTGCGAACGAAGCGTTCCAGATTTTGGAGCAACAATCAGCAAAAATCGCTTTCGTTTTCTGAATACTTGCATCACGTTTGACGATGCATCTTCCCATTAAACACGCTGGAAACGCGATAGATTTGCGGCTTTCCGTACTATCTTCGAAATTTTTAATTCGAATTGTAGTACGCATCTCATTCCTCATGATTATCTAAGCTTGGATTAAACTTTGTATCCAACAAGAACAAAAATTTCATTCAAGCAATACAATCCCAGTAAGCTAGCGAAGTATGGTATATTGTTCAAATCTTTGAATACCACTCGGTACGCTTACACTTATTGCATTTTGCCGTATTGTGGCAAACCTATAGCTGACTCCACGTGCTATCACGTTGCTGGAATCGAAGAAAGTGTGAAATATCTTGTCAAAAAGCTGCAAGGATTTTCAAATCTTCAAGGGCGAAATATTACTTTGGATCGACTCTATAGGCCTACAGGTGTACCATTAGCTACGTGGTTGCTTGAACAAAATATACATTTGTGGGTACGTTGCAATCCAACTGCAGAGGAATTCCTGATGCAATAAAGCAAACTAACGGATGGGAACCATTCTCTTACGAATATTTTTGGAGAGTGAAAAGGGCAGACTTGTTCTGCATTCATACGTCATCAAGACAAAAAGCACAGGTTTGCGCAATGTGCTGTTACTTTCTACAGGGCAACCAATTTTGGGCGTCAGTAAAAATCCCAAAAAGAAGCCAGCCATTTATAAACTGTATGACTACACGAAAGACGGCACCGATATCATTGACCAAAGAATGGGTACTTACTCTTGCCACGTAAAGTCTCGGCGTTTGACTATGGCAGCATTTTCTTATGTTTTGGATACTTGTCGGGTTAACGCTTCCACAGTCTTTGCTCTGAATAAAGGTCAGGATCCGCCGAAGCAAAAGTCCTTCAACTTCGTGTTGGGTCTCGCTTCTGAATTAATTTTGCCTCAAAGCAAACAGAGACAATTGACAGGTCTACAACTACCTACAACTACCCGTGATTCGTAAAATGGAGCTAACCCTGGGATACAAGTTAAGCAACAGCACATGCACCTCACGATCTGTTAAACATCCATCAAAATTTTCCGTGAGGAAACGATGCGGAGTTTGTTGCTCGGAAGCTTCCGGGCCTGGCCAAAAAAAGCGTAAAGAGAGCATGAATTTGTCCAAAAGTCTGTGCCAATCATGCGCTAAACCAGTGTGTTCAAACCACCTCATAAGATTTGTTCGACGTGCTTGAGTCATAGCTGAAATACTTCATACTGTACGTTGTAGTGTTTCGCCATTGTGTGCAGTATAACATTTTTGTATGCCGACGTAGATAGATGCATTTACGAGTGTAAACGCAGGCATATTTAACTATTCGCTACAGAGATTTTCAGCTGGTAGTCGGCAACGTGGCGCAATTGCTTGGCGCGTCGCTTGATGATCGTGAGATTTGTGGTTCGACTCTCACCGAAGTCACGTTGTTGTGTCCTTGGATAACACGCTTAACGACAATTATCTCTGTTTGGCAGTTTTTAACAAGCAGTAAATTGAAAAAGTCGGAATCGAATTTCAAGCGGACGACTTGGAAATAACGGCAACTCCTAAGCGAGTCTGGATTCGTCCTATGCATAGCGCCTCTGTCGCTTTCTCGTGACAGGAGGATAAATATGAACAAATCAATCAATCAATCGCTACTAAGTTGCTTAAAAGTGAAAAAATTTACAATATTTTGAAACAACAACGGAAATGCAAAGGTTCTTTTGTTACATCATTTTGTCCACACTATAGGTATAGCCTCTCTTCGTAAACATAGGAGAAAATTTTAGTGCATAAAAATCAGCTTCACCGCGTTTTGAGCAATTTAGCTTATGTATAATATTGTGCTTATGCTGTACAACGTACTGTTTGCAAATAAGCTTTTATGCAATAATCACGTACTTGTAACTAGCAGTGTTGAAATGGATTTGCATGCTGTTCTACGTCACTACTTTGCTGTAAGCCTAACAATCAATTGTCGACTTCACTTTTTTGTAAAAATGCGTTAAAATAAGCTTATGGAGTGTTTTTCGTGATTGTAAAGGTAACAATATAAAATTCAGACTTAGCCGATTCACAAGTTGAGCCCACAATCTAGCGCTTATCTATTATATTCCAGTGGTAAATAATACGGAGTAACCATCTCAACACAAACACACAACATTACAGTCGTGTTACAGCCAAAAATTTATATAACTTGCCTGCCTGTAATTGATCTTTTAGATTATTTTTTCATTGAAACACTGTAGAATCGCAACTCATTGACCATAGAAACGCCAAATGAGCTGGCAATTGAAACACCAAAACAACCGAAATAATACGAATTTCCTTGATAATAAACTGAAACTGAATTTTGTTTTTCAATTATCGCATTACAAATAAATAAAACAAGTTGGCTCAAAGGATGATTGGTAATAGGCAATTATGCATATCGCACAATTTTGTCTCATCTCTTGCATTCATTTACTTCATAGGATTTTCGGAATTTTTCATTTTTCCGAACACAATGATAGATACAGTTACTGTCGAGCTTTTCAGAAACGCCACAATAGCCCGAGGAAGCAGGGACGACCGAACAAGATTTTATGCGTGCGTACATTTTGAGTCGCTTTACTGCCCACTGAGAAAGCAATATCGCGCGCTATAATCACATTAAGCGTGAAGCGACTGACAGGCCCTATAAAATATCATCAAAAATAAGCACCTTCGGTAAACGTTCAAAATCGTCTTTAAAAGAATTAAACTTCAAAAAATTATTTTCTTTTCGGAAAGGCGAAAGAATGCAAGACAACCTGAAGAGGCGTTTGTCGCGTTTGTAGTTTTCGAGGAATTTAACTTTGAAAACCTGTGTCGGTTCGACACTCCCACCAGGCAGTAGACTTGCCTGAAAAGCCTACTTAAAATACGGTTAATTGACAGAAGTAACGCAATTGGACCAAAAGGTATGTCACTGCTATTAATATTATAAACCGCCGGAATTTCGAATCCTTTGTGAAGAGGTATTAAAGTACGTTACTGTGTAGGTCTGTTGTTTTGTAGCAGCGCAATGAAATAAAAATGCATTCGATCTGCTATTTTTTTGCGTGGTTCCGTTCTGCGTTTCGTCGCTTCATTGTTTTGAACTTCAATAATAAATAGATCCATATAAAACCGTTTATTGTTAAATTGTTTGTGAATCGGAAAATATTACATTTGTTAGAGCTCTAATGTTGGTGCTGCAGCTTTTGAAACACGACTGGGTCATCAAAAAAAGTACTGCGATAAATAAATAAAAATCACACTAAAACACTATATTTCTACTTTGACTGTCGTATTCAGTTAAAGCATCAACAATCGAATTAGAATATAGGACTAACTTTTTTCGCCATTTAGCGCTATATAAGACATAATTTTAATGATGTATGCATAATTTTGTGTTTCAAAAAATGCAGCTTAACAGAGCTGCCACCTGCAATTTCAAACTAACTTACTGTATTTTTAACAGATATTTCTCAAGCATCGAGCGATGATCCAACCCAACTCTTATTAACCTCCCACCATCCAAAACTGCAAGGTGGTTTCAGCCGATCTTTTAATTGCGAAGGGTTCAAGTCCTACCCTTGGTTATTGATACAGCGTTTTGCTTTGCTTGTAGACATTTCGGCTCTTTTCAATCTGAGTCAAAAGGAAAAGAATTTTTTTTATCAAAGTTGGCTTTTCTAATTGGAAAAACGCAAAAGCATGAAACAAGGGTTTCAGTGGCCACTCTAATTCGGAGTGTCACAAGAACGCAGTGGTGTCATGATCAGAGATTAAGAGAGTGTCCTTGAGCTCCATCAAAAAATAGTGGATGAAAACAGGTACTACATTAGATCTGTAGCTGAAGTTCTTTGGTATACTGGAAGACAAAACATTGGTCAACGAAGACACAATGAACGTATTGATAATCATGACAATGCAGTTCAATCGAACAAACGAAATTTTCGAGAGCTTTTGAAATTGCTTTCTAAACACGATACAAGGCTAGCCAAAAGATGTTCATCGTTCTGCCGATGCAAAGTGCACAAGCCCTTAGATTCAAAATAAAATCCTTCAACTACTGGCCGATATGATAAGAAAGCAAACTATCGAAGAAGTGAAGTCTAGTGAACAGTTTGCATTAATCGTACTGTAGATGAAACTAAAGATGTTTCGAAAATTGAACAAATCTCTCTTGTTTTGAAATACCTTTACAAGGGTTGTGTGTACAAAAGTTTTTTTTTGTTTGAAGCTGCTGCAAACCTAGATGCTGAAAGTTTGAAATTTTTAATTTTTGCAAGTCTGGATACTTTCGGACTAGATTACAAGCAATAATTACGACGGTGCCTCTGTAATGAGTGGAAAAATTCCGACATGGCAAGTAGCATTAGAGAAGTTTGCAGGCATGCCATATATGTAGGCTTACATTGCTATACTCACAGATTGAATTTGGTTCTCGTAGACGCAACAAAATCGATCAAACAAACTGGATATTTCTTTGCATTATTGCAACGCTTGTATGTGTTTCTCTCTCGCTCCTATGTTTACATCAAGTGGATGGCAGTCCAATTAGAAATGTTTCCACAAGAGCAGCAACTAGATCTTAAGAGGCTAAGTGACACTCGTTGTGCATGTAGGGTAGGTACTTTGCTTGTCAAGCAGTGTTTCGTCGTCTTCCAGCAATCATACGAGTACTCGACGAAATAGCTAACCAGTCCAATTCATCCAGAGCTGTGGATGCTCGTGGTCTTAGAGGCCAACTAGATTTCACTTTTACTGCAATGCTAACCACCTTTAATGCCATACTAGGACAAACACAAGCTTCCACTACATTGCTGCAAACTTCAGCACTTGATTGAGCGAAAGCAGCGGATGTTGTGGTAACACTTGAAAACCAGATGCAAGAATTAAGGAATAACCAAGAAGAATACAAGTCATTGCGGCAAGATGCGAAGAATTTAGTGGCATGCTGCTACATTAGTCAAGCTCATAATGAACAGCAGGTCACCAGAGGAAGGAGAATTGGTAGTGACATACCCACATCATTGCATGATTTTATGGTGGAGTCTCCTAGGTTGGTGAGAGGTGAAACAAACCAAGACTGTTTTAGAGTAAACGTTCTGATCCCAATATTGGACACAACACAATTGATTTTGAGTTGACTAAGCGGTTTTCCAAAGTGAACTGCAATGTCATAAGAAGTATCCAGGCCTTGTGCCTAGAAAGTGAAAACTTCCTTCTCCTGGATGATATCAAACCGTTAGCAGACACTTGCGACGTGAACGAAACCGACCTAATGCACGAAGTACATCAAGTTAAGTGCCTTGTAGAACGCAAAGTTCTGCATGGAGTTACAAAACCAGCTTCACTTACCGAATTTCTCTGCTTTCTTGAGCCTTAGAAAGATACATTTTATAAATTACATCGCCTTTGTAAAATAGCTGTCATAATACCTCCTGCAAGTGTTGCATCTGAAAGAAGTTTTTCCGCTTTAAAACTTATAAAATCTTACTGGCGGAATTCCATGTCACACGAAAGGGGAAGCAATCTTGCCATCCTAAGCATCGAAAAGAAAAGACCTTGTGCGCTCGATTTAGATGAGTTTGTGGATATTTTTTTTCAAGCTCATAATAACCGAAAAATAATGCTTTCATAAAAAAAAGAAAAACGAACATTGAAAATTTGTTGCTGGATGATTATAAGCAGTGTTGATGTCTTTAGTGGTGTTTGTGACTGTAGTTAGAAGAATTGTTACATTTATTTTACTATTGTGAATGTTTTGGTGTCTTGAAAGATAACTTCCTGTAATCCCACGAGTCGTGGTTAAACATTTTGTCGCATAATGGTGAACCTCGTCCCAATTTGCTTATGCTGCTGAACGTCGTCAACATATTGTAAGTTTGAAGAGATAATATTTTGTGAGGTTCCCAACATTCTTGATAATTGAAAGTGACCAAACAACCAGAACATGTATTCGCAGGGTTAGACACAAATTGCTTACTAAGAAATGCTGGTTGTTGAAAATGTAACCTACTGATTCTGATAATTTTATCAAAAAAGTTTTGTTTTGTTATCGAAGTAAGTTAACGAGTGAAGAATATTGGGTTAACGTTTGACATTTGGGTTGGGAATTTTGGTAGGTCAGTTACGAACTTTAGTGTATTGAAATTATATGTCAATTACCGCGTTAAGGTATCGTCATGGTTAGTGTTCTTGGCTGTCATGCTTGAATACATAAATTTGATTCTCGTTTAGAGGACCCAAAAGTGTTTACCCGATAAGCTACTTCCTTTCGTTAATTGTTTTCAATCTTCTATCCTAAAAGGCAAGGGGGTACCGTTTCTCTACAAGAGGATATATTATTAATTGCGTTGTTAAATGGACACTTATCTGGTCGTTGATTTTTTTATATCTTTTCTAGGTCTTTTGGTTTGTAGTCGAGTTTTAATTTTTTGCAGATTTGATAAATAATCTTTTGCATCTTGCTCTATAAGGAATTTCAGATTTAAACTTAGACAAAATAATTAAGTTGTTGGGTTAATCGATATTGTGTAGACAAAAGAGAAGTATTCAACCACAATCACACCATACAAGTTAACTGTTACAGAGAATAGAATAGCGAAAAGGAGGAAATGGCTGCTGGTTTCGTGAGTAGTTTCCTCATAGGAATTTTTTTGAGACCGCTATACTTTCCCCTTAGAGGTTAATACAGATACTCTAAGGAATTCGCTTGATTGGTCAATGGCGCAGTTACATACGCACAAGATATTGCAGTCTGTTTGTTCTACCAACCCAAAAGGGTCCATAACTTTCGAACAAATGTTTTAGGGGTCCTTCAACTACAAAAGGTTAAGAACCACTAGACTAGACCAATAATTAACATGAAAAATTAGTTAAAGCTGAATTAAAACGGTAAAACTGTGTGAAAGTATAAATGAAAAAGAGAACTTTGGCTGAGAGTGGTTATAATACAACCAAACTACGTCAAAACCAGAAAGTCATTTTTCCAGGGTTAGCATTTCTAATTTTTGTCGAATAAAAACTGCTTCCCTTCCCCGAAGCCTTGCCCCCCCCTTTCAACAAAGGCTGGCTACGCCACTGATTGCCTGGTAGACCAAAGCTGTGAATACTCAAAAGCAGACCCGCAGCCGGGGGGGCTACGCCCTCCCTAAAAAAATTTTCGCCCCCTAAAGAAAATTAGATACTTATACGTGCATATATTGGTGTTCATTGTGTAGTAAACTCGGCAAAAATTGGTAAATATCTGGTAAATGCGTGATAAAAATTATTCAAAGAAACTCCTTGTATAACCCGAAACTGGGGTATTAATCTTTTTTTGTATCATAAACAAATCGCATTAAAAATTCATTCCACTTTTACGCATTACCGTCTTTATAAGACCCGCAATTAGGAGGGGCGCGTAAAAATTTTTGCCCTGCTTTTTACTACGTTAATGGCTAGTTAAAGTGTGATACGATATAATTCGTGTTGTTTGTATGAAATATAAACTGAAATATAAGCAAACCCGCAGTTTTATGAAGCGCCGTTTGGAAAAAAATAATTTAGGTTTTCCACATGTTTTTTCGGCCAATTTAAGCCACATTTTGTCCAATATATTTTATAGGATATTTCCTATTATCCAGAACAAATAAGTGGTTTAAAATAGTCAAAAAAGCTGATGCAAAATAAATAGAAAATTTCCCATATAATATATAAGACAAATTCTTGCTTAACTTTGCCAAAAAAGCAGTGCAAATCAAATAGGAAATTTTCTATATAATACGTATAATACGTAAGACAAATTATTGCATAAATTTGCCAAATAAAGCAGCGCACAACATATAGGAGATTTCCTATATAATATATAAGACAAATTATTGTATAAATTAGCCAAAAGCAGCGCAAAACCTGTAGAAAAGTTTCTGTATGTTTTGCGCTGCTTTTTTGGGCTATTATTATTATTAGTGGGCGGTGGTGCCAAAGAGGAACAACAACGTTTAAACCTCTCTGGCACATTGTGTAGGCCATCAATTAGGCCCATTACAATTTTTCACCGCTTTTTTTTTTTTTGTTTTATTCAGATTAGTCTACTGGCCGTATTCAGCAAGCCTTCCGGCCTGCTGCAAATACTTAGCCAGTAGATTTATATTTAGCTTTTGTACCACAGATTTTATTGTGGTTTTTTCTTTACCAAACACCTTTCTTCGAAGGGCTTGGTAATAAGTACATGCTCCAATATGGTGATTTGGAGTTTCTTCTTCCAGGATACATTTTGGACATGTCGGTGACTCGTCACGTCCAGTGGTCTTCCTGTGTTTCTGTAAGTTGCAGTGACCAGTGAGGACTTGCAACACTTCATTTAATCTAGATCTGTTGAGACTCAAAAGTCGACGAGTTAATTGGGGCGAGGCCCACTCCACGTTTTCTTTTGTGTTCAGGCAGTCCTTTCGTTCTATCCAAGATGTTTTCCATTTTTCAACACTCCAATCCTTTATTGCAGCGCGACAGCTCGCATATGGGATTGGAATAAAAGGCTCAGGGCCGAAGCAATTAAATGCTGATCCTGATTTAGCTAGTGTATCCGCCTTCTCATTACCGTGGATGCCGGTGTGGCCCGGCGTCCATGCAACAGTGACGTGATTGTCTTCACCCAATTTATTTAGGTTTTTGATACATGATAATACTGTACTAGATTTTACAGTATTATTTTGGATTGCCAGTATCGCTGCTTGGCTATCCACTAAAATTATTATTTCTTTATTTAGAGTTTTTTCCATGGTCAGTTTCTTCGCTATTTCAGCTATAGCGAAGACCTCTGCCTGAAAGACTGTACTATATCTTCCCAAATGGAAAAAACTTTGGTCTGTGTGAGATCCTGATGGGTATTCTATATAGAAACTCGCTCCGGCTCTTCCATTCAATTTGGACCCGTCAGTGTAGCATCTGATTATGCTTTGTTCTAAAGCACGTTCAAACTGCATTGCGTCCTTGCGTTCTAAAACAAGGCAATTTTACTGTTTTCCAAATACCTTTGTTTTGTTTATCAAATCTGCGGGCATGCTCAACAAAGACAAGTTTTCCTTTGCTTCATTGCATACGTCAACATGACTTTTAGTTTTCCCTGTTGATCAGATTGTCATGGCTGACCAAAGGCCCACACGGGATAACCTGTATGAACCTTTTAGCGCCTCTGACAATATGAATTCATTAATTGGCTTTTTTGGGCTAATTTATGCAATAATTTGTCTTACATACTACATAGGAAATTTCCTATATGTTTTGAAGTGCTTTTTTTGAAAAATTTATGCAATAATTTGTCTTACATTATATGTAGGAAATTTCCTATATATTTTCCGCGGCTTTTTTAAGCAAATTTATACAATAATTTGTCTTATATATTGTATAGGGAGTTTCCTATATGTTTTGGGGTGCTTTTTTGGGCTAATGTATGCAAAAATTTGTCTTTAGGCTAATCATATTATATAGGAAATTTCATATATATTTTGCGTCAGTTTTTTTGGCTATTTTAAACCACATACTTGTCCAATATATCCTATACAATATATTAGACAAAACGTAGCTTAAATTGGCCGAAAAAACATGTGGAAAAACCTGAATTATTTTTTTCCAAACGGCGCCACATACAGCTCTTAGAAAAAGTCGCATTACCAACAAGCTCGTCTCGTTTGATATGGTATTTTTTCACATTCTGGTACAGAAACCAGTGGAAGCTGCTTGAATTACAATTAATCGCTTAGGTCTGTAGGCTGTATGTTTGGTCAGTTTGGGTGCATAGATATCGTGAGAAAGACTAGATAGCGTATCGCTTGTCGAAAAGTGAAACTATTTGAAGGGACGCCATTATGCGTTGCTGATTACCCAAATTTGCTTAAATGCGTGTCTGGCAATAGCTAGAAACAGCAACAAAATAACTGTTTGGCTGAAATATTAAAGATTTTAACGTTATTATGGAATTATTGATTGATTTAAAATCACTGAAATCAACAAATTGTTTATTATGACTTATTATATAATGTAAACAGTACGAAATATTGTTAGGTATACAGGGTGACCCAAAAAAAACGGGCCCCAATTCTAATTATTCTAAATACACGGGGCCCGTTTTTTTTTGGGTCACCCTGTATTTCATAAGATCACAGTTAGTTTCTCACAGATTTTTTTAAATTAAAGCCGCTGCCAAAATGTATTGTAAAATTCGCTTTCATCGCTTAGGGAAGAAGAAAACTGAAGAAGTCAGTTCAAACAAAATTCGACAAAAACTTTCAAAACTAATTCTTTTTAATCATCAGTAAAAACGCTAAACTCGTGGATTTTATTCACTTGTACCGTATCTGCTTCCCCGCAAAATCACTGTATTTTTTTATTGCACTGCATTTTTATTCACTTCGTTTGTGATATCTCGTAGTAATTTTTAGTAGTAAAGAGAGGAGTTTGCTTTTGTGATTTTTATTTGCCGAAATGATTCTCAGTAGCGGCGATCGGACTTGAAATAAAGTCGCAAATGCATTGGCAGAAAGTTTAGTCGCATTTGTTTTGTTCTTTTTACATCATACTTTGCTATTCTAGCATAGGACGTAAATATTTTAAAAATCCAGTTAGAGTTCGGCAAAATGTTCTACTTTTTTAGCCTGCTGCGGTCTTTAATTTCGGATTTGCGGAACATATGCAGGCAAGGCCACAACAAAAAGCTTGCATTCCCAGAAAATTATGTTGATGCAATGCAGGAACCTATTCAGAAATGCAGATTAAAGGAAGCAATTACATTGAAATGAAAACAGTGACCTTATAACTGATTATTTTGATTATGCGAAATTCAATCTGAAATTTAATCCTGAGTCATACCGCTCATTATATTTGCCAACCTCAATATCATGAAAGTTATACGTGTATATTTGCTTCGACAATGACTCGCTGAAACTCCAGAGCATAAGTCAAAATGGATGATTAGAGGAATAATACCTACTGCAGTGCTGTGTGTCCCTTTTAAAGCATTCAACTGACAAATATTACCAGCGAATTTTTTTCACAATTTTGCAATGAACTTTTCTTTGGTAACTTTGGCCTTTTTGGTGTTTCTGTTATCGCGCACAGACATCAAAATCTCGAATCTTTGTCAATAAACTTATGGCATAACACCAATGCGCATAATGAGTTGCTAGGCACAAAGCAATCTCGCGGTTAAGCGCGTGGACAACACATCTCCGAACTCCGAAACGTCGTTAAGGTGGTGGGTCATTAAGAACTTCGACCGATTTGACCAGACCGTGAATTGAACCCTAGACTTACCGCAACTAAAATGATGCCGATTCCACCACCTAAACCGGCCCGTGTGAGCTTTCATACTTGGATAAAGATTTAACTGTAGTGTTTGCGTTTTATAGAAGAAAAAGAAGGCTTTAAAGAAAAGCAGAAGAGATGCGATCACTAAATAAAGATGATTTGGATAATCATTGCGTATTTCGTACGTTGATGGCTATATTCTAATAAAATTGGAAAAAGGAAGCAACAACGAAAGGAGAACGACATATTTAGTATCATTTAAAAAATCAAAAAAATTCAGCAGTACCTCTTTCAATACTTTTTCAAAACGACAAATGCGAAAGTCGTAATCCTTGCATATCTTGAGCTACAGTTTTGACAGCAGCTCAGTTTGGAGGCAATTGCAGGCCTGTAGAATACAGTTACAAACATCAACATTGGTGACATTGTCTTTATATGTTGGACTTGGATGTAGCATCCTATGCGCTTGAAAATAATTGCAAGTTTGTTTTAGAGCAGAAGTATATCAAAAGACCAGGCTTTCCACGAACCAAGTGGTAGCCAAACCATTGCTTCGAAATGTAAGTAATGAAACTCACGGCGATAAATGCTAGTATGCTACTAATCGCGTTTATTTCAATTACTGCTGCGGTTTGCTTTTTGTTTTTTCAGTGCTGGCTACTTTACTGATAAATAAACAGTGTTAAGTCATTCTGGTTGGGCTGCCTTGTCGAGTGCGAAGTCAAGAACAAACGTTTTTGTTAGCGTTTTCATCCTATTTTGAGAAAGTGATGGAGGCGCTGTAACAGAACTTGCTCGCTTGCAGAATTGAACGCGCGTCACACGATTGTCATGCAGTTAAATATATTGATTCAAGTCGGATGCAGGAAAGTTCCAGATAACAACGGCGCGGCAACGGTAACGGTTTTCTAAATAAACATTAAACATAAATATTCCAAAGGACAAATTTGCACACTATTATAAACTAATTCACACTTACCAAAAGAATTTTCCTTCTTGCAAGCAATAATCCTCGTTACAACCAAAAGATAAAGATATTCGAACCAGTATTTATGCAATGGATCAACTTAATTAACAAACAGTGTGGCAGTGGCCACGTCGGAAGGGGGCAGTGGCCCAACTTAACTAAGGGTGTGGCAGTGGCCACGTTATTTTTGTCTAGCAGTTTAAGTTTAGCTACTAGAGGTCTGTGGCAGTGGCCACGTTATAGTACATACGATAGGGAGCAGCGGCTCAAATCCACTCTCAACTTAACTTTGGTAGCAATTGGCATTAAATTTCGATTAAGATTTCTCCTGTAACTTAACACAGTAAATTTCATATAACTGAAGAGCTGGCAAGATAATACGTCTGTGCCTTCCAGTCACCAAACTCGACTGCCCGCTCAAAAAGCTTGCTTTGCTTGACAGCAGGAAATACAAATTACGATTGAAAATCACTAGCAAGTATGCAATTGAGTAGTTGATATAAAAAATAAACAAAGATAAGATTGTTTTTAAACCAGTTACAGCTGCGCGTTTGCAGCGTTCGTCGGCTACTCACTTGCGAGCCACAGAAAGGTCAAATTGCTAACAACACACGGTTCGATTCTAAATCGGATTAAATGCCGTTTTATGAAGAACTACTTAAACGACGCTACAGGCGCTATAACTAGCTCGCGTAAGATTTGCCGGCCATCTGGGAAATCGCGTTAAATGCTTATCCCAACAGCACTAAAGCGCGTTTGCCGGCTTGCTCCACACTGTCCAATGGAGTCAATGTCGTCAAGCAGGGGAGCTGTGAGCACTAATTTTAAGTCTTTGCGTGGTTTCACTCGCCTGGGTATCGAACTCGAGTCTACCTCCCGAAGGCAGACGCTTTCTCCACCTGGCCATCTAATTGGCTCGCATATTGAAAATAAACACTGGAAAGACTATTGCTGCGCACGTTCACGTTACAATTAAAAACATTTGCTGGAGCGAGATAATCCTGTTTTGTTGCGTAGATAGGGGGCAAGTTCCCCTTTTAACTGAAAAAATTCTTTCTTCTCGTAACTTACTTTAGCTTACTTAAATTGCTTTCTACACAATATAATTTTGTGTTGGTAGCCGTACGCAGGAGTTCCTATGCGCGCGCCGCCTCAGGCCTTCTCCGATACATGTTAGAAGCAGGGCCGTAACTACCGCCGGTGCTGCCGGTGTAATGCACCGGGGCCCCGGTACAAGGGGGCCCCGAGGCATCGCATCATAAACTTTGTTAAAAAATTTCAAATGCATATATTTTTTAAATTTTTAAAATTTATTACCATCCAATTTTTTTCAAATACTTTTTACATACCGCTGTTTGACGCCTGGTCGGAGACATCGAATTTATCCACTTTATTTCATGAGTTTTGCTCTATGACGTAGTTATACGTAATGTCTTGTGATAGTTTCGAAATAGCAGCCTTTTAAGTTGGTGCTTTGTGACTTCACACTTTGGCTGGTTCATATCGCGTAAATTAATTACTAAAAATAGGCCCATCCACGCGAAGTTGCTATTTTTCTGATTATTTGTCCGCTTCCAATAAACAGGTAAAATTTTACTGACCGCCGTTTAAGTATATTTTAACGTTGTGGTTTTGAGTAATCACATTGTAGAACTCCAGCTAGTTGACTGCAATATGAAGAGAAATAATTATTATCAAAGCGAAGCGCATAGAAATTTTCTGATAGCGTCTGACCGTTGTTTCCTTGTCAGATGCTCAAAACCATTCGTGGTTCAGAGATAAGCTTGCCCAATTAAAATCGGCCCTAGAAATGGCTTTGTTTTTGATTATCAAAAGCGCGTCACTTGCTACTTATTCTGACGTGTGTGCGGCATGCATGATGTATACAATCGTACCTGCAACAATAGCTAGCTCCAACGGCCGAGTGGTAAGAGCGTCCGCCTTTGGAACTCTAGAGTCGGGTTTGATTTCGAGTCGGGTCAAACCAATGGCTTTAAAATTGTTATTCAAAGCTTTCCTGCTTGACGCTCAACATTAAAGGGACTGTGTGGAGAACAAGGACATGTTTACTTGATGTGCCGTTGGGAATGGCACTTAACGAGATTCCCCCATCTTGATGTGGTAAACAGATGGCTGGCAACTACTGAACGAGCTTGTTATAGCGCTTTGATCGGTATCTCGTGCGTGGTAGGAAGATAAATATGCAAATTACTACGATACAAGGACGGCCAAGAGGTCCTTTTCCAAACTCACCAATAAAAAGCTTAGCTCAGTGTCTCAAGAGAGACTTAATAGAGGTTTGGCTCTGCTGTCGATAGAGAATGAACGAGCTCAAGATTTAGATTTTAAAAATGTTGTACAACAGTTTGCCAGCGCAGAAGCATCACCGAAAATTTTCAATTAAATTGAGGTTTCATAACTGCCAGGGGTGTCGGAAACACAGAACTGCTTTTTTGATTGGTAATTGTTACGCAAAATACTTGATTATTTCTCTAGTTTGATCTATATTTTACGACTATTATCGCAATTTCAAAAATTTCTGTCAAAATCAGTCAAAATGTACCAGCACTGTAGTAACAAACTGAGTATCGTGTCAAACCTAGCATTTAGTTTTTTATGTGAACAAAAATTGATACTTAAGCAGTTTAATTGTGCAACACCATAATTAGTCTGCTATTTATATAGGCTACTTCACCATTAAAGTGCCCTTTTCAGATACTGTCCCCTCTTACCATTTCGACACCCTGACGATTGGCATCAATAAATTGTGTTTTATTGATTGTCTCGTTTATGATGATGTAAGTGTAGGCTGTTGCACGTTCATTTTTTTTGTTGAACAATTATCCGCAGCGCATAGCACATCTCCGTTTTACTGAAGTATCGTTAATATTGCTCTCAAAGCGTCCTTGCCTCAAATGTAAAAAATTGTGGTTTACGATGTTACTATTATTGATAAACTTATTACACAATAAAAGAAAATATTGTCGAAAAATGGGAGCCCCATAATAGATGTTTGCACCGGGGCCTCGCCTGACGTAGTTACGGCCCTGGTTGGAAGCCTGCGTTGCTCAGATGCTGCCAGAAAAATCGCACCTTAATGTGGAAAAAGTTCTTCGCGTGCCCCCCCCCACACAGAAAGTTTTTCCGTACGCCCTTGACTGCACAAGTTAACATTTGTGGCTCCAAAGTTTTCTTAGCAGTCCAGAAAAAAGCTTTCAAGGGATCTTGGTTGAATTAATTGGTGTTCATTCGTTGTTAAACACACTAAAGAAAATAACCAACAATGTGGATATACAAAACAAAATGACAGACATCAAGCAGACGGTAACGACATCGGTAAGATGTTCTAGTCTGCAGCCATGCAATACCTCTACCACAGAGCCACGCCTTAACTTGTTGTCGTTCGTGGAACATATTAGAAAACAGGTTAGTTTTAAAACTAACGAAACTACTTATCAGAAAATGCGAAATTACGGATAGGTCTCGGCATGCGTCAAGCAAAACCCCGATGAAAAGGCGGTCAAGTCAACGGCCAGCCCATCAAAAACGCGATAATTAAAGCAAATTCATTCCAAAATTAAAACTTTCTAAGTTAGAAACGAATAGCAGTGACGTGCTTGAACGTTAGTTTTATTATTTCAAAGTTTTATTCTGCCAAAATGAAAAACTTGATTTTTTTTCTCATATTTCTAAACTGTACCGCGATAACTAGTTCCAGACGCACAATAACTTGGTGCATGTAGGTTGAGCAGCCTAAGCCCGAGTAGACACAGAGAAAAAAGTGAGTTCATAAAGAAACAAAGAAAGAGAAAGCGAGTTTCATATCATCTAGTTCAGGGGTCGGCAACCTTTTGCACCTAAAGAGCCAAATTAGTCCGTTTGTTACCATACTAGACTCAGCGGGAGTCGCAAACTATCGTCAGATCCAAAAACTTCAGTTATTCCGAAAACGATTCCTAAAAAACGGTCTTTGATTATCTCCAAAAGGAGCCTTAACTGGGGGTTCAGAGAGCCGCATGCGGCTCTGCAGCCACAGGTTGCCGACCCCTGGTCTAGTTTTATGTCATTGATTGAAATGAAACCTTTTTGGTGAACAGCTAACATTTTTGGCTGAAACAAGTTATTTGACCCTTTGGTCCTGCCTTCATTGCAGTATCGGTACTAGTACAGCTATTGCTGTAGTTGTAGGCCTAAGTGTTGGCTCAACTGAGCATATTTGTAATTTCAATCTCCATTTGGATTCAACCGTATTTATAGGCCTACTTGCCTGTCGATTGTCGAAGGAGAATTATTCATGAGTTTAAAGGGTTAAATTTAGAGTTTGAAAATACCGCTGCTTATGTTGAGTATGTTTAATAGAAAACCGTCCTGAACCGAATTCGAGCTATACAATAGCAACGAAAGAATTTAACCTGGTCAGACGCGTCTGCAACAGCTCAGTGAGACAGGCAATTTTGAGTTCGTTACAAAGCATTTCAGTGAATCGGATTTTCAAGTCACTTCTTGGGAGTCAAGAGTCAAAAGCTACAGAGCGCGGAGCAAGGTCAACGCAAAACTAAAAGGGCTGCGTTTAAAGAAGTTGGCAGATCTACACACTTTTCCTGGCCTAGCAAATTACTTATCAACACCTGCACCATTGGTCCATAGGCAAGAACTAAAGTTCCACACCGCACTTATGAGACTTTTCTTTTTCAAACGCTGCCAGAAGCATTTCTGGTTTAAGTAATTATAATAGCCCAACTAAAACCTGTTGCAGAAACTTCTGCGTCAGCGTCTATCCATCAACAGCGTGTGGATATTGCAACATATAATGTGATAATGTAGGCCTAAAGGTGTGTGAAAACGCGATGATGCCTGTGAGCTCTTACGGCTTGACAGTGAAGAAGCCCAACAAAATCTGGCGTTTTCGCGAGATACTGCGGAAATTTTAAGAATAAGAAGGCTTTCTGGTATAGGTTTGTCCAATGAAACTTTCATGGCTTGCATACAATGCATTCTTGTTGTAATTGGCCGAACAGAACATCTAACAAATTGAAATGGATTTCATTAAATTTTGCCAGGTAAATTTTGATCTAATTCGACAGAAGGAAAGTTTTGATGACATCGTCAAAGTAATGGAGGTAACTTTTTCATGTCTATCAATTAATTGTGCCAAGAGTATACGTGCACATTTACGCCGTAGCGACGATGCTCACGTCACGTGCAACCGCTTGCGAAGGTTTGCAGGCAAATCCTTCCTGGAGTCTTAATAGGGAAATTTTTGCTGATCCCGCATCGGACACAGTTTTGCCACCGCTGCTATGTTTCTTCGGACTTCGAAGCTGTGTTGCCCTGGCGCAAAGCCGCCGAAATGAGTGCCGCCACTCGTCACACGCCTCGTCGCAATTATCTCAACAAAGTGATTATTACGTGATAATGCACCTTATGCGTTGCCAAGCGCAACATATTGTTAGAACTAGGCTGCTGATACTGTAGAAGAAACAAAGCATATGAAATAAAAAGAGCCGCATGAAACTGAGCAAAGAGTCGCATGCGGCTCGCGAGCCATGGGTTGGCCACCCCTGGATTAGGCCGAAACTAACCGAGCAGTTAAGTGAACTATTTGTCGTAAATTACGGTAAGGAAAGATTTTTGAACAATGTGAGTGGGCTTGGACCAATATTTGACATGACAACTGCTTCTCAAATCGCAAGTACTGGTAGGTTTATATTTTAAGAATGTCCAAGCAGCTGAATATGGTAACCCCTGAAGCCACAGGTTCAGCTAGAACTTTAAATTACATAAAGTACGGTATGCTTCTTTGAGATGTTGGCTTAATCACTTTAGTTGGCAAATTATGGGCTAATATTATAATGAATTACAGAAAATATCTTCCTTGATTTCACACTAAAATAGACCGTTGTATGCGACATGGCCTAGTGGTACCGAGCGCAGGTGACAGATCCCACGTGACAGGTTCGATTCGCGGCTGAGGCCGATCGCATTTGACATATTTACCGGGTAGCTGCTGACTCGAAGAGCTTACGCTCACTTTGCAGTCTCCTTCAGTTACTGTTGAATTTTCAGTTCAATATGATTTATAACAACCTCAGTTGATAATAACCTCAGTTTATTAAAGCTTTCCCCTACGTCATAAACGTAAAAGATTCCATAGCCCAACATGAGAAAAGCTTTTGTGTCACGTTTGGTGTAAACGCCACCTCGCCAGCGAAAGTTTGGTTCGCGTCGAAACGCACGCGGTTGGTTGCGACGCGTCCGGTGCAAACCAGGTTTACTAAGCAGGACACCTAACGGCTCGTCACGACTGCGCTATTAAGCCTTCTAGTTAAAACAAAAATTTAAAAAACGTAATGAGCCACAAATCATTCTCAAAGAAGTATTTGGGCCGTAAAACCCAAACGTTTGTTTAAATAAAATAACGCATTATGAACGAGACCTTTCTGCATGAAAAAAATATAAAACAAAAATAAACCAACTCACTTATAATAATCCACTCCTTTAGCAAAATCATCATCATGATTAAAAAAATCAACTTCATGTGGCGCACATTTTACTTTAGGATGAGCGCAAAGATAAAAAAGCATTGCGCCTGATGAGCATTTCTTCGCTCCAATGCCAATGACCTAAAGACTAAAAGAGTTGAAACCAACATCTGGTACCATTTCCGAATCATGAACGAGGCTATGTTATAGTACCTTAGCCATAACATTTGGCAAGCTTGGTGCGAAAACATGCTAAACTAAAGTTAAGCGGAGATGATATGTAAAAAAGTTATAGCAGCTTGCAACTGCTACTTAACGGCAGTCGATAAAACAGATGGGCGATATTACACACAATGATGCAGCGAAAAATTTTAAAAGGTGGGGCCATATACTGGAAAAGCCATCAAAAGAGTCTGGTATATTTCAGTCACTAAACGACATTTGATATTTTTTTACTAAAAGGCAAAGTCACGAGCGGGGGGGGGGAGGAAGGGGGGCACAGCACAATAGACCCCCTAAGTACGCCCCCGATTGCACAACACTTCTAAATCCGATGTTTTAAGTTAAAACAAATTTTTTGTCCGTAAAAGTTAATGTTTACCGTAAACTGTTTTCATTCTTATTCCTTTTCGTTTCAGTTTAGTTTTATTTAATGCATGTTAGTGAAACTTGATGTTTTAGACAGCCAAAGCCACAGGCTAAATAATGGGAAGCCAAATAATATTTGAAACTAGCGACGAAGTTATTTAGGGTGTAATAACTTTGTAAATATAAGACTTTGCTTTCTGATTATAAAATGTACCGATAGGCTACCAGAAAGACCAGACGGGTCCCTTGGACCCGATGACCAACTTTAAAGTCATACAGATTTTTACCTGGTAATGAGGAATGCTAAGTTTTAATGACTTTTTCTACCTACTAGCAAGGTTTGTTTTGGTATCAACTTTGATTTAGTGAGTTATTGATTTTTGAAGTAAGAAAGATTTGTAGCATGTTACCAGCCGGGTCCAATATACTCGTATGCATTTTATAATGTGTTTGTAATGAGTTTGCCAGAAGTTCTCCAGCTGATGTCAAGTTTAAGTGTAAGCAATTGCTTTGAGTCATTTATGGCTGACCTAGGTGTTTGTGTTGTATGGATAACAACCAACATATGCCTTATTACAATCCCAACAACAAAAATATTTTTAAGTGAAAGTTTTTGATATCCATTATCCAATATTCAACAAAGCAATTACAATAAACTTATCGATTTTAGAAAGTAGTCAGGTTGTGAGGTTCAATGAGGCAGAAGTCTCTGCTCGGTAAGAGAGACCTTACAAACTTCCTACTATAGGCCAATTCAAAAACCATCTGAAATATGGAATGCACACTTTTTGATGTGTTTGTTTCAGGCTCCGTGGAGGAATAGCTTCTGACCTTTTGTGGTCCGTGTCCGTTTTGCCAATTCATGGCACAAAAAATGTGAGGTGTTGAGACTGCTTGGAAATTTGCAATAACTTATAGCAGTAACGTTGTGATGACTGATGAGTCTCGCTATATCCTTCAAGAAGAGTGCCAGAAACACAACGTGCAACAACTTCTTCATCAACCTAGAGATTGGCAGGAAGCCAGTGAACAATTTGCTGACTTTTGTTGAAACCAATCCAAAAAGTTTAAAAGTGCTTGATTAGCTTCCTCCTGAATTCGATACTGACAAGAGAAAAAGTAAAAGCAACACTCTAGAATTTCCAGTCAGAAACCGTGACTGTGCCGTACTATGTTGTGTTTATAAAAACAATACACCCTGACATAAGACCAACCTCGCCTTCACGCAGCGTCCGGTGGAAACAACATTGTAATGTTAACTAAAGAGGCTCTGGCATTTTTATTTTGTTATTTTTATTTTTACCAAGTTAGTCTGAGCAACGGCCTTACCTCTTGAATTCGCTCCTTGAAGCATTTCAGCTTCTGATCCTATCGGCTGAGAGGGCGAGCTGTGAAGGAGGGAGAGGATAACGCAGGTTTGGGATTAGCGAAGGTACAAGTTTAATTACAAGGAAAAAAGATTGTTTATAAAGGACATGTTAAAATTGCGTGACTGGATAGGACATGTTAAAATTGCGTGAATATACATGTTAAAATTGCGCAAGATAGTTCAGAGGCCCGTCCTTGATCTAGTCAATTGGGGGGCTGCCTCCGTCAGCTTGTGGAAATCTCCATGCATTTGTAGCTCCAGTTGGCGACTGGGAGGAGGCCTGCAGTTGTATTGGGGGGGGGGGGGGCATTCGTGAAACCACTGCACAGAATGACGGGTCCATTGCATATAAATAGTTGCCTGGGTCCAGCTACAAGACTTGCCGTGGCCAAATAACAATCTTGCTTTTTTTTAAAATCTGGTCTAAGTTTTTCCCAGTTGTAAAGAAAAACCAAAACTATGAATGATGGAAGAAAGTAAACGGAAAACGAAAACAGTACGGATTGTTCCCATAACAAGAAAAGAATTGCTGTCGCAGCGAACAGTTCCTGAACTGTTCAGCGGCAGTGGAACTACTCAACAAGTCAAAGCTTCTACTCCTGCAGGAGTTGAGGTAGAGACGAGTGTGAACAAATTGCCTCCAGCCTGGACTTCTCAGTTGAAAGAGAAGCATCTGGTAAATGAAGAGACAATGGTTTTAGCGGCATCGTCGATTGAAAAAGTCGAATACCGCTCAAATTTCTGATTCGCCCACTTAGAATCCATCAATGTCTTCGGACGTTGGTAGCACGTCTGAGTGGCGTCGAGGGAAAAATGATGAAAGAAATCAGAACGAAACCAGCGAAAGAGGTTGCTGAAGGATTTGGTGGGTTTGAACCTTACTAATCCTGGAGGAAATCTCCCAACTGCCTCCAACTCTGCACCAACAAAAAGATCGAGGAAGTCTTCTAGCATTCAATCGACCCCTACATCAAACCCCAAACAAAAGCGTGGTCGGATTGACTCTGAACACGCTAGGCAAGTGGGAACAAAGCGAGCTGAGGAAGCTGGGCCTAGCACTGCAGTATCGTACGCTAGAGCGGTTACAACCAGCTACCAGAAGCTCGTAATAACGAGAAAGGGATTAAAAGGGGTTCCCATGAAGGACTCGGATTTACGGGTAATCCAATGGACCATTAACCGGATAATCCTGAAATCAAAACTGGATTTCTCTGTACGTATCGAAAAAACTTTTATCCACACGGTTAGAGTTCTCATGATATGTTATGACGAGAAATCCTTAAAGTGGGCACAAGAAGTTGCGCGGGCCATTGCTACGACCTCGATGGATTATCGGAGGTACGAAGCAAGAGGCCCTAAAGATGCAGTCAAAACAGAAACCTTTGGTATCTGGATTTTAGATACCGAAGGTCTGAATATTAAAAATGCCCTTGAACTGGTCGATCGATGTAACCCACAGATCCACCTCTAGAGTTAAATATAAAGCGAAAGGTTGTGGTGGAATGCTTTATATTGGAGCAGTCCGAGAACCTTCGCCATATTCACTAGAGGAATGGGACTGGGCACCTTTTACCGGCTTAAGGAGGGTGCAGTTCCAAAAACATGACATCGAAAACAAAAAGGCCCAGTGTTCAGAGGTACCCACAGAGGTGCAGACGGATATTAGGACTCAGCAGACGACGGGTGTTGAGAGTGTCAAGCTGCTTTGGAAGGAGCTGAGGAGCCTGAGAACTCTGATTAGGGTTCGAAGGCAACTAGTTCCGACTAAAGTAGACTGACAATCAATACCTTAGAGTAAAATTGTTGTCTTTTCAAAAATTCATACCAAGTATGAGTAATAGATCTACAACAAACATTTTAAATGATCAAAAACAAATCCCAGCACGAAAAACCAAGTCAAATGGTTTTGAATGCTGGCAGATTAATCTTCACAGATGTAAGGCAGCTAGCTATAATTTATGTGAAGTGACAGAAACCATCTGTTCAGGAATAATCCTAGTGCAGGAACCTCGCACCTATGGAGGCGGTATCAAAAATAAACTCAGGGGATGGAAACTTTTTCAAGATAATGGAAAAGATAACCGTCCCGAGCATGTATATATGCGACTTCTGATATGACATGCTCTTTCCCACCACAATTTTTAGCGAAGATGTAGCGGTGAGAGTTAAAAATGTAAGACGACAAGGAGATAGCTTTAACCTTGTATCGGCTTACATGGCTTTGGAAGAACCAGCTCCGCCAGCAATTCTGAAAAAGCTGTTGTCATTTAGTGACGGAAACAATATTTCTACAGGGATAGAAACTGATGCAAACGCACGTTACACAGTGTGGGCCCTGTGGGGCTCCTCCAACGTCAATGCAAGAGGTATGCATTTGCTTACGTATTGTGCTAGTGCTAGAGCACATGAACTTCTGTAATGTGGGCAATAAACCCACCTTCAGAACGAGGAAAAGAAAAGAAGTGCTAGATCTGACTCTAATAAACCGAAATGCAGCGAACTGTATAAGGAATTGGCATGTCAGTGATGTGCCATCCTTTTCAGTTCACATATACTAGGTTTAGAATATTAAGTGGCACCAAAAGAACAAAAATGAGCAAAAACGTTTGACGTACTTGCTGGAACAAGGATGCAAAGTTGCAAACGAACTTGATCACAGATTGCATGATTTGCACTGTGCACCAATTAGCATATCATCAGTAGATGATATAAAAAAGTGGCATCAACTATTCAATCAGAGATGAGAAAATCTTACAAGATATCGTGCCCTCAGCGTCAGATCCGTAGTAAGACTGACAACATTTGGTGGAATACGGAGCTAATCTGTCACCGCAGAGAGGCTCGTAGAGCCCAAGGTAAAGCCATCAAATCAAAACTTGGAAATGACTGGGAAGCTTTTGAGCAGGCCCAATTGATCTTCGAAAATGCTGTTACAAAAGTCAAGAGAGATTCTTGGCGTGTCTTTACGGAATCGATGAATCGCCACAGTGCAACTGCTAGGCTGGCTAAAATTATGCGTCGAAACGGTGCAAGTAAGCAACCTTTTTGAAGCAGGGATGGCGAACCACTGACCCGCGGGCTACTAAGTGACCCACTTGCACATTTCAGTGACCTATTGGTGGTTTGAAAAATTTTACGACAAAACAGCAACGAAAATAACGTAGTAAAAAAAAGCTTATTTCTCCATACTGTGGCATTAAAGACGGGAAGCTGGGTATTTTAGAGGTGAAGATCTTTTTTTTGCTCTTTGCACGGATTTCGGCAGAACTTGCGTTCAAGCCCCTCGTTAATATTTTTACATCCGTGACCCACACGTTTTTTCTTTTTTCGGTCTGCGACCTTAAATTTGACCCACCACTTAAAAAGGTTCGCCATCCTTGTTTTAAAGCATAACGGTGAATTCACCGAGTCTTCTGTTGATAGATAGATAGATAGATAGATAGATAGATAGATAGATTATTATAGCCATATTTACGGAAAACAAAAAGCAAACACACACAGCATGTGAAAAAAAAAAGCAAATAGGCAAGGAAGCATCGACTAACCAGACGGTTTTCGGGTCAAGATGCTTCCTATCGATACAATATTGCAGTTGTTGTTGAAAAGTGCGGAGAATTAACACGAAAATTTGATAGTTGTACACTTTAACAAATAAATACAAAGCAAGCTGACATTTGAGAAAAAAAGTATACAGGGCTCGAATACTTAATCAAGAGGTATTAACAAAATATAGGACAAAATGAGCAAACAAACAAGCAATAAGAAAAGTTACGATTGCTTTTGATTAAATTAAAATGTCAAAGAGAATAATTTAGAGTAGACAAATTTATTTTGCTGGCTACACACCCAAAAGGAATTAATCAATATCTATTAAGTAGTTGTTTTTTGTAATTTTTTTTGAAAGAGACCCACTGCATGCTTTTCAGTTCATAATCAATTTCGTTGAAAAGTTTAGGTCCTCTGAATGAGAGAAGGTTTAACGCAATTGATTTATTGACCCTAGGTCGAAAATATCCGGATTTCGTAGATTGTCTTGTGTTATATTCATGGGTAGAAGCAAGTTTGGTAAATTTGTTTTCGATTATTTTTGGAAGGTTTTTGTTGTATACTTTATACATAAATTTTGCCAGTTCCAATTTATATATATCATCGAGTTTTAAGAAGTTGAGGTTTTTGTATAATGACGTTACCTGAGTTCAAACGTTGTTAAAGGAGATGGCTCTAAGAATTTGATTTAATCTAATTTGAATGGCATTAAGGCTGGTTTTGGAGGCCGTTCCCCAAGAAATTATTCCGTATTGCACTTTGCTATAAATCAATCCATAATAAAGCATGCAGAGAGCTTCTCTTGATACGTAATTGCGTAGTCTGTAAAACAGCCCGGAATGCTTGGCAATCTGCGAAGACAAATACTTTAAATGTTGCGACCAGGTTAAATTTTCATCAATTATGACTCCGAGGTATTTGACTGTACCTGCTCTTACACGGTTATTACCGTTTATTTCTAGTTTAAAATCGTAATTGCATGTTTTATGAGGATGCTTGTTGAAAATCATAAAGGTTGTTTTGGAATAATTTAGAGATAATTTGTTGATGCAAAACCATTTATCAATATTTTCTAACTGTTCATTTACTCGGCGTTCCAAATTTAAGATACTGCTGTCCGAGAGTAAAAAAAAGAGTATCATCTGCAAACAGGGTCGTATCGAATTGTGAAGCTAGCGGTAAATCGTTAATGTACATTAAAAACAAAATTGGGCCAAGGGAAGAGCCTTGTGGCACACCACATGATACTTTTTGTCTACTAGATTTACATTGAAGGATTTTTACGTATTGATATCTGTTGGTTAAAAAACTTTGAAAAATATCAAAAGCTTTACCACGAATACCGTAATGTGAATGTATTTTTTGAAGTAGAATCTGGTGATCAACAGTATCAAACGCTTTCGACAGATCTAGGAACAAACCGCAACTGTAGCAATTGTGATCGATATTTTTTAGTATTTGATCATGAATATTAGCAATTGCATAGGTTGTTGTCGAGTTTTGGCGAAAACCGAATTGCTGTTTACTCAATAAGTTGTATTTTTCAAGAAAAGAGATTAGCCTATTACCTAAAAATTTTTCAAAAATTTTATCAAATTGTGACAATAATGATATTGGACGATAGTTGTTGCATTTGGATGGATCGCCTTTTTTATAAATGGGTATGACCTCAGCTATTTTGAGACAATCTGGATAAGATCCAGTAGCAATGCTTAAGTTGAATAACTCACTCAATACCGGAGATAAAACAGCTTTACTGAGCTTTATAAACTTTGTGTCGACATCATTTTCTCATACAGGTTTTTTATTTTTTAATGAATCAATGATACACGAGATTTCATCTGCAGTAGAGGGGTTGAGAAATAAGGAGTTGGGAACACTAGCTGGCGGAGGTAAGATGTCTTGCGAATCGACTGGTTTGATTGATTTAGCCATAAGCATACCAATTTGAGAAAAATAATCGTTAAAAGTTTTTACGATAGTTTGCGAATTGGTGAGAGATTCTCCTTTATCTGTTATCAGTTCAGTAGGGACAAACTGTTTACGAGGCTTAAGGTTTGAAAGATCGTAAATTATATCCCAAAGCTTACCGGGTTGATTTTTATTTTCATGCACTAATTCATTGTAGTACATTTTTTTAGCTTTTTGAATAGCTCTATTTAGAGTGTTGCGGTAGCGTTTGAAATGTTTAAAACGTTTTTGGTCAAAATTACGATGAAGATCACTAAACATTTTGTTCTTACGTTTGATCGATTTAAGCAGGCCAGGAAATAGCCACGGTTTAGCTTTCAATTTTTTTTTCTTTTCTCGTTATCGGCCTTAAAGGCGCATGTTCATTTACTATCCCGGCGAAGATTTTCAGAAATTCAGAGAGTTGGTCATTGATGGGTTTTGTATCAGTCACCGCAAAATTCGATAAGCTAGTGGTCAGATCTTCTCCAAAAGTTTCAACATCAAAATTTTTGAAATTGCGAATTAGTTGTAGATCAAATTTTGTCTGGGGCGGTTTGTTCGTAGGCGCAATTACTAAGATTGGAAAATGATCTGAGATATCGTTTATACATATTCCACTAATCAAGGATGAATTAAGATTATTGGTGTAAATGTGGTCAATAAGTGTTTTCGACGTATCAGCAATTCTGGTCGGCTTATCAATTAAACATTTCATCGAGGAAGCTAAAAGGTTCTCAGCGTACATACAAATGGTTTTGTTTGTCTTTAATTGCAGAAGATCTATGTTGAAATCTCCTAACGCATAAAATTCAGTTTTGGTTGAATTTATTTCAAGAAATAAATTTTGAAGTTTCTCCGTGAGTATCTTCATGTGGCTCGCAATATAAATCGGATGACGATAAACTACTCCCACTACGTATGATTTTTGCTTAATTTTGAAGCTGATCCATATGTCCTCAACATGGTCAACGTTCAGTTTTAAAGTAGTGCTAAAATTAAAAGCAAGCGATTCAATGATATACAAGCCCACTCCACCGGCTTTGGTTAAACTGTCGCTGTGGACAAATTTATAACCAAGTAGTTCAATGTTGTTGCCACACTTTGCATCGCATAATATGGTCTCAGTAACAGCAATTATATCCGGTCTTTTATTTAATTGGGACAGAAAATAGGATACTTTGTCAATGTTTTTTGCCAAGCTCCTTACGTTAAAATGCATCATCAATAACTGCTGCTGATCACCAGAAACTTTATCTAGAATTGCATTCACATCAGAGATATCGTGATAGTAATCACTTTGGTTGAATAACAGATCATTAATATCTTTATCTGTTACATCATTGCTTATAGTATCTTGACGATTATAAACATTTTTGCAGCCTTTAGTGAGATTTGAACTCGTAAGTTTACGTTCAGGGCAGTTGGGACTTAGAGATTGAGAATAAGCGTCGTTAAAACAAGGCTGTACAGCGCTGCAGCTTGCACATTCGTCACAGCAGGTTTCACAGACTACGCAGTCAGCATCACGTGAGCAATGCGCACTAGTATCTAATTCTACAACCAAATCGTTGTTGAGACTACACGAATCACATTGTACATGTACATCATGCCTTGGTAGGCCTACAGAATGATTTAAGAGATTAACTAGATCAGAATTTTTAGAGGTCATTTAAACATTCAAGGTGAACTATCTTATGTTATTATCTACACGAAGGCAAGAACAGTAGCTTATCCTTCAGAGCTAGAACACGCCGATTCCAAGTCATCGACGGAGTCGTTATTAAACATAAGAGGTTGATAATTAAGTTTAACAAAATCAACATCGATTCCGTGTTTAAATAAGTCATCCGGTGATGTCACGTACAACCATTTACCAATACCTTCATCTTTTAGACCTTCTTTAATCAGTTTTCCAGCTTTCCGACCAGATTTTTTCATTCTTATATCGCCGTTAAGGGTGTGACGCATCACGAATTCGTTGTCACATTCATCTTTCACATAATGGAACAGTTTTGATCGTAAAGGGGTTAGATCTTCAGTTAAAAATGCATTGGGGAATTTTGGATTACTTTTCAGTTTAGATTTTGCTTTCAAGAATTGGTTTCTGGTTTTGTAATTTAAAAATCTAGCAATAATCGGTCTTGGTTTGCGAGCAGAATTAGATCTTTTACTCCCGAGGCGATGCGCTCGTTGGATATCCCAGTCTTGAAGTTCAATACCTAGTTCCATTGCAATTTCGTTTACTATTTCTTCCCCATCATCTTTTTCAGCTGGAGCCTCTGGAACTCCATGTATTCTTATGTTGTTTCTTCGACCATACTGGTCCAGTGCGTCCGTACTAAAGATGTTCAAGTTTAGAGCCTGCTTTAATTTTGTGTTTTCCATTTTTACTTCTTTCAATTCTGCTTTATTCACTTCAATTTCAGTTTTGAGTTCTCTAATTTCGTCCACCAGTTTCTTCATTGTTTGATTTATTTCCCTTAATTGTTGTCTATCATCTTCGTTAAAGTTAGATTCTTTTGTACTGCTTTTTTTTGCCGGTGCCATGCTGTTTACTTTAAAAAAAAAATGTTTTCTGAGCAATCTCACTGCAATTTTTGACTCGAGAGCACCGAACAAAAGCACGTCCGCTCTCTGTAAAATTACCTTTTAGACACCCTAGCACTGTAAATTACCTCTTAGACACCCTAGCACAGGAAGTTGAGAGGTAAACTACAGTACAACGACAGAAGAACCAAATAAAAATACCGTGTTAACAACAGACTACAAAGTAGTTAATTCCATCTGTTCGCTAGAAAAAATGGAAAGAGCAAAAAACGAATTTCGACCATTCAAGACGCAGGGACCAAACGGTATATACCCGGTGCTTCTACAAAAAGGCTGGAATAGTATTAAAACATATACCAAATCATTTTCCAGACGTGCTTGAAGTACATCTATGTGCCAAAAGTGTGGAAGGGACTGGTATCTTCTTCCCTAAACCCGGTAAAGAAAACCATCATTAAGTCTTCTTTCCGGATGATCACTTTAACTTCTTTTCAACTTAAATGGTTGGAGAGGTTATTACTTTATCATTTTAATGATGATTCTAATTTGCTAGCAAGGTTTTCTGTGTTCCAGTATGGATTCAGAGCAGGAGTTTCAACCGAAACTGCACTGCACGAATTGGTACGACGAATAGTACTTATCTTAGCAAAGAAAAGAACAGCACTAGGAATATTTCTGGATATCGTTGGTCCTTTTGACAATATCACACATAGTGGCATTGCCGATGCTCAGCGGGAATTGGAGGTGTCGCTTTTTCTCGTCCCCTGGATTGACAATTTATTGAGACACCGCACAGTTCAAGTAGAGCTAAATGGTGAGAGGATTAAAAGAGAAGTAGTAAAGGGGAATCCCTAAGGTGGTATTTTGTCCTCTTTTCTATGGAACTGTGTATTAAACTCCTTGTTGGTAGATCTACGCAACAGGGGTTTTCATGTACAAGTCTATGCCGATGATGTGGCAATTTTGTTCACTGGCACCAATATGCTGTGGATCAAAGGTAGGACTCAAAAATCGTTAAATGTTGCGAGTAATTGGGCTCATAATCAAGAGCTTCCATTCAGCAGTACAAAGACTGAAATAGTTCTGTTTACTAACAAAAGGAAGCCAGCTTTCGGAACCTTGCGTTTAAACGGACGCCAACTAAAAATTTCGAAAGAAGCAACACTACTAGGGATAACTCTTGATAGTAAGCTTACTTAAAACCTCGCATAACACGAATAGCTCGCAAGGCGACTGCTGCATTATGACAATGCAGACAAATAGTGGGCAAAACGTGGGGATTAAATCCAACTAACATGCGATGGATATACAGCGTACACTGCAATGATACGACCTGTTATCACATATGCGGGTACATCGTGGGTTGGTGGACTAAATAAAAAGCATCTAGCAAAAAACTTTCAAGAGTACAAAGACTAGCATGTCTTATGATTTCTTCAGCATTTCCCAGCACCCCCACTGGAGCTTTAGAGATGCTGCTGAATATCATACCAATTAATGAATTCATATTGTCAGAGGCAGTAAAAGGTTCACATCGGTTATCCCGTGTGCACCTTTGGTCTGGCGAGACAATTGGTTCAACAGGAATGACCAAAAGTCATGTAGACGTACGTAATGAAGCAAAGGTAAACTTGCTTTTGCTGAGTATGCCAGCAGACCTAAAAACTAAAACAAAAGTATTTGGAAAACAGTACAAATGCCTTGTTAATGGAGCGCAAGGACGTAGTGCAGTATGAGAATGCGTTTGAGCCAAGCATAATCTGATGCTACACTGACGGATCCAAGTTAAACGGAAGAACCGGTGCGAGTTTTTACGTAAAATACGCATCAGTCTCTCAAACAGATCAAATTTTTTCCATTTGGGAAGATATAGTACTGTCTTCCAGGCAGAAGTCGTTGCTATAGCTGAAGTAGCAAAGAAACTGATCAAGGAAAGAATTGTACAGTAAACGAAAAAGTAATAATTTTAGTGGATAGCCAAGCAGCAATTCTGGCAATCCAAAATAATATTGCGAAATCTAACACAGTATTAACGTGCATCGAAAACCTGAATATATTGCGTAAAAACAATCACGTCATTATTGCCTGGACTCCGGGCCACACCGGCATCCAGGGTGATGAGAAGGCGGATTATCTTGGCTAAATCAGGATCAGCATTAAACTGCTAGGGGCCTGAACCCTTTATTCCAATTCCATATGCCAGTAGTCGCGCTGCAATAAAAGATTGGACTGTAAAAGATGGAAAACGTCTTGGATAAAACGAAACGACTGCTTGAGAACAAAAGAATATGTAGAGTGGGCTTCGCCCCAATAACTCAACGACTTTTGAGGGTCAAAAGGCCCAGATTATATGAAATGTTGCAAGTCCTCACAGGTCACTGCAACTTGAAGGAACACAGGAGCACCATTGGACTTGACGTATCATCGACATGTTCAAAATGTAACCTGGAAGAAGAAACTCCAAATACCGTGTTGGAGAATGCACTTACTACCTAGCTCTACGAAACAAGGTTTTTGGTAAAGAAAAAAACACAATAAAGTCGGTGACCGAAAAACTAAATATGAACCTACTGGCAAAGTATTTGCAGCAGGCCGGAAGACTTGCTGAATGCGGTCTGTAGTAGACCTACTGGTAATTTGAAAAAACGAGAAAGGGGTGAAAGTTGTAATGGGCCCAAATAATGGCCTATACAATGTGCCAGTGAGGATTGAATCTGGTCAGTCTTCTCTGGCACCACCGCTCTTTGATAATAATACTGTAATAATGATAACAAGTCTAATCACATAAAAAATCGTCTCCCAATCGCAAAGTAAAAGCCGTTAATTATTGCTTATCACACATGGTATTAGCAAGACTATAAGTTTTGTATGGTACTTCAACAGCGATGAAAAATCTTTTCATCAAAAAAATAACAGCTCATGCCCTTTGAATTCATTTACGGTCGTTTTTATCATATGTGGTCATCGATATTTGTTTAATGGCATCTACCACGTAAGTATTGCGCATACCATCCTAACACCAAGCTGCTTTTGTTAAATTTATTGTACTATCAAAGCCTTGTCACAATTGACAGCATGGTTTCATATTTATTACTCACTTGGGGCAGACGTCGTTCTCGATCAGTGGGACTTTTAGCGAGCTCCTGTCGAACGGTTTCCTGTAAATAAAAGACGAAATAAAACACTGAGGTAAAAGTTTTTGAACGTCCCGTTTTATAAATAATAAGCTGGAGGTGCTTTTTTTACTAGATAAAAAACCTCAGCTAAAAAAAATTACCAAAATAAATGGGTCTAAATAAAGTCCGCAAGTTTTTAGATGACCTGGGAGCAATGCAACCAAAAACTTAAAATACTGTACTACGAAGTATTTCTCAAAATTACCTTTTGTGACTCAAGTGGGCTATTTAGAACTAAAGTCATCAATGTTGAAATTTAAATTCAAGGAAAGAGAGTTTGTGTAATATTTATTCAGCATTCATCCAAATGCTAGTAAGCACGTTCACATATGCGCAGTTTTAACAGATTTCGTTTCGACATTTGGCATTTATCAACAACAGCAACAGCGTGAGTTTTTTGCCTTATCGTGAAAAAAACGACGAACTGTAAATTATAGGATTCACTCACATGAAAATTAGAGAAACAAACTATTAAAGCAGTGTTTTTCAAACTTTGTGTTTCCACGCCTTCCTTACAGATATTCAGTCATATGACGCCTCCCCCCATTTAATAAAATAATAAAAACACAAAAAAATTATAACACGTACTATGGAGCAAAGTTTTGAATAACTTAAAACTATATTTCTGAATAACTTACTCTTACTATATTATACTGTGTACCGTATATATTTGACAATTTACAGCTTTCACAGCAAAAGATCTACAGCTGTTCTGCTAACAAAGTGCTCTACACGCTTGCAGCAAGGAGCGATATGTATAATTTATATATATCTGACAATTCATAGCTTTTATGATTTATAGATTTGTAGATTTTATGATCTTACTACATTATATCTTAATTTTGATGACATTTACTGCATTGGTTTTTGATTATTTCTCCATTACTTTTTGATTAAATAAGATAAATAACTGCAGTTGATAGGGCAGCTGGACTTAGCAATTGCATTTTCGAGCAATATTGCAAAATCATTTGATAAACGAATCATATCGCATTAGGACGCCACAATGACGTTGAAGTTTAGTAAAGCAAAACTTTTGATATTGGCTTAGATTTCTTGCTCGCGAGCTAATAATTTGAAATAATAACCTCACTTTATTTTGCAACTAACATTTCGGTTATTCAAACAAATAGCTGTTGTTTCTATGCAATTAAACGGATTATGCTATAGGCTTATTATACGAGTATTTTTATTTGATTGTGGTTAACATTCGCGCCTCCGCTAAGAATAGTCCGCGCCTCCCGATTTGAAACAAACTCTGCATTAAAGTGTCGGTGGTGCTTTTTGCTACAACTACAAAGATTTTATAGCGCCAACACTAAATAGCAATTCGGTTACTGCCATTTGTATTTCATACTCCCCACTAATTTTCAATTATTTCATTCGCAGCAACTTTTTTGAGTGGCCGCATATGTTCTACAGTAGTAGCTTTTAAAAACTTTCTGTGCCGTAGAGCGAACTCAGTGTTAAAAGTCTAGTTTTTAGCCTTTCTAAAAACCTTAAGGTGATTTAGCAATCTAATGAACAGGAGCGGATCCAGAAAATTTTGGTGGGGGGATGCAGTTTTGAATTAGGCTGAATGTTAATACAAAGACGTTTAGACTCGAGACAGGGCGTAAATAAGCCCTTTGTCAACGTCTCATTTCGGGGGCGTATTCAGAATCTTTTTAGGGGGAGGGCACTTAACTTTGACATGCTTTACGTGTAGTTTTCTTGGCAGAGGTAATTGTAAGCTACATGAGAAAAAATAACAGATCTAGGAGAGTCAGGGGCATGCTTCTCCGAAAAATTTTTGAAAATCTACTTACCGTAATGGCCATTTTGGTGCTTTTTGTGCAATTTTAAGGCAAATTTTGTTTAAATTTTTGGCCCCAAATTCTGAATTCTACACCGAATATGATGCATTTTGTTCGGACATTTTCGGTAGTGCGTGCTTAAGGAGTAAGGATTATTGTTTTCAAGAAGTTCGCAATTATGAAAATAATTGCATTCACCAAAAACATCGTTAAAAGTGGCTGGTGTGGGGGGATGCATGCCCCACATCCCTCCCCTGGATCTGCCCCTACTAATGAAGTTACTCATAGTTACTTGTAACTTGTCAGCAAACCGTTAAACCTGTCAAATCAAAAAAACATATCGCAAAAAGACAACATATTTGATGCAATTATACGATCAGCTGTACAAAAATTAAACGAAAAGTTGATCGAAATGCCGACAAATAGATGGATAGCTTCTAAATTCGTCTCAGCAAAGTAGAGAATAAGCTCAGAGAAAGAATCGACCATGTCGAAAAAGAAGTAGCTAACTTTCTTGCTAGTGCGAACGATTACGAAAAACCTACTTAAGGACAGGAAGCACGCTCTAGAGCAGTGTTTCTATATCCCGAGTCCGGGAACTCAAATGAGTCCTCGAAACTTACAAGTAGCCTACGGTAAGGGTTTAAAAAGCGAATTTACGACCACGTGGCCAAACGCAGCGTGTGATCGTTCTGTATGACTACGACTAAGCATTCGCGAGTTTATTATCAGCGTTTACGAATTAAAAGGGTTATACCAAGTACTAGCCTACTAGGACGTATCGAAAAAACGTTTTTAGAGTGCTTGTTTACAAGCCTTTGTTTCATTTAATCCTTCTGCGCATTGTACTTTTAATGCAAAAATGAATCGGAAACGCAATTTTATCTCGCGTATTTTCGCAAGACTATAATTTTGTTTGATCTTTAGTACAACCAGAGAAACAAAATTTAACAACTTATGAAAAGAAATCAATTAAAAATAAAACTAAATGAGTGCCGGTATCGTAAGTAGCAATAACACAATGTATTGCACGCGATGATAGCAAAATTTTGCTTGCAACAAAAATATTTGGTTCTCTGCGTATAGTTTTTATAAATATGAAATATTGGTGGCCACGTTGGTTAATGTGGCCAGCGGTTGAAACGTCATGACAATGGCGGTCAAAAACAGCGAGACCGGCTCGCTTCGCCTCACTGGGCTGAACCTACTTTTATAGGAGGTTCTTGTGCCTTTCTGTTTCTATACGTTCATGCCTATGAAACGAAACATGAGCTTTGCTGGTTTTCGATTATCCCGGGCAGTTTTTGGCCTTTGTTACGTAATTTTGGTCTTGGTTGATAGTTAACACTATGGTCGTTCAAATAATGGTCTTTGGCTTCGTTGATTGCTTCCCAAATTACTGTAATTTGTTAAACTTTATTCACGAGTTTCTGTGGCGCTTCGTACATAATTTGGACTTCGCTTTCTGCAGTTAACTAAATTTCTTTTTTTAAGCGACGTACTGTTGGCCTTGTTTGATAGTAAATACTACGGTTAAGAATTAATATAGTGTGTTCTTTGGCTTCGTTTTTTGATTCGCAAATTATTTTGTTGAACTTAATTCACGAGTTTGTATGGCGCTTTGTAGATAATTTCGGATAATTCGACTTCGATTTCCGCAGTTAACTAAATTTGCTTTTTGCGCGCGCATGATATGGCTACAGTAATTGTGTGGTTTAAAACTAACCCACCAGCTCTTTCTGCTTCGCCGTGCTTCTGCGGTTTACGAAATCTTGGAGTTTGCTATCAAGTTTTGGACCTCGAGCGCTTTCTGTCTTGCCGCGTCCTTCTGAACAGCAAGCTGTACATAAGCTTCAATTTTTGTTAGTTTAGTTAGAGCCAGCTTTGGCCTCGTAGTTGTGCACGTGATGAGTCTGGAAGGACGAAAAAAATGATAACCGGTTACCCTTTTTCGTGCACTAAGCGTTAGTGTACACCCGGCCCATGTCGTGCTTGCATTGCTCGGTGTCGCAAACAATCACTAAATAACTTTTCTATAAATAATTGCTCATTAAATATTCCAGGACTCAACACGCGGAGGTGACCGGTATCGCGTCCCATTTTACTACAGCACAATCGTCAAACTTAATATTATTGCGAAGTTTTTATTTGAGTATTGAGACTTTGTGCCAAAACATGGCATCATAGCTGTTATGCCAGTATATTTCGGATCATTCCTATGGGGCGCCGTTGTGAAAAAAACGATTTAGCAAATTTTGTTCAAATTTTTAGCAACATTTTCACAGCTATTTAAAGTGAAGTGACCTGGAGCTAAAACGCTTTGAAAAAATACAATATCAGCCAAAGTGTAACGACATTTAATAAATAGCAGCGATATTTAATAAATATCGCTGTTATTTATTAAATACCGTTGCTATTCATTAAATAGCGGCAATATTTAATAAACAGCAGCAGCATTTGGTAAATAGCAGCAATATTTAATGAACAGCAGCGACATTTAATAAATAGCAGCGACGTTTAATAAATAGCAGCGACGTTTAGCTAAAGTGCAGCAAAAAATTAAAGTGCTGCGGTAATTACGCTAATGAGATCAACAGTGTTTCCACTTAGTGTAATCTTAAATTGGATTTTGAAAAGTTTAATATTCGTTTATCCAATAGAGCTTAGATGTTGTGTTGCCATTTTTTTATTTTTGTTTTCAAAATCTTGTATGAAATTTACAAGGAGTTTTTAGTATACTTTATTGTTATGCAATAATAGCCATTTGACTAATTTGGCAATAAATGAGAAAAGTGAGAAATTTTAGTACAGGGTAAATGATAAAGTATGGGGAAGTGTTGGACAAGGCATGGGGGTTGTGAAGAAGTGTGGGGAAGTATTGGTGGAGGTGAAGGGGAGGTGTCAGGTGAGGTGAATGTGGGGGGAAGTGAGGAAAGGTGTGGGGAAAAATGTGAGGGGTGTGGGGAAGTGTGAGAGAGTGTGGAAGGTAAATGTGGGAAAGTGTGGAGAGACGTGTCAGATGAGTGGGGGAGGTGTTGGGTGAGTGTGCAAATAGGTGTCGGGTGAGTGTGAGGAGAGGTGTAAAGAAGGTGTAGAAGAGTGTGTGGGCACCCCCACACCTCTCCGCATCCCAACACACTTTTCCCCACTTCAACACAATCTCCACACTGACCCCATACACTCTTTCACACCTCCCCCTCATCCCCGACACCTCCCTTGCACCCCCTCACACTTCCCCATTCCTCCCCCACATTTGCCACTCCTTCCTTCTATGTTCCTCTCATACTTTACCCAACTCCTTAAACTACCAAAAATTCCCCGATTAACTCACCACCCATAACTTTCCCAAATTCTCTATACTCCCCCAATTCTTTCCCATACTGCCCACACTTGCTTTATTATTAATCCCGTACCAAAACTTCTCACTTTGCTCATTTATTGCCAACTTCAGCCTAGCAATCAAGTACACTAAAAACTCCTTGTAAACTTCATAAAAAAATTTGGAAACAAAAACAAAAAATGGCAACACAACATCTAAGCTTCTCAAAAAGTTTAGCGTTTTTGTGGACATATACGTAACCGCGATTTGATGGTACGAAAAATGGAGAAATGGAAACACTGTTGATCTCATCAGCATAATTACCGCAGCACTTTAACTTTTCGCTGCACTTTAGCTAAACGTCGCTGCTATTTATTAAACGTCGCTGATATTTATTAAATGTCGCTGCTGTTTATTGCCGCTATTTAACTTGCCTCTATTTAATGAATGTCGCGTTATTTATTAAATATCGCCGCTATTTATTAAATATCGCTGCTATTTATTAAATGTCCTTACACTTTGGCTATTATTGCATTTTTCGAAGCGTTTTAGCAGCAGTTCACCTTACTTTAACTAAATAGCTGTGAAATTGCGTAAATGTAGCTGAAAATTCGTACAAACTTTGCTTAATCGTTTTTTCACAACGCCGCCCCATACATTTCTTTCCTACTGCCTACTGGCATTATCGCAAACTAAAGTTGAAGTTTCTGACACCACTTTGATGTGGCGTTCAACGCTTTTAGTGTGACAACGTAAATCAAGAATTTTGATTCCAGAAAATGTGTTTGTTAGATCATTTTCCTTACATCGTTGCTCGTCACAGAAGCAGTAAAAGGTGGCTCTGAAACAATTGTATCAGTCCAATGAATGAGATCAATTTACAGTCATAACCAAAAGTTTTGAGCCACCCAGGCAACACATTTTTGCTTGTTTTTCTCAAATGCGTTTTTAATTCACTTTTTGCTTTCGTTATCTTTTCTTCGTTTTTGCTCAATGTCTCACGACTCTTACTTTGGCCCCCAAAAGGGGCCTAACTAACTTATCTCTTGTTTCAAGGTGATTTAAAGAAGAGGTTAGAGGGAATTATAGCTATCATTCGGAGAGGTATTATGGGTAAAAAAACATTCTTGAGCTTGGCTCAGCGGTCAAAAATTCTATGCTTCCTTCACACTTAATGCAGTAACGGATAATCAGTCTCGGAAAACGGAAGCGGAAAGGCCGATGACAACTTTTGACCGCTGAGCCAAGTTCAAGGTCGCTTTTTTACCCATGGTACCTCTCTGAATGCTAGCTATAATTCCCTTCAACCTTTTCCTTAAATCACCTTAAAACAAGAACTGGGTCAGTTAGCCCCCTTTCTGGGTCTAAAGCAAGAGTCATGCAACATTGATTAAAAATGAAAAAAAGCTAACGAAAGCAAAAAGTGAATTAAGAACGCATTTGAGAAAAACAAGCAAAAATGTGTTTTTTGCCTAGGTGGCTCTAAACTTTTGGTAATGACTGTAACTGCTTTCATCGACATTAAGCTGAGGGACTCGTAGTTGTCTGAGTCGCCCATCAGAAACGTTTTGCTCTCTGCTGCGAAGTATTCTTCTCTAAACAAGCTCATTGTGTTTCACATTGGTTCCTGAAGCCATTGCTGCCAGTATTGATTCATGATAAGAAGGGCCCGCTAAAGTCAATACAGTCAAAATTTTTTCAGGACCTTGTTACATGATCAAATGTGTACTAACGTTCGTTTCAGGTGTTCAGGAGTCTGTTTCGGTAGATTTTATAAGTCAAAATAAAGTCAAAATTTTGCATAAAGTCAAAATTTGTCGAAATTGTCTTTATCAAAAATTTCCTTACAAAAACGAACAAATATATATTTTTTAAATATTTTTTTGAATTTTTGAGCTGCTATTAAAATTTTATGCGCTGTTTTATTTGATTTTAAACTTTTGAAATAGTTGCAATATTTGCACTATCGTCACAATAATGCGTGCGGTAATTGAGAAGGAAATGCGGTAATTGAGAAAGAAACACTTATTATGCATGAAACGTCATTGTTGATGCATAAATACTGTACATAATTGTTACACAATTAATCTAATCCTATAAAAGCCTTGCGCTCTTTACACGTGGTCTTTTAAGTTGTAGCTTGCAAAGCAAAGAATGCCAAAACAAGCCAAATCTTCTATAGCGAAACTTAGGCAAACTTGCCAGGAATATCCGGATGAGTTTTCGGCAACTCCTGCCGGCGACTTGCGATGCAACTTTTGCGACGTGTTAGTCAAATGCGACAAAAAGTTTTTTGTGGAAAACCACCGAAAAAGTAAGCAACACCAAGGGAAATTGGAGACGAAGAGCAAATCTCAAAGTAAGCAAACCTTTTTACATTTCGATCAAGTAAACTTCAAGGAACAGGTTGTTTCTTCATTCTTAGCTGCAGATATCCCACTTCATAAACTGAACCATCCTTCTTTAAAGTCTCTGTTTGCTAGAATGGGAAAAGTATCGCCTTCGGAGATTCCAGCCCGGGCATGTGTTGCTAAATTGGCATCCCAAAAAGAGGAACAAATTCAAGAATCACTTCGTGACAAAAAAATTTTTTTGATTGTGGATGAAGCAGAGGTTGCTAAACAAAAGTATATTAGTGTGCTTGTGGGCAGCTTAGATGCTCCAAATCAGACATTCCTCGTTAATTGCCATCCACTTGACAGCGGTCGCAATGTTAATAGCAGTATTATTCTGCACACTGTGGATGACATATTGCGACAACTTGAAATAAAACGCGAGAATTTTTCATTGTTCTTGACTGATGCTTCTCGGTACATGTCTTCGGCTGGAAAGACATTAAAGGAATTACACCCTTCTTTGATGCATGTCACCTGCGTTGCGCACTTACTACATAACTGCGCTATGCGTGTGCGTGCTCATTTAAAAAATATTGATGAGTTAATAGCAACGATCAAGGCAGCAACAATCAAAAACAAAGATCGCAAGAAAGATTTTTATGATGCTGGTCTGCCATCTCCTCCTGACCCTGTAATTACAAGATGGGCAACTTGGCTTAGAGCTGCCTTATATTATAGTGAGAACCTTCCAGCTGTTCGTACCATTGTCAACAATTGGACAAGTGCAGGCCTCTTAGTCAGCAGAGCAAAAGACGCTATCAATGTGGAAGGTTTGGTGTCGGACTTGGTTAAAATAAATCAATACCGGACTCTAGCAGCCAACGTAGAGTTCTTAGAAAGAAGTGCCTGCACAATAACTAAAGCATACGGACTGCTGAAGAATATGCAATTCCATGATGATCCTTGCGCAATTGAAGACTACATTAACAAACGACTATCCAACTCTGATTTAGAAACAATAATAAACTGTACCAACTTGACAATTGACCCAACAAGCTACGCACTATTGCAAAAAGCCCAGCCAACCTCTGTTGCTGTTGAGAGGTCGTTTTCTATGCTCAATAAATTACTGCGAAAAGACAGAAACTTTGATGTTAAGAACGTAAAAATATATATGATGCTATATTACAACAAAACGTCTTTGTAATTATACTGCGTGGCTTTCGTTAAAAAAATCATAGACATACTGTTAGTGTACAGCACAGTCGCGATAGCAACGCAATTTTTGTATTACACACTAATTGATACCGGTACACACAATGGCTCGTTATCCTAGGTTTTAACGTCATGCGTCGCTTTGTTGCATTAGCTTCAACACTGAGTGATTGAGAAAATGTTCGAAGTAGGCTACCTTTTTCTTTAAAAACTTATGTAAATAGCAGATTATAAAACATATTTACAGTAATTAATAAAGTGCAACAAGACATAAATAATACGCGGAAGCGGTTAAGTCAAAATAAAGTCAAAATTTTACTAAAATAAAGTCAAAAATATATTTTTTAAGTAAAAAAAAAATGGCCCTATTGATAAGCACCAAACGCATTGCGTTCTCTTTCAGGAAAGCCCCAATTATAATTTCTCTAAACTGTGATTGTGACTTCTGACACTTTAAAAGAGTGGTAAAAACATGCCGTGGTTCCTGAGAAATGGTGTGATTGCGTTTGGTTTTAAACCTCTAGGAGTGTGACGCCATCATGACATATTGTACCCTTAGCTTGAAATTGCTTGATACCTTTCTCAGCTGAAACACGCAATCTCAATGCTCTTGATGTAGCAGTTAAAAAACGGGAGCGTGCCATTTTTTCAGGCTTTAGGGATGTTAACGTTTAGCAACCAACTCGTCAGTAATAAAAAAAAAAAAAAACAGTTCAAAAAGTTGCACTTGTAAATTCATTTTGAAACTCCAAACCCTTACTCCAACCCTTACCCTGGCCCCTTACTTTTTTCAGGGGGGGCTAGGGGGGCCCTAATTTGCGCGTTTATTTCCACAATAATACCTCTACATGGACGTATTTAAAACTTAATAGGCCTACTATCGAAATTGAAACCCAGGAAAGAGCTTAATTCCAGAGATGTTTTCTTTAACTTTTTGCTTATGGGGTGGGAGAAGCAGAAAAAGGGTAATTTTCTTAGAGCAAAAAAATTAACTTGCGGCTTGTAAATTTCAAATTGAGCATGTTACATGTAAAAGGCAAATCAGCGATTGGTAGCATGTGAGCCAGGGGTTCTCAACTTCTCAGCTGTGACCCTTGGCCCCCCAAAGGGACCACGGCAGAGCACAGAGTGTTCTCTTGGGAGCCACGATGGTAAGAATCATTAATGAATTATACTGTAACAGACCGGAACTTTTAAACTTACACACTATAGGGGCCACGGTCTTTTAGAGGTACAATCAAGGGGCCACGGCTCAGAAAAGATTGAGAATCACTGATCTAAGCTTTCAGTATGGAAAAAGTATTTTGCAGTACGTTTTGAGACGAAGCGAGGTAGAGTAGTTGTCGTATTAAGTGTCGTTTATAGTATACAATAGCAACTAAACTCAAAACTAGGCCCCTCCACCAATGTATTGTACACCCTAATATCTGCCCTAACTTTGCAGACAGTCACTCAAAAGAAATGCAGCCTACTGTATTTGCAGAGTAATTTTTCATAATGCGAGGGGCGGGGCCAATACTCGGGAAGGTGGGAGCTTTTCTTTTTTCAGATTTAATTTTGACGTCAACAACTAACCTTCAAAATTGATAAAATAAGTAGCTGTCATAAAATAAAAGTGGCAAACTGTTTAAAATATCTATAGCCTAGTATTTAAACTTTTTCAATGTATTTAAATTTTTTAATTCACTTTGTTTTGCTGTGCAGTGCTAACCCTAGTAATTCCTTTGCCAACAAAATTGCTTATTCTAGTCAGAGAACGCAAACAAAAACGTTTCGATTCTAGTTTTACTCGTGGCGATGCGATTTATGAAGTTCTACTATTTCTCTACGCATCACCTTATCGGTGTAGGAAATAACGTTAATTGGAGTTGAGTTATTGATCATACCAACCTTATCTTTTCGTATGCTCCGAAAAAGCTTACTGCTCTCGTTGTTTCCGTGGCCGTATGCGTGACATAGGCCTACCGTGAAACCTCTATTTGAGCGCCACACGGCCACAGCGCTGTATTTTCAACCCTTCTCTCTTCCTGTTGTGGCGTTCTATTAGAGGTGGTGTTCAGTTTAGAGGATGGTGCTATATTTTTTGACTAGCTGGTCAGAATTTCGGGAAGATAAATACAGGGCGTCCCAGAAGTCGCGCACCATGTAAATTTAATAATTAACTTTTTATGTTCCAGAAATGGGTGAAAAACTAACTATACAGGAAAGAGTTAAATCAGTTTTTATCTTTTGCAAACATAAAACTAATTTAACTCTTTCCTGTATAGTTAGTTTTTTACCCATATCTGGAACATAAAAAGTAAATTATTAAATTTACATGGTGCGCGACTTCTGGGACACCCTGTATAATTAATGAAAAAACTAATAACACAGTTAACATTTAACCTTTAAAGAAAAAAACATATACCGTAACACGTCAGTTACTGATAAGTAATCAAAAATTCAATGCAGAAAATCAGGTGACACGTCCCTGTGTAGCCGTGCTCGTCATTTTCAACACCTTTTCCTGTAGTGGCATTACAGACAGGTGGTGTTCAATTAGAGGGTGGCACTCTATTTTTCAATCCTTCCCCTGTAGTGGCGCTCCAATAGAAGCTTTGCGGACGGTTATGGTATTTACAATCTGTTGGGGTTGCTAAAACCGGTGGCGTAGCTACAATGTGCGGCGCCCCCCCTGCAAGCTTAACTCAGGAGGCCCCACCAGCATTTGTTGCTGTACAAAAGCATTGATGGTTACGTGTTCATGTGGTCATTGGCTGAAGATGTAATGAGCGATGTGACGGCGTCATCATATGTGAAACCCCCAGACGCCGGAGGCTAAGGGGGTCTGGGGGCGTAGCTCCCAGCCGCCAACGAGTTTTTACGATTTTCACATCAAAAACACTCATTTTAGTATTCTTTTCTATCGAAAAAAAGCATGCAGTGAGTGCAGTCAATATGGACAACGCATAAATATTTTTGTAGCTCATGTATTTAAAGCAGAAGCTTGGCTAAAATAAGTGAAAGGAGGCTGCAACCATTATTAGTTTTCAATCACTTATTACAGGGCCAAAGGGAAAGGGGCGAAAACCTTATTACAGGACCAAAATGGGACACCGTGCCCCCCCTGCATACGTTTCTGCTGCATATCTCAGTAATTCACACACTTTCCCTAAACTTTTCAATCACTGAATTACAAAATTTTCCTAAATTGTCACAACAATGCACGAAGAAAAATTAATTATCTGGCATAACAAAGGGCAGTATAGCCTAATTATCAATAATAATCGCCGTATTAACGAAAAATGCTGCCGACAGAAATGATTTGCGCTACATTATTTGCATAATTAGCAATATGCGTCTTGGTTGGGTAAGCTTACTATACATCGTATGGAGAATTTTCCACTTCCACCAAAAATATTGGGGGGATGAACCCGATTATTGAGGGAATAGCCTACATCCTCCCCTGGATTTGCACCTATGCTCTCAATGATGAGCAATCTAGCCCACTCAGTGTACCAAAATCCAAATCTGTAATCGGTATTAAACAAATGAACAGGAAACTAAGCGAACTAAACTGACCAAATAGAATAAGTCTATTCTTCAAAATTCTGTCAAATTTGATCAAATAATTATTTTTATTCCACAGCACTGGTGTATACTCGACACTTTGTATTGCGGGGGGGCTCCTACGCCACTGGCTAAAACAATAAGCTTTAGCTACACAATTACCCTGTCCACGTCCAATTTATGTGGGCTTTAGACTCACGGTTCTTGGTCATAGTTTCTGCATCACAATTAAATTTTTGATGTCATAATTTATAACTTAATTATGATGCAGAAAGTAGAAGCAAGAACCGTGGGTCTGAAGCCCACATAATTTGGACATGTCACATGTGGATAAGCTAAATATGGGTTGTAGGCGAAGGAAATCTAGTCATTGCTTTTGGGCCCCCCCACTTTAGAAATGCTTCCGCCATCGCTGCCTACCGAGTACCATAAAACATTTGCGAGCTTATTGTCAGCATTTACGAGTTAAAAAAAGTAATATACCGGATGATGTAAAAAAGGGTATGACAGAGTAGCAAGTCTTAAAATGGTCTGGTGAAGACATTGCTAAATTCTTATAAAAACAAACTATAAGAACGAACTGAATGCTATAAAAAACGAACGCTGTAAAAAAGAACTGAACAAAATAAATTGCAATAAAAACGAACTGAACAAAATAAAAAAATTGAAATAACGGTTTATTTCACGTAGTCGTTTTTTCGGCTTGAATCTAAAGCTTCAGCTTCCGATTCAATGCTTTCGAAATCCCTTGCAGCTTTCAAAGCAATGGTTTGGAATAAACAATGCTTTGTTTTCGGCAGGAAGTTGACGAACAACCTTGTTTTCGTACCTATGAGTGACTTGAGTCCGCGTATATTTCAGCTAGCTTGGAAATAATCCATCGACTAAAGAGCTTGAGAACCACTGTTCTAGGGTTGTGAATATGTATTGCGAGACTCTAAGAGTAAAAGAATAAATTTAATAATTTACCATCTGAACCAGTCAGCAGAAACAAAGGAAAGTAAATCCCAAACAGGGAGGTTTAGTCTAAATTTTTTTCTGAAGGTCGACAACTGGGTTTTAGTCATGTTTCTCTCGTCGACTATCTTAGACTTCCGCTAAGATCCATGTTCAAACACGGACGAAAAATTATCAGAACAGTGATTATCAATTTCTCAAACGTATTCGACATACAAGCCATACTTCACTCGTCGAAAAATCTGTAATCGTACAACTCCAGTAGAAGCAATTCTATCAACATACTCACATCAACAATACTCAAGAACGACATCGGCAATCCGTTTACACGACAGATTATTTACCTAAGCTGTTTTACCCACTAAAAACATGAGTTAATGCCCATATACAAAAAACTAGAATAGCCAACAGGAAAACCAGATGGGCAATTGACATTGCATTTTATTGTCTAAATATATATGAGATCAAACACACCGTAAATCATTCTGGTGATTAGTGATTAATTTAGGCATTTTTAGCTTGATTATGTGATACTGTATAAAGTGTATATCACTAATACGCGTTCGCTCACACCGACAATAGATAGTATTTACGATAGCTCGAGTCGCCTCATAGTGTGTTGCTGCAATAGTTTTACTCCTCAGATGTATGACCTTTTTCAGTTTAACGTTAACTCCCATCAGCAAACGTCGCAGCGGATGCTCACCCTCTTTGACCATTTGTAGTAGTATCCCTTTTAGCTGTGTTGTGTCGTAATCATAAATGAATATTATGATTACAACAATAACTTTGCAATACATTAAGCCAATGAGAATGACGTCATGATACTCCTGCACATTAACACTATTTCTCTTCGAAAAAAATTGACCTATTTTGCAAATTTCTAAATTGATTGGCGGTACGGAACCTAAGACTAGCTTTGAAACAAGTGTCCAAAACACGGCTCACAGTCCTAAGTTCGCTTTAAGCCAGCTAGCCTATATTAGAGTACGGCGACCTAGTGTATGCAAACAAAAAAAGTTTGTCTATACTCTCAAACTGTTCAAATAGATTTTAGGTTCGCACGAATTGTCTAATCAGAGACGCGCGTGACTTTCCCACATTCGATTGGCCAATGTAACAACCGCTTTGCAGACGTTCATTATTCATCAAGTGCCAGACCTTGCTTCTCGTTCTCAACTTTAACGCGATTACCCACTGACGAGTGCGTCACGAAAAGCTTCCGCGACAAACAGCTTTTTTTAAAGCTGCACAAAAGAGTTATGACAGAGCGATTCTTGAAGTCTAACGCGAAAACAGCTTTTTTCAAAGCTATTCTTGAATTGCTAAATCCTCTTCGTTAATCACTAAAGCAAAATTAATTATCAAAGCCACTCGAGTAACTACATCCTCCTCCACACTCATCGAACAAATTTTAACCAACACACTTTAAATCCAGGTATTATTCGTGACACACGACGTGGCAACTAATCCAATCCCTACATCCCGTAAAGGCCCCAAAAACCTCTCCTACCCTACACTCGAAAAATGTTAACGGAGCTTTGATCAGCGACCCAATCATAATCATTGATCATCTCAATAATGTTTTTGTTTTATGGTTGAATCCGTAGCATCTTCAAGCAAAATCGAGGATAAGCGTTCCTTCTTAAAATTACTCGCCCGCTGCACTTCCTCCTCAATTTTTTTAGAATGTCCAAGTATAAATGAAATAATTAATACCATGCTGCATTCATTTAACAGTAATAAAGCAGTCGGTCACAACAACCGACAGCATACATCCACTCTTTTTTAAAACTTCTTCACTTTTGATCGCATCCTACTTGCACCTGTTTATTGATTTTTCCTTCTCCATTCGCATAGTTCCACAAAACTGAACAACTGCCAAAGTTATTCCTCACCACAAAAAAAGGGAACTCCAACATTACCATTAATTTCCGTCTCATTACTTTGCTATCCTGTTTTTCCAAACATCTTTGACTCTATAGTCAGTGATGGCCACGATAAACCTTTCTGTAGTAAGACGACAACGATAATCGATAATCTCAAAAAAGCCCGAGGCGATACCGATAAATCTCAATTTCTTAAAGCGATATCGGTAATCCATAAATTATTGCCGATAAATTTTTCCGATGAATGTTGCGGTAAATTTTCAACGTGTTTGACGAAGTTTTTTTTTTGTAAGTCAAATTGTAAAAATGTTTTAATAATTTTTTCAAGAAAAAAGAGCAGTTCACTCTGCCGAGGCATTTAACAAAACAAAGAGAGATTTTTTAAAAATTGCAACAAAACTTAATGATCTCCGGCAGGAGCGTGCCCAGAAATTTGAAAAAGGGGGGGGGAGGGGGTGCAATTTTTTGTTTCCGTTTCCACTGAAAATATCGGTGAAGACCAAAAAAAGGTTTTTACGTCTTCCGACGTCCAATTTACCCTTCAAAATCAAGTGACGACCAAAAAAAAAGATCATTGTGTCCTCAGATGTCTGTCCCGCTGCCTGGAGATATATATCAGCTCATATATCAGCGGAAGGGGGGGGGGGAGGGCGCGGACCTAGCAGACCCCCCTGGGTACGCCCCTGGTCACCGGGTATTTTTTCCATAATGCCAACTTATTAACCTTAAAGTTTGAGCACTGTGTGCATAAAGAATCATTTATCGCGATATTTTATCGGCAATAACGAAATATATTACAAAAACGATATCGGTAATCGATAAATCAAATCTTTTTTGAGCGATAACGATAATCGGCAAAAAATTATCGCCGATAAATTATCTCGAGAAATGCCAATTTCTGACAAATGTTATATTCTCGCCTTATAAGCTCCTGTATGAACACAAAGTGATTCTGCCAACTTAGTGCGGTTTTATGGAAATCTGTGTAGTCCAAGGTTCAAAACTAAGCACCTTACTTTTTTACTTTGTGTTTACGACCTACACAACGCAATAAACAGTACCCCAAAACAGTGTGCCCACTACCCTCGACACTCATCATCTCTCAGAATGCTGAGATGGCCGAGAGATAAGAGCGTCCGCCTCTGGAGTTGTCGATTCAGATTTGATTCCGAGTCGGGTCTAATTAATGAATATAAAATTGATATTTACAACTTTCGTACTTGATGCTCAGCATTGAAGTGAGAGTGTGCAGAACAAGTTGGCAAGTATACTTGCTGTGCCATTGGGAAAGGCACTCGATAGAATTTCCCGTTTAGAGAGGTATACGGGTGGCCGGCAACTCCTAAGCGAGCTCGTTATAGGCTTTTGATTGCCTTCGCGTGATAGGAGAATCAATACGCAACTACACACAAAAAAATTACTTGCTGACTCCTCAAAACATTCTCTTTTTTATTAAGAATAAGCTTACATTCGGAATTGACGAAACCCAACATCAGGTGCAAGGATTATTACTTAGCTATTAACCCACCTAAAACTTCAGCATCAATACTGCCGCCTAAAAAAGAAAACCCTTGCATAAGCGATTTTTACCTTATTCCTGACCAGTGAAACAATTGTAATACTTAACGAAGATAAATGCTATGGCATATTAATTTAAAATCTCATTTAAAATTCGACAGTTAACATCGCATTTTGTTACGCATTATAACCAAAACAAAACCCACTAAAACTGCTGAGCAGTTGAGCACTTTTCAATCAAAAGCCTAAGAGGAAAGTGCTTCTTCTTGCCTCCCCCCTGCGGGAAACCATGTGCACAACCTAGAAGCCTGTCAATCGTTGTTACGCCTTATTTGTGTACTGTTACAATTTCATCATAGTGATCGCACCTATGCCATTTTTACCTAACAAAGAGATATCGAAATTTGTTCCTAAGGCAAACTACACAAAACTGTATTGTGACATGATACTAGATGAACGACCATAAGGTGAAAAAACTAGTGGTGAAAATTATAAAATTAAGAGACAGATTGGGGGGCAAAATCTGCCGGTTTAAAAAAGTACTCAAATATTCGTGGTTGAACTAGTGGTCTTTTGCGGCTCCAGCTCCCGCTCCAAGTCTTTGGCTACAAGACTGCAGTTCCGACTCCCCAGCTCTAGTTGTGCGCGAATAAGTATGCATAACATTGTACGTGGCTCAGTACGCACTACAACCAGTTTTAAGGTAACATTAAATTGAAAATCTTCGTAACAAGCTCACTTGTTTTCGGGAAAAGTTTTTCTGTCTTCTCTTTCCATTTCGAACAGCTTTGGGGGTCAACATCGACTCTTCCTGCTTGAGCAGAAAGTGAAACAAGGTTAACAACATCACTGCTAACATCAACAAGCATACTAAAGCTGGTCGAAAAGCTTTCATTTTTCACTTGGCCTGAAAACTACGATTGTAAGTTAATTTCTAAAACACAGTTACATCAGCGCATTACATTTAGGTATGCTGTCAGAACAGGCTTATACTTGGAGTATTTTTAAACTTAATGATCGACCGTATGTATTGTGCAAATCGAAAAAATTATTGTTCACGCATAAACTTAGTTTTGGAACTTTGTACGTGTTCTATCTTTCAGTTCGCTGCCTTCGTATCCACCAGTCACTTTCACAGCATCACATATAATTCCAATCACTTATTATTATACAGTACTTATACACCATCTTATTCAAATAGAATCACAGTTAATATCTAGTAATAAATCCTAACTCAGTAGCTATATCCTACAAGAAACTACATCGCATTCCTATTACTCTCTTATCACACTCAATACATCGCTCTACACTGCAGTACAGAAAATCGTGAACTAAGCAAGTCTCAACAGAATTACAACAGTCGGCGCTGAGACTCACGGCACTAAAGAGAAATGCACTTAGATTGCATTGAATAATAAATCAGGGTTCGAAACCAGATTAGCACAAAATCTACAACACTCCTCCCGACACAATTTACAAACTCTTCTAAGCATACACATGCAATTACCAAAAACAAAAGAAATCATTTAAGAAAAACCAGCTTGGTAGAAACTAGGAGCTCTTCGGTTTCTAGAAGGATAACGACTAACTACTGCACTTGCAGGCACATCACGGTCATTATCAATATCACGATTCAACGAAGAAAAGCTGGGTTGATCAGATAAGTTTTCAGAATTAGTACTATCATTTTCATGCGAAGTATCAACATCATCACTCAAAAAATCGTCAAATCTAGGTTGCACTTGGTTTTGGTGCCTTTTCCAGATGCCACGGTCAGTACGAATTAAATACATCATTGAACCCACATTCTTAATAACAACACCACTAAACCACTTTGCTCCAGATGCGTAATTACGAGCAAACACAAGATCACCAACACAAAACTTCGGCGAACGAATTGAATCACGATCCATAATACTTTCATCATCAGTTTTAGAAACAGTTTTAGTAGGCGGCAAAAACAAAGACAACAAATTTTTTGGCTGGCGCCCATGAAGCAATTCTGCTGGCGTTCGCCAATCTAAACTAGGATGAGGTGAACAACGGTACGATGCAAGCACAAAACGAACTGCTTCAATAAGGGACTTTCCCCCTTTTACATTCTTGTCGAGGCTGCATTTAAAAGTTTGAACGAAGCGCTCTGCTTCACCATTGGAAGCTGGGTGAAACACCGGCGAAGTCAAATGCTTAATATTCAACCCAACACAAAAATTTTCAAATTCGGACGATACAAATTGCGTTCCATTATCAGTAACGATTGTATCAGGCAAACCTTCAATTGAAAATATCTGTTGTAACGATTCAATAGTGTGTTTTGAGGTAGTCTGACCAACATTTAACATTGTTACGTATGGGAACTTCGAAAAAGCATCAATACAAATCAGCCACATCTTATTTAAAAAAGGTCCTGCATAATCCAAGTGTAATCTCTCCCATGGTTTGCTAGCCTGTGGCCATGATTGGAACGCGGCAACCGGTGCTTTGGCATTTTCACGACAAATCATGCAACCACGCACTAAACTTTCAACGTCACTGTTTACATTTAGCCACCACACATACCTACGTGCTGTTTGTTTCATGCGAGTGGTGCCCCAATGCCCTTCGTGAAGTAAATTCAAAATCTGATTACGCAAAACAATGGGAATCACAACACGAGTACAACCTTGACGTTGCAACAAAAGCACATTGTTTTCCACACACAAAGAATTTTTTTGATGGTAAAATGCCATTAATTCACCATTAAGACGTGAAGGCTTTGGCCAATTATTATGACCCACATACAACAAAACAGATTTTAATGTCGAGTCTTTAAGAGTCTCGTTTCGAATGCGCTCACAAGTAATTGGAAGTCCGTCAAGAGCTTCCTCAATGCTGCACACAATTTCAGCATTTTCACGTGACTCAAAGTGATCAAACTGAGTATCAGTTTCTGTTGACAAACGCGACAGTCCATCGGCGTTACCATGGTCTTTGGTGGGTTTGTACTGAATGTCATATTGGTATGCCATTAAAATGATAGCATAACGTTGCAGTCTTTGCGCTGTTAACACCGGTAACTGTTTGTTAGGAGAAAAAATTGCCACTAAAGGCTTGTGATCGGTAATTAAACGAAATTTCCGCCCATACAAGAACTGATGAAATTTTTTAACTCCGAAGACGATTGCCAGAGCTTCTCGCTCTATTTGAGAGTATCGCTTCTGAGTGTCAGTGAGAGTTTTCGACGCATGGGCAAGTGGGGTTTCAACGCCCTCATGCTCCTGCATCAGCACGGCGCCAATGCCTTTGTTAGATGCATCGGTAGCTAGAATCAGTGGCTTATCTGAGTCAAAGTGACTTAAATTTGTAGCATTAATGACATCACTTTTTAATTTTTGAAACGCGTTTTCGCAATTAACAGTCCATTTATAGTCACAGTTCTTTTTGAGAAGTTCATATAGCGGACTAGCCACTTCAGCCAAATTTTTGACGAAAGCACGGTAATAATTTATTTTCCCCAGAAATGCTTGAACTTCAGAAACATTTTCAGGTCTCTTCAAATTCTTTATAGACTCAACTGATAACTTGGATGGTCTTTTGCCACTTTTGTAGCCCAAATATTCAACTGAGTTTTGGAAAAAATCGATTTATCCAACTTTACCGTCAATCCGTACTCACTCAGCTTTTGAATAAGTCTCTCAAGATTTTCCCAATGTTGGGCTTCAGTTGATCCAGTGATGATTAAATCGTCCAGGTACACAGCCACACCCGGTAATCCAGATGTCATGGTATCCATCAACCGCTGAAATTTGGCAGGACTCGAAGCGACACCAAAACACATCCTTTGGTATTGATACAGTCCAAACGGTGTATTTATAACACACAACTTCTTTGCTTCTTCGTCAAGTTCTAATTGCATGTAGGCATCCGCCAAGTCGATTTTAGAATAAAACTGCCCTCCTTTCAACTTATCCAACAATGAATCAAGTGTGGGAATTGGATGCTGGTCGACTTGAATCCGACGGTTAAGAGCTTTAAAGTCCCCGCAAATCCGCACTTTGCCGTTCGGCTTGTTGACAATCACTATTGGAGCGGCCCAGTCGGAATATTCCAATTTCTGTAGTACTCCCATGTCAGTAAGTCTTTTTAACTCGTCTTGCACTTTCTGCTTGATAGCAAACGGAATAGGACGAGCGTTGTTGAACACTGGGGTTGCATCATCTCGAAGAGGAATAGATACTTTCAATTTTGAACACTTTCCCAGCTGTCCTCCAAATACGTCGCTGTATTTGTTCTTAAAAGCCTCCATTTTTGACTCCTTCACAGTATTCGATACTTCTGTATCTGGTGATTGAGGTGCTTCAGGTACAATCTGCAGAGCTGAAGTTCCGCCATTTGTCAAACCAAAAATGTCACTCCAATCCAGACCCAAAAGATTCGAGCCCTCTTCGTTTACCACTACTAAAGATAAACTTGAACGCACCTGTCCTCCGACATTCACGTCCACCACACTCTGACCTTTAACATTGAGTGGCTTACCCCCGTATGCCAATAATGACGTCTTCATTTGAGTACATTTCGGTGAACCTAATTGACGATAGCCTTCCAGTCCAACCATTGAACACGTCGAACCTGTGTCCCACTGGAACATCATAGGGATATCATTCACTTTAGCTTTTAGCCAAATTTGTTTACCAATACGCTGGTAAATATTAGAACAACGTTCCTTCGACGGCTTACTTTCATTAGCATTATCAGTTGGACTTAAACAGGAAAACACAGTGGCCACCTGCTCGTTTATCTGCTTCGAAGATCGTTGTTGTTTCTCAGAGATCTTTGACTTGCAAACTGATTTTAAATGCCCTTTCTTTCCGCATTTGTGACATGTGACCTCTTTGTAAGGGCAAGTCTCCCTCGAATGTGCAACATAACAATCCTTGCAACGCTTCCACATTTTATTGGAACGAAACGATTGCTTTGGCGCCGTCGCCGCACATCCTTTTTTGTAATCGGAAGACATTTTATTCACGTTTGCCGATTGCTTCATTCCACTTTCGTTTCCCGCCAAAAGTTGATCAGTCTTCAAAGTTTGTACATATACTTGTGCTTTTTTTTAACACATCTGCTAATGAAGCATTAGGATCAACAAGGCACTGCCGTCTGACCTCAGCGTGAGGTGTATTCTGGATCAGCACATCCCTAATTTGATCATCGACAAAACTAAGATGATGGCAAGCTTCACTTTTGCAATTGAACTGGCAGTCCTTTGCAAGCCCGCGAAGAGAAGCTACCCAGTCGAGGTAGGATTGCCCCGGCTGCATTTTACAATTGTAAAATGAATATCTGGCAGCTTGAACGTGGGTTGTAGACTTGAAGTGAGTGGAAAATTTGTCCGTGAGAGTAGCGTAGGGTTGTTCGATTATCGTTGCTTCTCCAAACAAATTTTGAAGGAGAGAAAATGTTTTTGGCCCAAGACACGATAATAAAAATGCTCGTTTCTTGTCCATCTCAGTCACACCATAAAGCTCAAGGTGCTGATTCAACCTTAGCAAATATTGATCCCACGTTTCGTTACTGCAATCGAACTGCTCAAATTTCGGAACTGAGGTAACTGTAGCAGGAATAGGTCGAGCTTCCGTTTTTGCAAATGCTTCTAACGTAGCTTTCATTTGTTCTTGCTGCTGCTGCAAAACATTAACAATCGCTGCTAAGTTTGGGTCCATCTTTATCCGACTTCTGACACCAATTGTTCTATCTTTCAGTTCGCTGCCTTCGTATCCACCAGTCACTTTCACAGCATCACATATAATTCCAATCACTTATTATTATACAGTACTTATACACCATCTTATTCAAATAGAATCACAGTTAATATCTAGTAATAAATCCTAACTCAGTAGCTATATCCTACAAGAAACTACATCGCATTCCTATTACTCTCTTATCACACTCAATACATCGCTCTACACTGCAGTACAGAAAATCGTGAACTAAGCAAGTCTCAACAGAATTACAACAGTCGGCGCTGAGACTCACGGCACTAAAGAGAAATGCACTTAGATTGCACTGAATAATAAATCAGGGTTCGAAACCAGATTAGCACAAAATCTACAACAGTACGCCATTTTTACAAATAAGACATCAGCTTCAAACCAAAAAATTAATTACAACATTCCACAAAACTTTTACAAAAATAGTCTTAGTAAAACAAAACCTGCTATTAGGCCGATAATTTTTCAGTTGAAGCACTTTACTTTCAAAATAGGAGAAACACGAAAAATAGGCAAATCATTTCGGCTAAAATGCAAAAAGAAATGCTCGCCCAACCAACTAGGTCTAACCACAGGCCCCACATGCCGATCCACTAATTTGCAGCTGCAGACGCGTTTCGACTTTATTAGGTCTCATCAGTGCAGCATAGCAACCTCTCCCCCCCAAACCTATCTAACACCTAACCAAACTCACTCTATAACATGCAACATATATTATTTACTTGTATCATTGTTTTTATTTAAAAGCAAAGAATGGACATCCATTTTTATGGATTTTCTTCGAGGGACGACTCTCTATGGGTAATTAGTAGTCCCTGGTATTGGAGATTCCAGAATGGAGATCCCACTAAATATAGGAGACTACTGATTCTAATGTGGTAAGTTAAATAAATCATGTCTTGATGAAACAGACTTTTACTGTTAGCTGCAGAAATTGAGGTGTTTTTTCAGCTTCATTGCTCAGATGTCCAGAAAACATAAACACAGTACATGTGTGATTACTATCACTCAAACTTTTCGATTGATGAACAACGTTTGAGTTCAAAGCTAGGGGAGATGGACTACTTCAGTTTAAAATAAGGCGTATAACAATAACTTTGATTCATTAATAAAATTACAAGGCTTCAACAATAGAAAAATTTAATAATGACACCGCTTCATTGAAGATCAAGAACTCAATAGGATCGATCACTCAAAAGATGTCAAATGTTTAAAATAACATTGAAAAGGTTGCCTAGGTATCTACTCCAAATTGACTTGAAGGTAGGATCATATATGCCAACTTCCAGGTTACTCAGTCTGCCAAGAGGCTCACATCAGAGTTACTCAGGTTGACATGATTTGGGCAAACGACTTGGAGAAAAGCCACAAATAAACTGGTTAGAGAATCAATTTGCCTAGGCTAGGTCAAAAATACGGTACTCCACTCAAGCAACCCCCACCTCTAGCACCCACAAGGCCATCTACCCAAATGCAGCTGCAGACGCGTTTCGACCTTTTTAGGTCTCATCAGTGCAGCATAGCAGCAACACCTCTCAAAAAAGTTAATTCCTACTTTCATTCTCCCCAAAATTTCTTGCAACCATTCCTCTGCTAAATCCCCGCTGCTATGTAATTGCTAAGATCCAAACCAAATCCTTGCCACCATCCCCTCCCCCAATTTTTGACTAATTTCCTGATACCATCTCCCCCCACAAAAAAATCTCAATAAAACTAACTCCCTGTTATAATTCCACTGAAAAAAGCCTAGTAATTTCGGGACAAGAGTAAAATCCAACATTTCATGTTTTTGAGGCTCTATGACGTAAACAAAAGCACAATTCAATTTCACGAAAAGTCACTTCCTGCTCAATCGGACAAGTGTTTCCCAACAAATGAGGAGCTGGGTTGGATTCTTTCCTTCAGTAGTGAATTGCCTTACAAATCCCTTTTCACAGAAGAACGCAATAGAACTTTTCACATTGGTCTTGACAAATATTAATCGTATTCTTCAAGCTTATTATTAATCGTATCTAGTAGTAGTATTTTATTTGAGCTGAAAAACCAACGCAATATGCAAGTGAAACAATATGCAAGTGAAAGTATCTAACAAGGTCGAAACGCGTCTGCAGCTTCATTTGGGTAGATGGCCTTGTGGGTGCTAGAGGTGGGGGTTCTGATGATTTCTGATTTCTTCATCTTTATCCTCCTATCACGAGAAAGCGACGGAGGCGCTATGCGTAGGACGAATCCAGACTCGCTTAGGAGTTACCTTTGTTTCCAAGTTTTCCGGTTGAATTTTCTTCTGACTTCTTTAATTTGCTGCTTGCCAGATTCCACCAAGCAGAGATAATCATCGAGAAGCATCTTATCCAAGGACGCAACAACGAGACTGGGTTGGGAGTGGAACCATTAACCTTGCGATCATGGTCGTCGTAAAAACGAAGCTCCGAACCACTACGCCAGGCTGCCGACTTTTTTGTTGCTTGAGTGGAGTACCGTATTTTTGACCTAGCCTAGGCAAATTGATTCTCTAACCAGTTTATTTGTGGCTTTTCTCCAAGTCGTTTGCCCAAATCATGTCAATCTGAGTAACTCTGATGTGAGCCTCTTAGCAGACTGAGTAACCTGGAAGTTGGCATATATGATCCTACCTTCAAGTCAATTTGGAGTAGATACCTAGGCAACCTTTTCAATGTTAAAATTACAAGTAAATGAAATGAAACATCGTATAAATAAGATTCGTTTTATCATTCAATTGATGTTTGCTATTTATGAAAAACTTACAGTTGTGTGCAAAAGTTTAAGACCACATAGATAAAAGTTGAAGTTTTGTTGGATAATAATAAAACTCACGCTAATGTTACGTCACATTAGCCTTTTATGTTCCATTAACTTGTGAAGCCTAAATGATTGCTCCGGATGCTCCGGATGGCTTGCTCCGGATGGCAGATGCTTTCTCCGGATGGCAGATGCTTTCTCCGGATGGCAGATGATGGCAGATGGCAGAAGCTTGCTCCGGATGGCAGATGCTTTCCCGTAGCCCGGAGCGTTACTCTGTCTACGCTATTTAATCTGGCTGACAGAAACCGAATCTGCCTTAACGGCGAGACACCTAACGATGTTCAAGCTGGGCAGCGGCAAACGTCCTTTTCAGGACGGGGCGATGCGCATCTTCGGCGCACCGTCAACAAGTTCCAAAGGCCCAGCATTCTCCAACTGAACATCGAAGGCCTCACTGCTAGCAAGATGAGCGTGTTGCATCATCTTGCGTTACAGTGTGAGGCACTCGTCATCCTCTTACAGGAAACCCATTGCACCTCGGTAGAAAGGTTAGATCTTCCGAGCTACCATCTAGCTGGGTTTTCCTTGAGCAGGAAGCATGGTCTTGCTACGTTTGTCCATGAGCGTCTGAAGTGGATCCTAATCGACCAGTCCCCACCAACATCGGAGATCGAGTGGGTGTGCGTGGATGTTGATAACTATAAAATAGTCAACGTCTACAAACCCCCTCCAACACGGATGCAAGCATCTGATCTTCCAGCATTCCCCCATCCCTGCCTCTATGCTGGCGACTTCAACTGCCACCATGTTGACTGGGGCTATAATAATAACAATCCAGATGGTGAATGCCTGGCTGGCTGGGCCAGTGCCAACAACTTCACCCTGCTATATAGCCCCAAGGAGGCCGCCAGTTTCCATTCTGGCCGCTGGAAAACAGACACCAACCCAGATCTTGCATTTGCCAGTGTCGATTTGGACAGTCGCTTACCTGACAGACGTATCTTAGGAAAGTTCCCAAGGTCACAACACCGACCCTCGCTTATAAGTCCACCCAAACTTGCTCATCCAAAACTGAGCAAGCCTGTAAAGCGATGGAACTTCCGCAAGGCCAACTGGGACCACTATTCTAACCTAACCAACAAACTGGCCAAGAGTTTACCGCCACCTGAATCTCAAAACATCGATCAGGTTTACCAGTGCTTTTGCAAGGTAATAAGCACTGCGGCGAAGAAATGCATCCCTCGTGGTCGACGATCAAACCACATACCTTGCTGGGATGCGGAGTGTGAAGACCTCTATCAGCATTTCCTGCAGTCACCTGGGGGCCCTGATTCGGATAGGGCTGCCACAGCCCTACTCACAGGGCTCGACGGGAAGCGGAGAAATCGCTGGTCAGAGACGGTCCGCAACATTGACTTTTCGCACTCCAGCCGGCTGGCATGGAATACTATAAACAACTTGACTGGTAGGTCACGACAATCCCCTCGTCAATGTCCCGTTTCAGCTGATGCTATTGCTTCTCAGCTGGTTAAAAACGGGAAATACGAAGGTGTGAATCGACGCTCATCTCGGCTCGTTTTACAGGAAGTGTCTGACCTTTGGAGGGCTGATCCATTACATCCTGCGAATGTCTCCGGGAGTTTTTCCCATCGGGAGTTCGCTGCTGCCCTCCAACATTTAAAACCAGGTAAAGCTCCTGGACCTGATTCCATTTGTCCGGAGCTGATAATCCATGCTGGAGCCAGCTTAAAATCTTGGCTACGTGGCTTCCTATCTTCCTGCCTGCACCACCTCAAAATTCCTAAGATCTGGAGAAGAGCGCTAGTAGTAGCGATCCCAAAGCCTTCGAAACCTGTAGAGGACCCAAAGAGCTATCGTCCAATCTCCTTGCTCTGTGTTCCCTACAAGATTCTCGAGCGACTTATCTACGCCCGCGTCGAACCTCTTATTGACCCTCTGCTCCCACGGGAACAGGCGGGTTTTCGACGCGGAAGATCCACCGTGGATCAAGTCACTTTGCTCACGCAAAGCATTGAGAATGCATTCGAAGCGAAAAAGAAGGCCGGTGCCGTCTTTATCGACCTGACAGCTGCCTATGACACTGTCTGGCACCGTGGCCTCACCTGCAAGCTGTTGCGGCTTCTGCCGGACAAGCACATGGTTCGTATGATTATGGAGCTGATCCGTAACAGAAGCTTCACCCTTACAACTGGCGACAGCAAGCCTAGCAGGTTACGACGCCTGAGAAATGGCGTCCCCCAGGGATCGGTCGTGGCCCCCCTCCTTTTCAACATCTATACATATGATATCCCCTCCATAACCTCCAAGAAGTTCGCCTATGCCGACGACCTGGCGATACTTCATACATCTGGAGAATGGAAGGAGTTGGAAAGGACTCTAAGCCAGGACATGACTACACTCTCGGAATATCTCCAGACCTGGCGATTGAAGCTTAGCCACACTAAAACGGTGACGGCGGCCTTTCACCTCCACAATCGAGAGGCTAAGCGTGAGCTTAAGGTCTCTAACATCGGTAAGACCTTACCTTTCTGTCCAGTTCCCACTTATCTTGGGGTCAAACTGGACAGATCGCTCACATATCGTCCTCACCTGGAAGCATTGCGCAAGAAGTTAAGTGCTCGCGTCTCACTGTTGAGGCGACTTGCCGGAACAGGTTGGGGTGCTAGCGCTAAGACATTACGCACAGCTGCCCTGTCTCTGGTCTACTCGACTGCCGAGTACTGCGCACCAGTCTGGTGCCGCAGCGTGCACATACGGCTTATCGACAGTGTAATAAATGACGCCTTGCGCATTGTCACTGGGTGCCTGCGTCCCACTCCATCGGTCTACCTTCCGGTTCTTTCAGGCATCCAGCCAGCTGAGCTTCGCCGCCAAGGAGCGATACTCTCCCTAGCCAACTGCAGCTCCCTGGACCCTGACCACATTTTACATGGCCAGTTTCATAAGTCACAGGACGTATGTAGGGAGAGATTGAAATCTAGACGCTCATTTGTACCTGCTGCTCGGAAATTACTAGACAGTCTTTCTGAGATGGACGTCCGTGCAGCCGAGTGGACGAACACGAAATGGGACATGGAGTACTCTGCCAACGCATTGTCACTCCACGCTTTCATTCCCAAGGCTAGCTCCAGACCCTTGGGTATGGGTCTGCCCAGGGCAGCCTGGGTCAAGCTCAACCGTCTGCGTTCTGGTGTTGGACGTTTCTGTTCGTCCATGTACAAATGGGGTCTCGCTCCTCTAGCGAATTGTGAGTGTGGTGCCAGTGAACAAACCGCAGATCACATCATCTCACAGTGTCCCATACATCGAGCACCCCGAGGTATGTTTGGTCTAATGGTTTTGGATAACGAAACAAGATGCTGGCTGAAGTCCCTTACAGTCAGCATCTGACCCAAGCAGTTTGGTGGCCAGGGTGGTAAAAGGATAAACCCTCGGCCTTGGTCCTCCCATCTGTCTTGGAAGAGATGCCCCGCCAAACGACGACGACGACGACCTAAATGATAAATTTTTTGCGCATTTTTGATTTTAAAAGCAAAAAACATTCAGTTTTATTCAAATTTTAGTGCTAGAAAAATGGGCGAAATGAGGAGATTATCACTAGCAGAAAGGGCAAAAAGTGTTGTTTTGAATAAAGAAGGGAACTCAGAAAGACAAATTTCAAAAAAACTAAAATTTAGCGAAACAGCGATCCATCAGGCAATTGTGAAATTTCGAAATTTTGGGAGTTTTCAGGACTTGCACACGTCAGGAAGACCTAAGGTTACCTCCCGAAGAGATGAACACCTAATAAAATGGATGGTAGTGCGTTCACCTACCAGTTTAAGCAAGAAAATTGGGTCGACTTTGTAGTGCATGTACCGGTACTTTTGAGCAACAACACCAACCCAATTTTTTTGTTTAAACTGGTAGGTAAACGCACTACCATCATTTTATCTGGTGGTCATCTCTTTGGGTGGTAACCTCGGGTCTTCCTGACGTGTGCAAGTCCTGAAAACTCTCAAAATTTCGAAATTTCACAATTGCCTGATAGATCGCTGTTTTGCTAAATTTTAGTTTTTTTGAAATTTGTCTTTCTGAGCACCCCTCTTAATTCAAAGCAACACTTTTTTCCCTTTCTGCAACTGACAATCCCTTCATTTCGCCCATTTTTCTAGCACTAAAATTTGAGTAAAACTGAATGTTATTTGCTTTCAAAACCAGAAATGCGCAAAAAAATTTGTCACTTAGTCATCACAAGTAATGTTTAATGTTTATGGAATATAAAAGGCTAATGCGATATAACCTTAGGGCGAGTTTTATTATTTTCCAACAAAACTTCAACTTTTATCTATGTGGTCTTGAACTTTTGCACGTGACTGTATTAACACAATTACCCCGTTCACGTGTCCAATTTTAGTGGGCCAAAAGTTACGAACTTTCATCGTCATGATCAACTTTTTGATATCATAGTTGAAATAAGTGATTATGACAAGAAAACTTAATTATGATGCCGAAAGCTCATGGGGTTTTGGCCCACTAAAATTGAACAAGAGGGCAGGGTAATTGTGAATCTTTACATGAACAAGGATCGATAAAACAACAGTAGCGTATTTATAAACCGATTGGGAAACTCGAGTGAAACGGAAAGTTGATTTCTATCCAACTTCAAAGACTGTCTTTGAGTTTTATCCAGAACTTCCCAGCTGAATGGTCAGCTTTAAACATCGCTTTAACTTTTGCTTACAAGAACAGGGTATTGCTGGTGGTTTGACTCGGTTTATCACGCACAAAATCAAAACTGGTGTCACTTTGGTGAGCAAAACGCAATGAAATTGGGCAAAAGATTTATATACTGTACGTGGGTTTCCTTTGCATGTGTCTCTAATCCTGATCCATTAGTTTTATTTCGACATCAAGACAAAGAGCAGTTTTAGAAGCATGCTATGCGGTAAGTTTAATATTTTTTTTGGGCATCGAATGGATCAAGAAATTTGATGCGAGATTTAGCATCAAGAAAAACAACGAAAAAATTGTTCGCATTCCGAAGGTATAATTTAATCAAAAAAATCAAACCTTCATTATATTTGCGTCACTACGCCGAAGCATGAAACGAGTGGCTCGGGCCATCTCTGCGGCTTGGCGCCTGGGCAGTGGGCAACCCTACTTCGAACTATGAAACTTAAGACCACCAGCAGCGACTGCGATATCGTTTCCCTTACACTAATCGACCGGTTTACAGGTATAATTTGAAAAAAAAAATTGAGCATGATTCATGCACTTTATTTTCTGCCTGTGCGAGAAAAGAATTTGCAATAGTTGGCTCCAAGGATCTCACTACCGCGTTATAGGTTAAGTTTGCCGTAGTGCATAAAAATTTCATTAGTTTTTCTAAAATAATAATCTTTCTTTTAGCAAACTACTTTTTCTATATAAATTCTTAAGGTTATACCTTCGGATCTTTCAAGAGCACAACGACAGTATATTTTCCTTAGGGCTTGTTTCTGTGTGCGTACCCGTTCAATCGCATCCTTTGGTGGACTGTAAGCAAAACTGCGATTTATGGTTGTTTTCGATGCACTAGTAAGTAGATCTATTCGGCGAGAAAAAGAAGAACAAAAGCGACATCTTCTATCACATGTTTACAGAAAAAAACAACATAAATAAATAACATAAAATCTGAAATATTTTTGCTATATTATCAAGTTCCCGTGAGGAGATTGCGAAGTGACTGGTTCAAGTCTTCGGGTCAAACAGCCACCTAGTGGAATAAAAACGTATGTTGCAGCAATAAATATTCAAAAAAAGGGGTGCAATGATACTTAGAGCGGTTATGATATTAAACAGATTTATTATAATTAAACGTAGCTCTTCAGGAGGAGGCTTTCGTAATTTTTTAAAAACTTTGTGAATGATTGTTTTTTGATGTCAGCAGGTGTGGAAATTCAAATTTTTGTTCCTTGATATCGAAATGATTTCTTGCATCTATTTGTTGAAAATTTGGGAATGTAAAGATTATCTTAGACATTGGATCGAGTTTTACGACTATGTACGGTGGAGATTTTGTTGAACAAGGACGATAGAGAAAGAGGAAGGACATTGTTGAAGCGTTGATGCATAATTTTTGCTGTTTTATATGTATATAAATCAGAAAGTTTCGAAATACCAAGTTTGTTGAATTGAGGAGAAATCGATGCGCGTATATCTGAATTCGTAATAATTCATATGACTTTATTTTGGAGTATTTGAAGTTTAGCTAAGTAAGAGGAAAATGCACCACCCCACACCGGTAAGACAAATGGCAGGTGAGGATGAATGATGGCATAATACAGATGTACCAGGGAAGATGTTGGGAAATTTTGGCGAAGTTTACTTATCACACCTATCGACGTTGATATCTTGCATGTGACCTTTCCAATGAGTGATTTGAAATTAAATTTATTGTCAAGTATTACTCGAAGATATTTGTGCGAGTTTTGACATAATCAGAGCGCTGTCATAAGAAAGGTTGATGGTAGCTGAAGGACAATTTAATTTAGGAGGGATTACTATAACAGTAGATTTTTGAGGGTTTATTTTAAGTCTATTCGCAGTACGCCAATTTTTAAAAATTTTTAGCTCCAGGTTACAATGAAGCTCAAGGTTTAACAGGGAAGAGTTTTCAACGATTAAACAAGTATCGTCAGCAAAAAGACGGGGTTTACAGGAAAGGGCGTTGCGAATATCATTAACATAGATGAGGTAAAGTATCGGGCCAAGGATGGAACCCTGGGAAACACCTATTTTAATGGCAATAATCGGGGAGGTGCAGTTATTTAAACTTACATATTGATTTCTTTCGGAGAGATAGCATTAGCGTATAAGCAGGGCCACGTACACCGCAATGATGGAGTTTTTTTAGAAGAATTTGATGTGACACAGCATCAAATGCTTTTTGAAAGTCCATTAAAAGGAGGGCGGTAAATTTTTGTACTTAAGTTGAATCATAACAAAGGCTAGTGACGTCTAATAATGCTTGCACAACTGAGTAGTTATTTCTAAAGCCATACTGGTAATCATACATTACATCATGTTCACCAAAAAATTTCAAGAGTCTACGTGTAATGAGTTTTTCAAGGATTTTAGACAGGCAAGGGAGTAGGGAAATCGGACGGCAATGTTAACTAATAGCTTGCTACCAGATTTAAAAATTGGCATGATTTTAGCAGTTTTAAGAATTTGAGGAAAATAACCTAGTCTAAAAACGTGGAAATAGAGTTGAGATAAGGTTGGAGCCAAGACTTCATTACCGAGGCGTTAGAAAAAGGGAGAAACACTATCACGGCCACCAGCTTTGTGTGGGTTTGAAGTATTGCTGATATTATGAACTTCTATTGGTTGCGGGGGTTCTAATACGATGGTGTTAATTTAAGAGTTTCTAAGGTACTTCGTGAAAGCTGACTCGCTTACTGATATGTCGGTAGCATTTTTAGCAACACTTTGTTTGATCACCGCAAAATATTCATTGAAATGTTGCGACATTTTCATAGGGTCTTCTACAGTGTTGTTATCAATTTGCAATTTCATGGGGGGCGATATTGTTCTCTTAAGAGGAATAACCGTCTTAATTAGTTTCCAGAGCTCTTTTGGGTTATTTTTTCTTTGCGAAAGCGCTTCCTTGAAATATTTTTTGAAGGTTCTTTTAGCTTATTCGAATATTTCTTGAAGTAGGATTTCTCGAAATCATTTCCATTTAAGAAAAAAGTTTTGTATAGCCTTTGTTTATTTTTAATTGAAATTATCACACCATTAGTTAACCAAGGTTTTATTTGCCAGCGTTTCTGTTTTCTGGAGGCGGTGAGCGCAGGAGCATGATGGTCTATCACTTCAGTGATGATCTTGGCTAGTATGACGAAGCTGTCTTCGAGATCCTTGGGCGTTATAGTGGGGTGTAAAGTCCCGTGTCGTATCAGGCTAGTTAAAATTTCTAATCAGAACGAAGTTTATCCCCATCGACTGCGTGAATGTTGCGATAAGTATGCTTGGCCTCAAAATGATACTTATTGGAAAGAGGTTGAATAATGGCACAATAAATAGGGAAAGGATCAGATATTTTATACAATAACATACCAGGATTAATTATAGACGTATTGTCATTTGTCAAGTTGTGGTCAATGACAGTTCGTGAGGTTGTGGTTACACGAGTTGATGTTGTTATTTACGAAAAGTATGCACGGCTTAGTAGCAATCGAGAATAATCTAAGGCATTTGAAAAAGTATTGCCTGGGTTTTTGATCGACATTTATGTCGCCTAAAATATTGACATTATTACTTTTTAGGGTATTGAAAAGCGCCAGTTTTTCATCCAAAGCATTTAAAAATTGGGGTAAGTTTTGTGGGGGTGTCGATAAATTACTGCAAAAATATGATTATTATTTTGTAGTGGGAATTTTACGTCAAACCATGAATCTTCACACCCCTATACATATAGTCCGAAGTTATCTTTAGCTGAGACTTTTAAGTTATTGGAAAAGTATGCACCAACGCCTCCAGCTTTAGTGGTTGAAGGGACATGGATAAACGTATAGGCTTGTACGTTAATGTTGATGAGGGGTTCCACATTGATTCGAGTTTCAAGAGATATACATTATGAAAAGGGGGATTAAAAAATTTAAAAGAAATTCATTTAACTCATCAAAATGGGCTTGTAAAGAGCTTATGTTAAGATGTATCACTGATTGAAAAGTGACATTATTATACTGAAATAATTGTTCACAGAGATTATGTGTATTACAGGGGTTTATGTTAGATTGAAGTGTCTGAAAGAAAATTTTGGGTAAATTGTCAGAATTAGGAGCTACAAATTCAGTGGCGATGGCTGCTTGAACCGAGGAATCAGTGCAAGCATTAGCATTCATGACTATGCGATAATCACAGTTAAATACAGCATCAAACGCTGCCAGCAATTACTAGGTAAAAAAGAAAAACATCAGGCATTAATATAAGTAAATGGTATTCATCACCAAAAAAAAAAGAATCCAGGACGTTTGGAATTAATGTAAATAAGTAACCAACTAAGATTGCGCAACTGATATTCGAACACGGAGCGGGTGTTTGATTGAAGTGCTTTTGTTGGTAACTTGACGAACTAAACAGTGATTATAACGGTATGATTGGATTTCGAGTGGTTGCACGCTAGAATGCAGCGCATTAAGTTGTTCAACTAAAAAACGCGGAGGCAGCGCATTGAGTTTCCCAACAAACAGTGTGCAAACTAATTACGAAAAACACATATCGGTAGTGACTGAGTACTAGAGTTTATTGACTTACAAATTTACTCAATCAAACGGTAGTTCAACTTTAACATCCTCAATGTATAAATGGTAATGACCATGTTCTGCTTTCCAGATTGTTTTCTTTTTCAGGCTTTTTGCATTTTTGTAAAGCGGCAATAACAACTTCCACTCTTTTGAAATAATTATAGTAAATGCTCTGTTACATACACACTGTTTAGATTCATTTCTTTCCTGTTTTCAGTGTAACTCTTTAGTTTCTTCAGGTTATTGAACAACCGTCTTTTATCCGAAGCATTAGATACTTTTATGATGATTGGTCGATTGACATTAGTTCCATGTTTGTAGACCGGTCTTTGTGTAAACGATGGTAGTACACCAGCGGAATTGTCGCAGGGTCAGAGATTTTGAGACCTTCTTTCATAAAGCTATGAATGTGACCTAGAGTTTGGATTGGTGTTTCTCAAGCACTTTGGTCACTCTCTGGTATACCATGAATGAGTATACTAAATATCTTTTCGTACGACTCATTCATCACAGCATTAGCTTCTAATTGTTCGTTGATATCTTTTATTTTAGTTAATCTTGATTTCAAATCGACCAGTTCGCCAGAGTCTGCTTTTGATTGTAAAAGGTTGTCAAACGCTTCAAATTTGGCATTAACTTTCCTTTCTGTATCATTCGATCGAGAACCAAAACTCAACATACTTTTGTCCAATTCATCAACTCTATTTGTAAGATTAGAAATAGCTGCCAAAATCTGGTCTAGTTTTTGACTGTCAGAGACTAAAACCATCGTCGAATGTTGACTAGCCGTATTGTAAATTTTGCCTCGATAAGCTGTTAAAAATTTTTAGTTGCTGACTGCAAATGTAAGCTGTTTCACTAACGTCCGCTTGCTAGTATGACAGGACAAGAACTAGCATGACACAACAAGAATTAGCATGACTGCACTAGTGATTAAGCTTCTTGGAATACGTCCCAGCTAGCATTGAAGAAGCTTAAACTGGCAGTGCCCCTGAGCCACTCCTCTTGATCTTGGCAGAAGTAGATATGAAATGAAGCATGTGGCCGAGACAAACATTAGAGATTAGATGGTCTCTTAGATGCCTAAACTGATATTTTCTAAAAGGTAAAGTGCAGTACTCTAGTTTAGTTACAGATGGTTTAGTTTACACTCAGTATTCAACCAACGTAAAGAACGAAAACTAACACTACCGTATTAAGCATCATTCGAAGATTTGATAAGCTTTCAAATTAACTTCTAACAGCATAATGACCTCTTTCTTGATAGAATTTGTCAAAGGAAGCAGTTTAAAGTCTTGAACGTAGGCCTACACCAAATAGTTCTTTCTACCCGAATCTGTTGCGGTAACACTTTATTCAGAGCGAAATTTTTACAAGTCGTTTATTTGGTTGTTTCTGACACCGAAACGGTTAAATGTGACAAGTGAAACAAACCAAAAAATGTAAAAATAAAAAAAATAAGCATGAAGCACCCTGGATGCGGGAAATTAAACTTGTAACAACTCCTGGTTAAAACAAAACAACTAAAAATCAATTTCGATTTTTTTACGTTTATGAAAGACTGCTTTCTCAAATTGTTTTTGGTTTTGCCTCCTGAAACGCGAGCACGTATAGTCAGAACCTGAAAGATAAACCTTTTTTGTTACAAATTTTAATGCTGCAAACCATTGCTACATACTAGAGCACAATACAAAGAGAATGAATACGCGCAAAAAAATGTTGCTTTTATTTCAACTACAAAAAATGAAACGGTTCTATACTATAATTAATCAAATAAATCTAGCAAAAACGATAAAAATTTGCTGCAAAAATTGAGCAAATTATGGTAGGTCTAACATGTAGCTGAAAATCCAGTCTTGCGTCTGGTCTCTACTAAAGGCTTACTAAAATCATGAGCTTAATTCGAGCAAAGCTTCAAAGCTTCCTGCCGAAGCAGCATATGCTTCAACCATACAGTAGATTGCGCATGTTTTGCCCTAAAGCTTGCAATGCACAAGCATGGTGTTGATAATTAGAAGACATAATCCAAATAAAGTTATGAACTTAAACGAAAATACTCGGCCCAGTCAGGTACATGCTTGTAATCAAGTTTAACAGTGGCATAGGCAAAGGGGTGTCGAAACTTTAACCGGAAGTGTGTTTCAAAACAATTTTATAAAATGTCGATATCTTTCTTTCAAACACTCTCTCATCTTTACCATTTGTTTTTTCAATTATGATACCGGAAATTAATCTTTTCACCATTTGAATTTTGACATAACTTCTCAACAAAAAGCGTTTTTTCAGCAGCATCATAACAGCGTTAAATTAGGCCACGAAAACGATGTTTAATTAGGCCTAGAAAAGAGCCATTGATTGATTACCGTTTTTTGCATGCGTAAATGTCAATGATTATCTCTTGTGATGAGACTTGTTTGTTCTGAGAGTTTCTCGTCCGCGGATACCATACGGTGACGGTGACAAATTTGCCGATTTTTCTCAGTTATACGATACAGTCCAGAAGATATTTTGATTAGTAATGAGGTAGCGACTGCGTGCCCAGAACTATACAGAAAATCATTTTCTCCGTTTTCCGTATGCTATAACTTTAGGCGCAAATCGTATGCCTAACGCTTTGACAAGAACAGATCACGATTGTGAGGAGTTGGACGTATTGCGATTCCCCCTTCACCCCTGCATTTTTTGTGGTTAGTAGCAGTAGTAGTAGTTTATTGACACTCAAAACATAAAAATAAAAACAAATTTAAGAATCAAGGAGCACCGAATGACCCTAGGGTTTTTTGATCTAAATCTCCTTGATACATACACATAGTTATCATCTCATTCTACAGGCAAAGAGGAAATGAATTTACGTTTCTTCAGACAATTTGTGGAGACCAAAATTCATCTTTATTAGTTGATTTAGCTCTGTATAGGGAGTTCTTTCAAACGAAATGGGCTATCTTTTGCAAGGTAGTGCTATATGTCGGTGAAAATACAATGATTGGTGCAGATTTACAAAATATGGGTTATACAGTAGAATAATAAAAAATACATTGATTGGTGCATGTTAGACTAACTAATGTATGTGTCAGTAGAGCAGCGAGAAATTTCGAAAGGGGGGGGGGGGGCATGATTTCCACATTGTTTTCAAGCGTATTTTTTTCGGCCGAATAAAGTTGAAGCTGTTTGAAAAACAAGAAAAGCTTTAGGGGGGTCCGGGGGCATGCTCCCCCGGAAAAATTTTGAAAATTTACATGCTGTAATGGCTATTTTAGTACTTTTTGAATATTTTTCAGACAAATTTTGTGTAAATTTTTTGGCCTTACCTATGAGTACTTCGCCAAATATGATGCATGTTGTTTGTTCATTTTCAATTATGCGTGCTTAAGGCGTAAGGCCTAATGCAATCAAAGGGGTTCGAGATTACGGAAAAATTGTATAGCCTACATCAAAAACACTTTTGAAAATGGCTGGTGGGAGGATGCATACCCCTCATCCTACCCCCTGGTCTTAAGCTACAGACACCATCAAAAGAGTCTAGCATATTTCAGTCACTTGGAACCATTAATTTTGTTCTTTTTTACTAAAAGGCCTAGTCGAAAGGGGGGGGAAGCCATGGCACAATGGCCCCCTAAATACGCTCCTGGTGTGTGTGTGTGTGATAGTTTGTTTTAATATGTTTTGTGGAAGTATAGGCTTGCCATACGTCCTCCATGTCCTCCTTTTTAACCCCCCAAAAATTGTCCTCCAAAGACACCAAAAAATGCCCAAATATTCTCTTTTTCGGCATTATGAACAGTGAAAACATGTCCAATCATTATTCCGGGAAAAAGTTTGGGAAGTTTTAGTAAAAATTACGGCGTGCGGACGTGATGACCTTTTCTTTTTGTTCTTCAATTAATTTTGGGCGAACAATTGGTTATCTGCGGACGTGCTGACCTTTTTTTTCCGTCTTCACTTGATTTTGGACAAAAAATTGGACATCTGCGGCGGTGATGACCCTCAAAGAACTTGTCCTCTTTTTGCGTAGTGAAAATATGGTAACCCTATGAGAGTATGTAAGATGAGAATGTATGCGAGTGTTCAACGACTATAAAAATTAAAGTGCAGTGCTGGGTCGAAGTGGCTAAGATATTAAGCTTACGTACATTAAAAAAACAGATAACACACAGTGAAGCCAGCATAATTACAGTTCGCTCAAGAGACCAGCCTAGGAGATCAACACAAAATAACAGTAAATATATAATTAAACACGTGTAGTTAGCCTTTATACACCAAATATAAAAAAAAAAGGTAAACTTTGAATCGAACGCACTTTTTGGATTATGAATCATTTTTGTTTCAAAGTAGATCAGTTTTTGTTTTGATTACCCAAAGGACATGATCATGAAATTTTTGATTCAACCAATTGTATTCATTTTTTGCATCAAGCATTAATTTCTGAGGTATGATTTCGGATTTGGCTGTTACAACAGCAACTAAAGGAAAGAGGTTATGTCTTCGACCGTTTTCAAAATGGTTACACAACATCATAGCTTCAGTTAAGTTAGTTTTTAGGAATTTATATTTTTGGAGATGTTGAATTGGTGACATTTCCATTTACTTGACCAGATCTCCCCGCGAGCAACAATAAACATTATACCCCCCTTTTTGCTTTACCACAAAGCTCCAAAATATCTCAAGATATCAAAGGGTTATGAAATTCAACTTTTTCCAAAATTAAAAAACTTCCTTTTACCGGGGTCAGTAAGAAACGTATAGTCAAAAAGAACCTTTTGGCCAAGTCAAAAAGAAACTAAAAATTTCATCTTCTAAATCGATGAATGCAGAATCAATAACTTACAAAGTCCTTGCCAATATTACTTAAATGTAGACTACCTATCCTGTATAACAAAGTGTACTTTTTTTTTTATTCTTCTCTTTGGGTGGCTGCTACAGGATGACAGTGAGGTCGTTTCGCAGTCTCCCTAATGCAGTTTTTATTTTCAAATTCGTACCACTTACTGAGTTAGTTGTTTATGTTTTGGTTAGTGTCATTGCAAAAATATATTGTGTGTCTGTCTGTCTGACAACAAGCGTGATCTTCCCATCATTTTAACTACATCATTTTAACTCATTTAACTAAAGTTAAATGCTCGACAAATGACAATAGCATAAAAAATGGTTGTGAAAATGATAAAGTTAAGAGAAAGATGTAGTAGTACAGTCTGCAAGTTTGAAAAAGCTTTCAACCCTTTGAGGTTGAAACTAGTGTTTTGTTTTAAAGCTTCAGCTCAGGCTTCATCAAAAATGCTTGCTACGAGGCTCCTAGCTCTGGTTCCAGTTCCGACTCCCCAGCCCTATTTGTTCGCAAATAAGTATGCAAAACATTGTACAAGGCTCAGTATTAGGCCTTCGCACTATAACCAGAGTTGCGGTAACATTGAATTGAAAATGATAATAATAAACTATCTATAAATACCAATAAAACAAATTATGTTCTGTTATAAACGCCAAAATCAACCAAAACCTTAGAAACCTTAATATGAAATTTAGAAATAACACCATCGAAAAAATGTTCTCAACTCGATTTTTAAAGGTGATAAGAAATGAAAATTTGTCGTGAAAGAATCACATGCATGTGATAAAGCAAAAAGTGAGGGCTGCTCTCGGCGCTGTTATGCGCATTCGGTCTTATCGAACTGCTAAGGCCATGCTTAACCGTCATCACTTTTTATTACTAAGTCATGTCCGTTATTGCATAACCAATTGGTGTTTTGGCAATGAATCGAAAATTCAACGACTGCAGCGTATTTGTAATAAATTTATCCAATTAGTCTTCGGTTTGAAAAGACGTGATAGTGTAAGAACTGTCATGAAAGAAAACGGGCTTTTAACTATTAAGCAATTGTGTAAAGTTGAACTGGCGATTTTCACGTATAAAACTGTTAAAAAATCATCCAACTGTATTGCAGAACCTGTTTCACTCAAAACCAGGCCGAATTTTAACCAGAAGTTGTAGCCAGTATATCTCCCCAGCATATCGATTAACTGTTTGCCACCAATCTATTAAATATTCTGGTCCTAAAATATGTAATAATTTACCAAACGCGATTAAAGAGTGTAAGAGAATAAAGTCGTTCTCGAACAGAGTTAAAGCTTATGTTCTAAATGCAGATGACCCTTGACGCGGATAATGACTCGATTCGTTATTACCACACCTTCCAAAATTACTATTATTTTGATGTGTTTTGGTGTTGCTGCTGCTCTTCTATTTTTGTTGCAGATTGCTAAGATGATAAAAAACAGGAATCGGGAAAATCTTTCAAAAAGCACCGATGACTATTGAATTCTCTTTTCTCCGACTGAAGAAAAGTTAAGAAGAATTGCTTGCGTCTACAATTTACTACGAACTTGATGAAGAGAAAATTTGCACCAAGAATTCGTTTAGCCTTGATCAAACAGAATATCATTGTTATTTATGTCGGGCAGAATCCTTGGGAATGATCCAGAGTCACGTAAATTAACAAAGTGTGTAATTTCAAGTTAGCCTCCCGTACGGTAACTAGGATCACAGGCTGCGCTACCTTAAATTAAAACTTATTATTAAACTGATTTCTTGCTAATAGACTACGCTAATTAATCTGTTGCTGTGTTGGTGTTAGCTTGATCGTTAAATGAAATAAACTACAACTACTTCCCCACTTCTCCCCCACACACTTTCCCACGCACCTCCACCTCTCCCCCTACACCCTAACACACTTCCCTACATCTCTTTTCACTTATCGCCACACCCCAACACACTTTCCCACATCTTCCCACTATTCCCCACACACCCTCACCTCTCCCCACTCCAACACAAAACCCCACACTTAACCCACATACTCTCCCAGCGCATGGTAGCCTACACTACGAAAGAGTAACAGAAAAGCTGGTTCGTTTTTTGTGTGCTGTTGTTTTTGTTCCGTTTTTTATGTAGGACTAAGGGTATTTTGATGCAACCGGTCATGCAGACGTGCCATGTCTGAACCGACTGGCATGTCTCAACGTTAACCCGTTTCGCTGCATGTTCCGTTTTCCGTAATTTATGCTTTTGTGTTACTGTGAACTTTTTTTTTAGCGCGCGGAAATAAAAGTTGAATTGAATAAAAAATGTAAACATGAGTAAAGCGCTTTATTTTCCCTATGTGCGAGAAAATAATTTTCAGTAGTAAACGCCTAGGGTCTGACTTTACCGCAATGTAGATTAAGATCTTTTGAAATAATAATCCTTTCTTCATAAAAATAATCTTTCCATTCAAATTCTTAAAATTGTACCTTCGAATCTTTCAAGAGCGCAACTACAGTAATTTTCCCTCAAGACTCGTTTCTGTGCGTGTTCTGTTCAAGCGTATCCTCACGTAGACTATCAGCACAAAACTGCACTTCAAGATTATTTTCGATGCATAAGTCATTAAACGTCTTAAAATAGCTTACGTCCCGGCTAGCATTAAAAAAGCTTAAGCTTGCATAGCTCTCTTTCCGTGACTATGTGAAGTGATGGATATGGAATAATGTATGTGGCCGAGACAAACATTAGATGAACTCCCAGAGGCCTGAACTGATATTTTTCAAAAGGTAACGTACATTACTCTAGTTTGTTTACAGATGATGTACTTTAGAGTAGCCGACCTACGTAAGCAGCGAAAACCAAAAATACCGTAATCAGCAGCATTCACAGATTTGATAAGCTTTCAAATTACCTTCTACAACATAATGACCTCTTTATTAATAGACTACGTCAAAGGAAGCAGCTCAAAGTCTTGAGCGCAGCTTTACTAATTCTTTCTACCGAGTGCTTTTGCAGGGGTAAATTTTTATTCAGAATGAAAATTTTACTTGTCGTTTATTTGATTGTTTCTGACACCGTAAAGGGTAAAATTGTCCACTGAAACAAACCAAAAAATACGATACCAAAAAAAAAAAAAAAACGTAGATGAAATTGCTGAATGCAGGAAATTAGACCTGACAACAACTCCAAGTTAAAACAAAACAAGTAAATAACAATTTAGATTTTTTGCGCATATGAATAGCTGCCCTCTCAAATTGTTTTTAGTTTTTCCCTGGAAACACGAGCGCGTACAGTCAGAACCTAAAAACATAAACATTTTTCGTATCAAATTTTATTGCTGCAAAACCATTGCTATTTACAAGACCACAGTACAAAGTGAATGAATACATGCACGAAAATAAAAAAAAACTTAACATTTTTGTTTCAACTATAAATGAAACGGTTCTGTACTGTAATTAAACAAATAAATGTGGCAAAAACGATAAAACTTTGCCGCAAAAGTTAAGCAAATTTATAGTTACTTTAACATACAATTGAAGATGTAATCTTGCGCCTGGCCGTTACTAAAGCCTTCTCTAAACTCATGAGCTTATTTCAAGCAAAGCTTCTAAGCTTCCTGTCATAGCAGCATATGCTTTAACTGTAGATTGCGTATGTTTTTCCCCTGAAACTTGTAATGTAGGCCTGCAAACAGGGTGTTGATAAAATAATTAGAAGACATAACCTTTATAAGAGTTATGAATTTAAGCGAAAATGCTGAGCCCAGTCAGTTACATGCTTGTAATCAAGCTTTGACAAAGGCGTGGCCAATCGGGTGACGAAGAAAATACCGTCATTTTTCAAAAGTTCTTCCATCTTTACAGTTAGTATTAGTTCTCGCACCAATTATATTTCGACATAACTTTTCAACGAAAAACGCCTGTTGGACAGCACTGCATCACCGGCGTTAAACTATGCTACGAAAACAATGCTTAATTACGCCTAGAAAAGAGCCATTGATGCTTGATTACCGTTTTTTGCATATTGATGATTGTCAACGTGGTATTTACTGTAGAAAATTTTTTGTTCTATGGTTATGCGCATGCCATACGGAAATAATAATACGAAAATACCTTGATTAGTAATGGGGTAGCGACTGCGTGTCCAGGACTATACAAAAAATCATTTCCTCCATTTTTCGTATGCAATGACTTAAGGCGCAAATCAGATGCCTAACGCCCTGACCAAAACAGATCATGTTCGTAAAGTTTTTGAGGTAGTGCAATTTGCCTTCCCCCTAGATTTTTTGCTGGTACGTCCTTGAGTTTCACGTGTATGACGTTTTATCGAACAGTAAGCTTGTTTGCGCGACGCAATTTCTTACATTTCTATATGAGGATCACCATTGCCTTCACAATGGCTCAAGAATTTCAAACGAAATTAAAATCAATAATAGCCTATCATCATCATGTTGTTACTTTCATACGCTGAAAAAGTTGAGCAGGAGAATAGCAGCGAAAGACTAAATGGTCATCAAATTTTAATAACTGCTCTTAGAAGTTACACAAAATACAGTGCAAAAAGCTATGAAAATACACATGCAAGGGATTTGTTAACTGAATTTATTTAAATTGTATCTTGTAACAAAATTCAACGTTTTTTAAATAGGCATCAGATCCAAATTGCTAAATTCAAGCCAACAGATTAATAATTGTTCACACAATAAGCGAATATTGGTTAACATTAAATTAAGCACTGTCAATATCTTGCTTTGAAATAATATAACGAACAATTTTCGTGCAAAAAGGTATATTTTTCTTAACTTCTAAACCAGTATGTTAATGAAAAAATTGTATGTATGAAAACGTAAAAATTGCAGAGCTGGGCATTCCGCAAACAGTTTCGCAAATTCCGCAATTACAAAATTTAAATTGCGCTTTAAATAAACTGCTTCACCACTTGCGAAATATGCGTTGCGCTTCAAAATTTTTTTTTGCTTCTTGCGCAATTTGTGTTGTGTTTTAAGCTAAATTTTTGACCAATTGCACTATTTGCGTTGCGTTTTAAGCTAAATTTTTGACCAATTGCGCTATTTGCGCTGCGTTTTAAGCTAAATTTTTGACCAATAGCGCAATTTGTGTTGCGTTTTAAGTTGAGCTGGGCATTCCGCAAAGAGTTTCGCAAATTTCCCAACTTCCGCAAACTACAGCATTGGCAATGCTGTAGCAATACAGCCCGCAGATCTGCCGGTAAATGTTACTAAATCACTTGACGAGTGAGTGGAACGGACCAGAGGGAAAGTGACGCCAAATTGCTTCCCCTCTTTACGTCAGGAAGCATGGATCTACGCTTTTAAAAAATATGACTCGGTCTCAAGTTCAGCAGCAGTGGAAAGAGTATTTTCCGTTGGCTCGGACGTTTTGCTACCAAAAGGAGCGTCGCTGATTGCAGGAAATTTTGAGCGTTTTGTGTTGCTGCTGTGGGAGAATGAACAAATGCCTCCCCCAGTCTTTGCTCCTTCGGAAATAAAATCATGTTTAAATTTTTATTTTCATGAAAGCTTAGGTCTGGGAGTTAGCTTGTAGATATTTGTTCGTACGATTAGGTTTTGATTTAAGTGGTGATAGGTGAGTCAAGATGACGTGGTGGGATGCAGGGTTGCCTGGGTGATGAGCTCGGCTCCATATTTCTAAAAATACTATTTGTAAGGAAGGCCCAGGGGGAGCTCTTAAAATCGGCCAAGTCCTCAATTGTGAACGTTTAGACTTTCGAGCAGAGGCGCTTAAGCTGGGAGGCGTAAAAGGTTTGCAAGGGGGGCGTGAATATAGCAGTGATATATGATTGAATGTATATTTTCAAATCTTTTTTTTGTCAAACATCAAAACTTGTTTCCCCAAAACAGCTGCATCCATCCCATTAAATCCTTGTGAAATGTCCTTGTGATCGAAGTCCAAGTCTTTGTGAACGAATTTCGTAAAAGGTTTTCGTGGGGGGAGGGGGGGACGTGAGTATAGCAGTGACTTAATGATTGAACGTGTATTTTCAAATCTTTTTTTCGTCAACCATCAAAACTTGTTTCCTCACAACAGCTGCATCCTTCCCATTAAGTCGATTAAGACATTGCAAATAAATTGTAATATTTTCTGCATGTTTTTTAAAGCATGGTGGGCAAAGCATATCAAGGCATCTCCGCAGATCGGTCTCTACGGTGGGGGAGTGGGGGAAGGGGGAATTTGTTGGGGCCCTACAATATTATTGTATAACACTCACAATTAGAGGCTAAAAATTTCAAAAAAGTTGGTCACAAAGTTACTGAAAATGTACTCTAATTGCAATTACATGATGCAAAATGCAATCAAATTTTTGAAATCTGTTTTGGGGGAGCATGCCCCCGGACCCCCCTAAAGTCATCATTGATTTGTATTCTGCTTCAAACTTGCTTGCTCTGATTTTGCCACACACCGAAAGAAACTGCGTGTATGACAGTTTGGGGGCGTGTATCTTAAGGAAATTTCTGGATACATCCCTTGAAATAATACTGGTAGTATATTGTCAAACTAAAGCAATGTTGGTATCTGATTTTGCTTTGTATCATTATGAAGTAGCTTAGATAGATGGAGTAATTACATTGCATCCCCCCAAAATCTGACTTTGAAACAAAAATAACGCAATAACTCGAAAACTAAGCACAATAGCCATATAGTTCCTCTGTAAGTTAGATAGAAACTTGATGTTTGTGAGTCATTTGAGCCATTAACCAACTTTCTAGCACAAGTGGTTAAGGAGATAGAAAAATTCACTGCATTGATAAGCTTGTCGTCATGGAAATGAAAAGCGGAACACCTAAACAATGTTCAATTTTTTTAAAACTTCATATCTGGAGTTTTTCTGGACTGGTCACCACATAACAAAAGTAATTTTGTTTTTGGCCACATGAGGGCGTTTGCAACACCCTAAAGCACATATTACTCTCACCACCTCTTTTTCAAACACTAATCCAATGGCCATAACTTTGCCACACCTTCTTCTGACTTCTACCACTTTCTCACACAGTTCTTCTTTTACCAATATACCCACGCCTCCAATTTTATCATCATTTCCACACCGCCATAGTTTGTACTTTCTTCCCTTTACGCCAAAAAAGCGAGCTCCTTCACCTCTTCATCTCACTTCCTGCAAACAACATACATCCACCTTTCGCTTTCTCAGTTCTTCGCACACCTCCCTTCCTCTGCCACATATACTGCCTACATTCCAGCTTCCAAATCATAATCCAATCTGTTTTTCCACTTTCTCCTTATGAATTTTTAACCCGGAAATTCTTAGCACCCCCTGCCCATTTAAGGGCTGCCGGGGACTGGGGGCCAAAATTTTTCTTCGCATCGTAATGAGGTTTTATTGGAGCATGTATTTTATGGCCGCATAGCCTTGCTGATGCCAGCCACAGTTCTAAGCAGTGGGCCTAGCCTTTGCCTAAAAAGGCATGCCCTGCAAAGCAACAGGGTTGCTGAAGTAGTTTAGCCGGCCAGTCGAGACCGTTGCCCGTGTGGCGCCCCGCGGAGGCACTACCCAGCTAAGCGTAGACAATGAGACTAGTATGCGATGTACACCAAATTCCTGGTCGACTGTACAAAGCATAAAAGTACTAACCATTGTCTACGCTAACCACTTGTGTGGCGCCCCGCGGAGGCTCATATAGCTCTAGCTCAGATAATTGGTTCTAAAGAATATGAACATTTGACTTTCCTTGATTTGATATGAAAGGCTTTTTACTGTAGAAAACTAGAAATAGTTTTGCCGGGTTTGACCTATTGCAGACTTACATCAATTTGCTGTAGTTTTGCGTGCTTGGGATTGATATTGCTGCGTAAACCTTTTTTCTATGACGATTTGCCCTACTTTAAGTGTAATGTAAAACCTTTGATATGAAAGAGTTTGTAATTAAGCGAAAAAAAATGCTAAGATTTTTTTTGTATACAGTATAGTGTATGTTTTTTACAATTTGTAATAGCTTGTGACTGCTTGGGATAAATTAATCTGGGTAGCCATGGGGATTTTTTACGTGATATCCCTACGGCATATTCAGGGTATAGTTGATCTGTGGAAACATCTAATTTTGTTTTCTATTGACAAGAAGGCGATTTACATGCACAATTTCAGCGGGTTAACTCGCTAAATCCAACACGCTTACGTCAGACGCAAACTTACGTCGTTTTACTTCAGTAAGCTTTGCGTGTTGGAAATTACTCACTTGCAACAGGTAGGAGCAACCCGCTAAAAAGCGCGTTGAAAGAACAGCCGGTTAAACTAAAAAATCTCCTCAACTGAAACTGAAGCGTGTAACCCGCATAATCAAACCCGCTAATGTAAATAGGCCTAATGTTACCATGCTATTTAAGGTGCAGAAGACTAGACCACTTATGGTCTTTCACTGCTACCTACCTGCGTGAATTTTTTTACGTTATGGTGAAATTGTATTACAATTACAATTACTATCGGTAGCGTTGCAAAGCATCTTACGATTGTTTTCTAGAATGCCGCGCTAAGTAACGTAACCTTAAACTGTTTCGTAGCCTACGTCACTTTACGCACGCTCATTAGTGAATGGCTGCAGGTGGAGCTCATTAGTAAATGTACCGACACGCATCTCCGCTATATCTTCTACGTTATTAGACCATTTGTGTAGAAGTGGCTTAAACAATCGCTAAGCTATTCTGTCCCTGAATATGATACATCTGATCATCTTCGTATATTTTTCTCTGTAAATAGTTGTCTTCAAAGAAATCAATTAATCCCTGTTTAAATTAGAAACATGAAGTACTTTTATGAAAAAGTTTTTCAAACTGATCTAGCTCACGCTTATACAACATTTGAATGTGTAACTAACATCTGTAACAATGGGTCATCACAAACAGCCTTTAAAGATTTTATTCAAATATTTCACAATGTCATAAATAAAAATGCACCAATGAAAAATTTAAGTCGCAAAGAGAAGCACTTTAGGCAGAAACCTTGGATAGCCGGTGCCATAAAAAAATCTATAAAAACAAAAAATAAGCACTATCGGGAAGAAATCCAAACAGTGTTACATTTGCTAGAGATTATAAAATATACAGAAAAACAAGTTAACTCATGTTAAGGAGCATGCAAAAATGCAATATTACAATCAGTTAATACTGTAGAACAAAACATGCACAATTCTTAAAAACTTTGGAAAACAATTAATGAAATTTTGCACAAAGTACCTAAAAGGAATAACTTATGTATAAACCAAATTCTTAACAACAAAAGTGTGATATATACAGATCCACATGCAATTAGCAACACATTTAATAATAGTTATTTTGCAGAAGTAGGGCCATCAATGGCTAAAGACATTCCCCCTGCAAAAAGCAATTGCATTAATAATATCACTAGTACACCATACTTTTTCTACTTCAGCCCAATTACAGAAGAAGAAATACTTTATCATATGAGAAACTTAAACAGGACAAAATGTACCGGCATGAATAACGTTCCAATAAAGTTTATTAAAATTGCCTCAGTTGTTATTACACCTACATTAACTAATTTATACAACGACTGCATATCTAGGGGCTTTTCCCAGATATCTTAAAAATTTCTCAAATAACTCCAATCTACAAAAAGGCCCCAAGAATATGTGTTGCAATTATCGTCCAATTTCCTTGCTTTCACCTTTTAGCAAAACTTTTGAGAAATGCCTATACAGCCAACATATCAATTATCTAAATAAAAAAAATCTAGTAACAGCTAACAAGTAGTCAGTATGGCTTTAGATCAAAATTCTCGTGCTCTATGGCTGTATCCAAAATTAGTAGTGAAACTATATAAAGTATAGATGATAGGAAAATGACATGTTCAGCATTTCGTGGCCTTGCTAAGGCATTTGATACCGTTGATCATAAAATTTTGTTAAAAAAATGGAACTGCATGGAATTCGTGGAATAACACTTCAGTTGTTTAATAGTTACTTGAGCAATCAAAAAATGTTTACGCTTGTTAGTGGTATATCATCAAAGATGAACGACGTGACATGTCAAATCTCACAAGGATCTACATTACATCCTCTATTGTTCACATTATATGTCAATGATCTACCATCTGTAACAAAATTTAACGTAAAACTATTTGCAGATGACACAAACTTAATATGTCTCATTACAAGGATAAAGAGCGACAAAATAATGTGAATAATGAATTAAAAAATATATGTGATTGGATGTAATGTAACGAACTATCGATAAACTTTTCTAAAACTGAATATCTACTAATCACAAAAGCAAAAATTAATAGTTCATTTGAAATTATAAAAAGTTGAAATAAAGATAATAACCACATCATTAAACGAAACAGTTGTTCAAAATATCTAGGCATCTACATAGTTGATAAGCATAGGTGGGCACAAATCGCTAATCCGCTAATTAGCGAAGCTAGTTTTTTACTAGCGGATTACCTGTTCAGCTAATGTTCAAAAATGTTAGCGGACTGATTATCGAAGCTAATTTTTTCAGCCAATCCGCTAATCCGCTAGAATAGAATAGTTGCTAGCGCTGGCGCGGTTTTAATAAAGAAAAGCCTTTAAGTTGCCGTAATTTCCCGTTTTTTGTGCCAGAGAATTATCTACCGGTACTCTTTTAGCTAGGCGCTTAGATCAAGCAATAATAACTCCGTCAATGACATTATAATGCTGAGCTTGCGCAATCACTGTTTTGACACATAGGAGCTAAGAGGTCATAAAACGGCAAATGAGAGGGGTTAGCATACCTTTTCTAGGTACGGCCTACTATGAGCACTACGTCAAAAACCATCGGCGAAACGTGATTCTGACGGGTCAAATTGGATGTGTTTGGCCGTAATGGGGGCCCAAACCCCCCAAAAAAAACGCTTGCACACCTTTTCTAGGTACCACATGAAACCAAGTGGAAACAAAAGCCTACATCGACCAGATCACGAAATGGTATGTGACAAAAATTTTTTCATCTGCTTTACCCCCGACAGAAGCCCCCAAAGTTCGAGTAATGACGTCACAAAGGTATGCTAGCTTGTCTTTTCTAGATACCACATGAAACTTAGTACAAACGAAAGCTTACGTTGCACTGATTACGAAATGGTATGTGACAGAAATTGTTTCGGCTGCTTTAACCCCGGCGGAAGCCCCAAATTTCGAGTGATGACTCACAGTACGGTAAGTTATGACGTCACATAGAAAATGACCCATATGACGTCATAATTCAAAAGCAGCCGAAAAATCGGGGGTAAAGCAGCCGAAAAATTTCTGTCACATACAGTACCATTTTGTAATCAGTGCAATGTAAGCTTTCGTTTGCGCTAAGTTTCATGCGATTCTTAGTCAAAATATTTTCGCTGTGACGTCATAGTTCAAACTTTGGGGACTTCTGCCGGGGTTAAAGCAGCCAAAACAATTTCTGTCACATACCATTTCGTAATTAGTGCAATGTAAGCTTTCGTTTGCACTAAGTTTCACGTGGTATCTAGAAAAGACAAGCTAGCATACCTTTGTGACGTCATTACTTGAACTTTGGGAGCTTCTGCCGGGGGTAAAGCTGACGAAAAAATTTTTGTCTCATACCATTTCGTGATCTGGTCAATGTAAGCTTTCGTTTCCACAAGGTTTCATGTGGTACCTAGAAAAGGTATGCTAGCGGTTTGTTTGGGCCCTCATTACTGCCAAACACATCCAATCTGACCCGGCAGAATCACGTTTCGCCGATGGTTTTTAACGTAGTACTCATAGTAGGTCGCAATATACTTGGTTATTGGTACCTAGAAAAGGTATGGTAACCCCTCTCAGCTGCTGGTCTATCAACCTTGCATTTCGCAAATGGTCAGTCAGATCGATGCTTATTTTAGTAGGCCTACTGTGCTTATTTCTAGCGCAACTTATTTCGGCAATGTGCGTATTTTATTACTGTGCTAATTTCACTGCCGAGTTTATTTCAATGTTGTAAGTTCTTTCAGCGTAGGCTATATCATAGCGGTGCTGGAGCTGTGGTCTCTCCAGCAGTGTCTTTTTTATCTCGCCGTCATTTGTTTGGTTTTTGTTATTTCTTTGCTTACACTATTTTAGTTTAATAAGGTGTTGCGACCATGCCTACCAATCAGAGATGTAGTCGAAACCCGAAAATTTCGAGACCTTTTAGTCGAGACCGAAACGAAACAGTTGCGAGACCGAGACTCGAGACCTAATCAAAAACAAAACAAAAAAAAATTTTGAAATCGAAATTTTTTTATTGAACAGTGAACACTAAACGCAAAAATTACAATTAAACAAAGTTTTTGTTGCACTTTAAATAAACTAACATTGAAAGCAAATCGGATGATAGCCTGACCCGATGTGGCCGAAAAGGCAAACCACTTTGACCAGTGGCGTAGCCAGGGGGGCCACCGGGGTACTGGCCCCCCTTTTTTGACGAAGCTTAGTCTGAAGTGTAATTAAAACATTTTTATATAATACCGTAAACGTTGTTTCAGAAGCTCCCTCAACTTTACCAGTTTTTCATTTACGACTCATTTTAGCGCCATTAGAATTTCGACATTAAATTCTACATTAACTTCTTCACAAAAAGCGCATGTTAAGCATTATTGCATCATGACAGCGAAATGGAATGAAATATTTAAGTGTAAGTACAGAGAAAATGCGAGATTGTATCACAAAAAAGAAATCGAATATGGCGAGCAACAGGAAAGAATGTTCAATTGAAAATTATTTTTTAAGAAGAAGAATAGGCAGCTTGATTAGTATTAGGCTAACGATTAGAGAACTTAAGGATTGCTTGCCTATAGGTCTACAGTAAATAATTAACTCCATATTTATCCGTAAACAAAATAAATAGCCTACCAATAACTAAGGCAAAAATCGAAATGTGGGAAGACAACGTGAACCTAACGCCAGAGCCGGCGGCAGAGCAGTCGACTTAGGGGGGGCTAGCGTCTATCGAGAGGGGGTAAAGGGGAGCCAGGCCCCCTTGGCGCCGGCCCTGCCTAACGCCTTGGCCTGAATAGATCATTTTTTTGAAGTTCTTGGCGGCCTTTTGTAATTTGGCCCCTCCCTAAATATTTTGCTGGCTACGCCCCTGACTTTGACTAAAAACTCGTTCTACCGGTGCAAGTCGAAAAGAAAAGACTGACCTTGGAAATGAAAAATCAAATTCATTGACTCAGGAAAGTTAAAATTCAAACACATCTACTTTGGGTAATCAAAATTCAAAATTATCAATAAATGATGAGCGGATTCAAATTCAAAATTCAAATTCAATCCAACCCTAGTACAGACGTAAACAATCCAATTAATTAATGCTGGAAAATAGTTAGGGGCTGTAATGACTCATTGCAGTGGCAGTCAGAAACGAAACTGTGTACTGACGTTCCGCACATAATCCAATTAATTAGATTAAGTAAAGCACTATCAAACAATTTTACAGCTGCGTAATTAGAGCACAAGGCAGATACGCTAGTTAATTTTCTTACGCCTGTAGTTTAAAACATAAATTAAACTTTTTTATTGCTATTTTTAAGCCTCAACACTTTGAAACCAAGCAGATTTTGATAAGATTTATTAATTAGAAGAACAGGTAAAATTAAATAAGTGCACGTCATTCTGGCAAATGTCTTATTGAAATCATTTTCACGGTCAGCATCGGATAGAAAATGACGCAATAGTGAGATTGGCTTTGATTCTGCAATCAACATGGATGCGCAACTTCTTCGCTGACATGATGCATGCAACTAAAGTGCGGTACCAATAAAAGAAGTCTCGAGACGCAATTTCTGCTTCGAGACCGAGATCCAGATGCTTTGAGACCGAGATCCGAATTTTTCACCCAGTCTCGAGACCGAGACCTTAAAATTTAGGTCTCAAGACAAGTCTGGAGACCGACACTTGTCTCGAGACCTCCATCCCTGCTACCAATTCCCTCATCTTTAAGTTTCATTCTCGCTAGCATGTTACAACGTTAATCGTTTCGTTGTTTCTTCCTTTTTCTGTGTCTGTTTGTAGTTTAATTTCTTTATTACTGTGTTCTGTTTATTTTGACGATGCAAAAATAAAAGACACTACTACCACTACCCAGAATCTTGACAATATACCATGCTATTAAATAAACTTTTCGAAATTGCATTGATACAATATTGTTTAGATTTGGCTCATCAACTGACAAACGCGATATTAAAATGATTGCTACAAGTTACAAAGTTGATTTTTCGTTGTTTCTGTTTCAAATTATAATTTTATGATTAATTAGCGGATTAGCGGACTATCGTTAGCTTCCGCTAACGAAAAATTCGTGTTATCGGATTAGCGTTAGCGAAGCTAATCTTTTCGATTATCGGACTAGCTGTTACCGGAGTCAATTTTTGCGTTAATTGTGCCCACCTATGTTGATAAGTTGACGTGGAAAAAACAAGTAAGCAGTGTATGTTCTAAAATAGCACGCGGTTGCTGGGCCTTGGCAAGGTTAAAAAACTATGTCAATCAGAAAACCCTGCTTAATGTGTATTATGCAATGATTCAAAGCCGTATACAATATTGCACATTAACTTAGGGCGCTGATTCCAAAACTACATTGAACCCCTTAATAAAATTACAAAAAAGAGCTGTTCGATTGATCACTAATAGTAGGTTCAATGCACATTCAACATTCTCGTTCAAATCCTTGAATTCATTAAAAATAGATGACATCCATAAACTAGAAGTTTGCAACATATGTATCAAGTAATTTTAAAACAATATGCAGGAGTAAATCTATCTGCATACATTAAAATCAATGCATACCTACAACACATGAAAACGAATAAATGAAAATTACTTTTCAAAGAGAACCAAATCTAAATTTGGCAGAACAAATATTGAAATACTTGGACCAAATTATAGAACAAGTGTCCCGACTTCCAAGTTATCTGAAAAATTACTCCTCACGAGCATTTGCAAAACTATACAAAGAACACATAATCACGCAGTACTAAACCCAAATTCCTGTTCTGCGAAATGCAAAAATTTTAAAATTTCCAATTTATTGCAGCTCCTCATAAGTGATTCCTGTACTGTGTGTGTGAGTGTGTTTTATTTATTTATTTATTTATTTTAATTTTATTGTTTTTTATATTTTACTGTGGTTTCTTTTGTGTGTTTCTAGTCAAACTTATTTGTTTTGAAATACCGGTACCATAAAATTAAAGCATCTCAGAATCTTTCAAAGGTATCTTCTTCGCGGTGGACCACGGAAACGCTATGGCAACTCACCGTTAGGATTCAATCTTTAATTGATCATCGCTTGAGCCTCAATGTTGTGCATTGGAAGAACCTGTGGGAGGCTTGAATATTAACGCCTCTTGTCAAGAGTTTGTTGCACAGCTGAGGAGAGTAAATTTACATAAAGTCGAAAGCAGTTGCTCCTGTGCTACCTTTTACATGCCGGCTTTCTTACGACATGTTAAGAACTACCGATTTCCTTCAGAAGCATTTATGCGAAGGACGATGGCATTCCTTCCACTATTAGACTTCTTGTGGTGGCTTAAAGCCATCAAGATGTTGTTTCTGAGACGTTAATATTCAAGCCTCCCACAGGTTCTTCCAATGCACAACACTGAGGCTCAAGCGATGATCAATCAAAGGTTGATTCCTAACGTTGAGTTGCCATAGCGTTTCCGTGGTCCACCGCGAAGAAGGTACCTTTGAAAGATTCTGAGATGCTTTTATTTTAAGGTACCGGTATTTGAAGAATTAGAGAGCGACAACCTATCCCTCCCATTTTCACGTGGGGAAGGGTTGGTTGATTACATCGTATTTGCTTTGAATTAAACCAAATTTCAAAGATGTTGCGAAGGTGTTGGTTGACTTAGATAACCTAATGGTCTTTTCAGTAACACCTCGTCCAGATAATGACTTCATTTGTTTCGTGCTTAAAATGTGACGGTGCTGGACAAATAAACTTGTTAGTTGCTACGCACGAAAAATTTTATCGTATTCTGCGTAAACACATCTTTACATTTGCTTACATACAGGAGAATTATTCCAGATTTTTGAGGAAAAATTGGTACCGGTACAGGTAGTTTTATGTGGAACAATGTGACGTAATAACAGATTAACAATTACAATAATGTAACTAATGGGTTTTACTTTTATTTTTTAAATTTTAAACAACTTTTTGTATGAAGCGACGTTGATCAGTTTTACCAGCAGTGGCGGCTCGTGACCATTTTAAACGGGTAGGCTGCATGACTTGAAAAGCTGGCCAAATAAATACTCACTCTGAAATGAACAAACTCTCAATTTCACTAGCAAGGTAATATGCTTTAGTTTAGTCTATACACAAATACACGTACACAGGCAGGTGTCCCATGAATTCTTATCATTCAACAAGTTTTTTTTTTCATCATAGCACTGTACCAGTAGCTGAGTCTGTGAGTACCTGTAGTCTAAGTAACCTGCACCTGTAGTCTACATGAACAAACACAAGTTTGGCCTAAACAAGTTTTACTATTTTGGTAGACTTTCGGTACTCTGCTACTGTTCCTAGTTGACTCAGCCTAGTGGGCTACAAATAAGCTAGTCTGCAAACCTTGCTAAACTACGCACCAATCAATCAATCAACATGTTAAAAGTTTTTTTTTTACGCAATCTTTTAATGCAAATAATTTAAGTTTACTGGCCTCTACCACTATATTGCAGTATCTCGATATGATTGCGAATAATACTGAGCCAATCTCTTAGCTTTACACCTCAATGACTACCAAAAAGGCTACTTTCACACAGCCTTAACACGTCTCATTGAAAGTAATTCAAACTGCGATAAAGCATTGATGACGTAATACTACAGGCTTAGTTTTTGCTACGAAAGGGTGTAGCCATAGTTTTGGTGTAGCAAAAATCCAAAAAGCCTTTTACGTGTTGCCATTTTTTGTAGAAAAATTATTTTTTTCAAAAAAAAAAGAAATTATCGATAGTTTTAATTGTATGGATAAAGATAGAAAAAGTTTTTGCTTCTTAAAAAAAAGAGGTGATAAACTGGGTAGGCTGCAGCCTTTTTTGCCTTCACTCTACGAGCCGTCCCTGTTTACCAGCATTAATATCTCTGGATCGGCTAGTAGTACAAATTTTTCATTTGCTTACAAAAAGCACCGCGGATGCAAAGATTGAATAAAATGCAAAAAACAACATGTCAAAGATCTGCAGTTGATGGTTTTGCCATATTACAGCATCTGTTGGTTTAATTTGGTGCACACCGAATGTGTTAAAATCCGGAATCGGAGTGATGTTTACATTTTTTATCACAGAGTTCAAGCATTGCATGACTAAATACTCACCTATTCAACCAAAGTTGAGGTAACAAATCATCGCAGTAATTAATATTCTTCGTCGTAAACAATCTCCAAAGGAGTAGAGTGAAGACCGTCATATGGATTTATTATTTCATCAGTAACTTATTCTTCAAGACTGCTACTTTCTTTTTTACCCTGGATGAAAAACAGCATGTAGTCATACTGCTCCTGCCCTGTTAGAAAGAAAGTGATTAAAAATCTTTCCTCTTCCGGAACTAACTCCAAACTTTTTTCAAATTCAAGTTCAGAGCTATGCGGGAAGTTTCAAAAAGATTCTGGAGGCAGATTTGCAAAATTTCTCATTTTCGCATTCCTCTGCCACAGGATATCGTTGTTCTTGTTTCGCTTAGGAATGTCATTGAAGTTGCGGTTACTGAGAAATTTTTAATTTGCTTTCCACGTTGGCGCCAAGATTATATCAACAATTGGTTAGACAAATTAGCCATACCACAACACTCGACAAGACGCGAATTTACTGTATCATCGCCTGTATTTTTAAAAAATTTTTAAAGCATTTTTTTCATTTCATGGTTATTATTATTATTATTTTATTAGTTAGACTAGAATCCTCAGTATAATTTGCGCCTGTAGTAGCTTGACCAACATCTTGTGAAGATGCAGAACGGACCTTGATTGATTGAAGAGCTTGTTTCATACGATCTTGTTTTTTTTGATGATTCTGTAATCTCTTTGTCAATCATTTCCTCACAAAAAGTATTTCCACTAATTTATAGAAGCCATCATCTGAAAAAAGTTCTGAAACACAATTTTTTTTACCATTTTTTTTTTTGGTTCCGGGATTTCATTTAACCTAAGCATTCTTCTTTATTAGCCACGTGCTTCAAACTATTACAACTTAAACAATTTTGCTTATAAATGCATTGCGAAAATGGATGTGTTTAATCTTTAATAATCTACTGTTTTTTGGGGTTCACCGAGCTGATCCGCAAAAATTATTTAATGATAAGACAGGTTTGTAATTTATGCGACTAAACTTTTGGCGAAAACATTCTACTCAAACATAGACATAGGGGATAAGGTTAGGACTAAAATAAAGCAAATCGCTATTATGTTCGCGGTGTTACTCCGAAGCGTGCATTGATTGACTGAGCAGCCCCAAGGCACTATCTCAGAAAAGAGATTGCCACAGTGGCGACACTGGCAATGTGTCGGATTTAACATGCGCGGAATCGAATCCCCGATCTCTGGCTCCAACAGCGATATCGTTACCATTTTGCCAACCGGCCGCTACAGTTTTTGAAGGGCTGACAACCATTAGTGTAGCCATAGCCCAAGCGTACTAAAGCTGCCTATCTCTACCCGCACCAGCAACTCCTATGCACCAGAGATGTCGGGATTTAGCATTTCAAAAATTCTATTCCGATCCCAATCCGTGATCACTAATCCTTGTCCAAGTCTAAACCCGAAGTTTCATTGCCACAAAATTTAAATTCCAAATAATCCGGTAATAATTGCATTTTTCTTTTACATTTGATTGTACATTTATGCATCCGAAATCCGGTTCAAATTCAAACGGAGAAATGCATCAAAATTCAAATCTGTTTTGAATCCGCAAAATTTATCAAATTCCGGTCCGTTTGAGTCTTAGTCTAAACCAGCAGAGAGTTTTGCTGTGCAGATCAGAGCTGTCCACAAGAATTGCCCGTATTCAAAATCCTAATCCCATTAATTCAAGTGCAAACGTAATGTTAGAAAACAAATTTCAAAAAAAATTGGTTATGTTTTAGGCACTCCACATGGTAAATAATTTGGACATAGCCATAAATTTTTGAAACGGTTTTTAAACTAATAGCATTTTTGACGTGACATTTGGAATCCCACAAGGATGGCGTTTGAAAAAATCAATCAAATATACAAAAAAAAACAGATTTTGCAAAAAAAAAATGCTTTAAACGAGATCAGTGATTACATGCACTAATTGTTAGATACCGACGGGAACTACATGACCTATGATTTACTCAGAAACAAATTTGGTATAAACAAATCTAACAAAGGTTTTACCCTTTTCATTAAGTTAATTGCGAAGCTACCAGAAAGCTGGGACGACATAGAGAAAATAACAGGATATTGCAGACTCCACAAAACCAGCAAATGTATGAACAAGTAAAAAGGACGTTAAATACTTTTAATGGAACCAATTCAACCGAAGCAATCTACTAGTTTATTCAACGACAGGCTTTAAACAATTTCATAGATAAACAATGCGTTAAATGGGAAAATTATTTAAGTGTTGATAATATTCCGTGGTCTATCGTTAGAACTCTTGTGCTAAATTCCACTTCTAAAACTAAATTAAAGGCATTTCAAATAAAGTCAAAGTTCAGGGCCATCATAACAAACCTTGCGCTATGTGGTTTCTCCCTAGTGCTGGAATCAGAAAATTGTACCAATTGCAACCAACATAGAGAAACTTTTGTAGGCCTACATTTATTTTGCGGTTGTTCATGTGCGCAAATCACTTGGTGGGACTAAATTGGGTCTCCGACCAATTAGAAACCAACTTCAATTTTGCGAAAACCAAATTGCTGTTTGGTGTAAGCCTGAGCAGTAATAATGAAATCCTAAATTATATTTTACTATGCGACGGATTTTATATTTAAAGGTCTGAAACCACAAAACAGATTCCGAAGTTTGAAGAAATATTTGCGATTGTTCATGAGTGCAAATCATTTGGTGGGATTTACAAAATTGGCTCTAGGCACTATTTTTTCTAATAACTTCAGCTGGAAATCCCATATCGAATCCATCCGCAGCAAACTTCGCACTTGTCTGGGGATTATTTATAAAGCTCGCGATCATTTAAACAAAAACTGTCTTATGTCCATTTTCCACTCCCTTGCCTCAACGCATCTCAATTACTGCATCACCACGTGGTGTAATACAAATTCTTCAAAAATACCCCAACTCCAAAGCTTGTGCAATAGAATTCTACGATTAATTTTCCGACGTCATTCTCATGATAACATCGATGATATTTATAAAAAATATGCCTTGCTGAAAATTAGAGATAAGTCTAAATTTGAAATTTGCTGTTTAGTTTACAAATTTCTTCACCAAATGTTACCTTGCTGTTTTAATAATTTTTTCCAGAGAAACGATGAAGTTCATTCTCGCCGAACTAGGCAATCCAATAATCTGCATCCTCCTCTTTTCAAAAAAGCGTCTGCAAACAGTCTATTAAATTCATTGGGGTCAAATTATGGAATGAACTACCCAATGAAATCAAATTATCAAAAAATTTGGCACAATTTAAAAAGACATTAAAGCAATACCTTCTAAATAGTTACTAAATTATTGCACCTCTTCTATAAGTGAATTTTTTTAACCCATAGCCCTCTGGCACTCTCGAGTCCCTCAGTTTTACCACCTTAATCAACTTTGTACCTTTAAACGCATTACGCCCGTAAGCCGCTCCAATAGTAATAATGTTTTTCCTTCTTTCTCTTCCATGTTGAATTGTAATTTTGTATATTTATACGTTTGTTGTTTTTTTTTTTGATTCCTTTGCACAGAGTTTGTGAATTGATAGTTCCTCTTGTAAGTTCCAGGTGGAGCTATCAAGTAAAAGCCACCCTTGGGCTTCTCACTAACTCTGTGGCGTCGCATTTTATTTTATTTTTGATTGTCGAATTTGTTATGATTGACGCCGAATAAAAATACAATACAATACAAAATACAAGGGTGGAAACCTGGCTACTTGGCGTTAGGGTGTCAGTTTCAGTTTCGGTGTGTTGAAACCCAAATGTCAGGTTTCAGTTTTGGTTTGGTTTCACGGCTGTTAAAAAATCGGTTCCAGTTTCGGTTTCAGTTTTGCTTACGGGCAGCTTCGGTTTCTGGGTTTCAGTTTCGGTTTAAGTTTCATCCAAGAAAATTATTTTACTGTGTATGCGGATTATTTAAATCCACTACTTCTTAACGTTTTTGTTTTATTACGATGATAAGTAGCAGCTCAGATGGCCAATGAGGGCAGCAATTGCTTCAGAAGTTGTCGACTTATGAATGATTCCTAGTCCGGTAAAACCAAATAGTCAAAAATTAGTATTCACAGCTTCTCTATTCGATGCGCAGCGTTAAAGGAACCGTGCTGGTAAGGATGGTGATGACAATTTTTAAAACCTAAAACCTTAAAAAATTTTGTACAGGTTTTAGTTTCAGTTTCGGTTTTGACGTTTCAAGAAAAAACGGTTTTGGTTCAAGTTTAGGTTTTCAAAATTTTGGCCAAGTAGGTGTCAGTTACAGTTTAGGTTTCCCAAATTTCCTTTAAAACCGGGTTTTCAGGTTTCGGTTTAGGTTTGAGTTTCCACCCTTGGCTTTGAGACAAACTAGAAACCAACTTCAATTTTGCGAAAACCAAATTGCTGTTTGGTGTAAGCCTGAGCAGTATTAATATAATCCTAAATTGTATTTTACTATGCTACAAAGGTTTAAAACCGCTACACAGATTTCAGATTTCAAAGTTTGAAGAAATATTCGAAATAATTAGAAATAGCCTACGCAAAGAATAGAAAAAGTATAGCAAGCAAATAAGACAATAATGTAAACAAATTTAACAAGAAATGGCGTCCGTTAAATTTATAAAAAATGTAGACCTATTTTGTGGGTGACTGAGTGTCTGAACTGAATTATTTTGAAGTGTAAGAGTACGTGTGCAGTGTGCCTTGTCTTATGAAAATATTGTGGCTTAATTATAGTTTTCATTTGTTGTTATTAAAATTGTTATAAAGAAAAAGGCAAGCCACTCAAGATGTGTCTTATAGGAAGAACCGCAGCTATGTTTTCGATGATTTAGGATGTTACAGTAACCAAAATGGTTATAATGCGATGGATTAAAAAATAAAAACTATCAATGACTTTTTCTTCTAATTTGTGAAGATTAAACAGATTTTGGGGCATGATAAATTTCTATTAACTTACTATAGCCCTGGAAAACTGCAGTACCCTTTTAAAACACCTTTCTGCCGTTTCAAGCGATTTTGTTTCGATTAAAATAATTTTCAGGTGTGCAAATAAACGAGCTTGACGTTGTAAAGCAAATGTTTTTTGATTTTGACTGATTTAACTGATCTGCGTAGCTGAAACTGTAGTCAACAAGCCCAACAACAGCCAAAAAATATATTCTTAATTACAGTAGTACCTATCTCTAACCAAACTTCGTGTTATAATTTTAAATAAATTCTCCAATTTTCTTATTACGGTGAAAATTGTCATATTTCATTCATACACCTACTGTATAGCTTAATACTACCTTGCATATAGGCTTATTGCTGACGAAGAGAGCTGAATTTATGTTGCCGAGTCGTACAATTACAAAAATTAGTATGTCTGCATTTTCCTCCCACAGTAGTAATTGAGGTTTTGATTAAATCACAGTAAAATAAACGCGGCTCTGAAGTCAGATCAATTCAGACAAATCGTTACAATTTTTACGCTGATATTTGTCCAATGAAACATTTATTACTTTTTACCAACTAACTCGCGTTGCAAAATATATGAAAAGGCTTTGATGTCCACCTATAGTATATGCAACAACGAAAAGTTGGATTTGATTTGAAACTGAAGTAAAAAATGCTGTCCTAAATGTGTTGAACTAGTTAACAAATTCCGAAATTTCACAAGTGAACTTGCAGAAACTTTAAAACAATTTTATATTTTCATTTTTACACACATTGGGATATCTGTCATTGTGTTCATCAGAACCAGGTACAAGAGTAATGTACCTAAACATGAATAGACGATAGCACTTACTACTTGCACTTCCTCCTTTCGTACAAATTAAACTTACTGTTAATTTTGATCTTCTGCAAAAATTCTAGTGCTTTATTTGGTTTTTGAAACGACTTTTTACGAAACGCCCTCTGTATGACGTGCCGTTTGTAAAATACGTTTTGCATGCACTCCACGGACAATATTGCGCTTTTACCATTCTAAGCCAAAATGGTGACGAAAAAAGTTGGACTGGATTCTGCGGACTGTAAAGAAACATTGCAACAAGAAAGGATTTACTTATAATGCAGAGTCATTCGTAAAATTAACATTACTTATAGACTGAAGACGAATCAACACTTTTCTCTGTTTCAAGACAAAATGGCAACGTAAAAAGTCGCACATTTTGCGGACTGTAAACTAAATCCGCTTTCATCCAAAACCCAAAACGAGTAACAATGCGACGAGAAAGGATTTCGTTTCTAATCCTTTGGCGAAGTGAAAATGAAGTGATTTAACTACGCGACGAGTAAGGCCTAGGCCCTAGACTCAAGACTAGTTTCGGCGGCCAGTAAAATAGTGCCGTCAGTAAAATCGTGCAGATCGTAAAATCCATTCGAAAGCGATCGGAAAACTTACGTCATTCAGTGGCGCGAGCGTTATTGGCGGCTACTGAATGACGTAAGTTTTCCGATCGCTTCCGAATGGATTTTACGATCTGCACTATTTTACTGACGGCACTATTTTACTGGCCGCCGAAACTAGTCTTGAGTCTAAGCCTTACTCGTCGCGTAGATAAATCACTTCATTTTCACTTCGCCCAAGGATTAGAAACGAAATCCTTTCTCGTCGCATTGTTACTCGTTTTGGGTTTTGGTTACGGTCCGCAAAATAGGCTGGATGAAAGCGGATTTAGTTTACAGTCCGCAAAATGTGCGACTTTTTAGATTGCCATTTTGTCTTGAAACAGAGAAAAGTGTTGATTCGTCTTCAGTCTATATGTAATGTTAATTTTACGAATGGCACTGCATTAAAAAGCGATTAAGTAAATCCTTTCTTGTTGCAATGTTTCTTTACAGTTCGCAGAATCCAGTCCAACTTTTTTCGTCACCATTTTGGCTTAGAATGGGAAAGGCGTAAAATTGTCCGTAGACTGCATGCAAAACGTATTTTACAAACGGCACCTCATACTCTGCCTCACCGTGTTCAACACAATCATTTGCAACTTGCTTTTTTTCATTCGCCGCTACAATATTTACAAATAAAACAAAAATTTCGACAAATCGCTTAACATTTCCAAGGTCTGATTATTCTCTTCTGCGTAGCCCAGGAGCAGCCGGAAATGACTTTCTCACAATGCTCATATTTTTAGGTCTCTTGCGTCGTCTCATTTTTTTAATTCTGCGTTTTGCTGGTTGGAGAACTTTGGTCAGATATTGTTTACTGATATCCAATTCCACGTTGTCGTTGTATAGCCGTCCATCTGCTGCATAAACTGCTGCCCTAAAACATGCCGGTACAAAGTTTAGGCCCAATAAACTGCTTGAATTAAAAAATCAAGTTCGAATTTACGGGATTTTATAATTTTTATGCCCTATGACGAAGACTCAACAGAAGCTCCAAAGCGTATTTGCTGATGCATTGCAATAAACTTCAAGATTTTCATACTAACCGTGGTGCGTATTCGCTTTAAAGTTAGGAAATAAGGAAATACGCAGTTGTGGGATTCAGCCGATTCTTAAGGACCGTCTCGTGGATTTTTATTAGATCAGCGAATCGGCCAGCATTGCTGTTTATACTTGTACCATTAGTTGAAACAGAACCGGCTGAAAACACAACGTTTGTGGTGGAACCGGCTGACAAAAAACTTGAATCCCACCACTGGAGGTACGTATAGCCATCAAAAAATCTAGCATAAAATCCCGGCAAATTTATTTACTCTATTTAGTTGTAAACCATTCTTAAAATTTCGGCACTATAAGGTTCTCATCAAATAACTAAAAAGTAGGATTTACACGCATGAGGTTGAAATCATTAATCGATAATCGTTTTCAAAGAGGAGATAAAAGAGGGGCGATTATGGTCAAAATCTGCAAGATTTAAAAAGGACACTTCCGATATTTTTTGCAAAAGAGTTCCACATTACCAAACGGAATCTCGTATTCGTGAGTTTGAGTTGCCCCAGCAGAGATGTAAGATTTTTATTAGTTAAGGATTTAAGATACCCAAATATTCCTATATTCAATATCCAAACATGTTCCATTAAACAATTCACGTTACCTCATAATCACAGTAGCATTTTGACAGAGAGGAGCGCGCCAATATGCTCGAGCTTGACGGGGGCTGCGTCGTCGAAAGTTTAGTGCAAGAGATCGGTTGCATCGTTCCTGCACATGATTGACGAACCTCTGCGACAGGCGTTTTGACGACAACTTTCCAACTGGACATGTTGTATTCGTAGATTTCAGGCAATTACAATTAGTCGAGTTGGAATCCAATGTGATGTATACTGCAGCAAATCTCATCCCCCTTTTTTTTGATTGAACCACGACTAGTAATAAGAATATAGTTAGAAATTTGACTCCTACTATTCTTTTGCATTGTCACGGTAGGATTAACACCGTAGCAGATGCAAGAACACCGTTTGAGAAACCTTGCGTTAGTAACGCATTGAAGAACAATTTTAAAGTTTACTTTATTCGTGCCAGTAAAGCGGTTTGATCTCGCAATTTTGTAGTCGAGTGTGTAGTGTGAATTAAATGACTGCAGGTTAGGGGTGTCCACATGGGTAATGTGGAAAAAGTTATGTTTTAACATCCTCATCACGTGCAGTTGGCCCAGAAAAAAAAGGAAAATTTCCAAAAAAACTTTTAGATTGGTCAACGCTTAGACCCTCTTCAAAGAGCCTCTATTCTCTTAAATAAAATCAAAATTTTCCCTAAATTAAAAATTGAAATGTTTGCTTTAAAATATTCCGTCTGGTCAGCTCAGCAGCTGCTACTAAACGCACGCTATAGATGAGGGAGGTCTACGGCTCGATTCTCGGGCCGGTCAAAGCGGCGCAGTGTCACCAACGACTCGCCACTGTTGCGACGTTTCTTCGTAGATGTATTGCCCAGGCGCTAAGCCCCGCAGATGGGTCCCGCCACACCTTACACGCTTCGGCGTGATACGGCGAGTGTAACGAAGATTTAATAAGCTCTAAAATTTTTTAAATGTATTACGGCAGACAATTTTTACGTTTATAAGTTATCGATCATTATAGTTTTACCAATGCATGTTAATTTAAGCAGTTTTCCTTAAGGTGAGTTTACCAATAGACGACACGCGACGTGCGAAATGTAAGTAAATGTAAAAGATTTTTGCTGATTTCTCGTGATCGCTAAACAGTAAAAACAAAGCAAGGCGCGACAAATAATTTTCGCCAGTCACGTATCGGTAAACACACCTTCAGTTTAAACTTAATAATAATACGTAGCGTGACAACCGAGAAATGCAAAATCAGCTTTACGCAGTGCACGAAAAAGGTTACTAGTAATCTCCTTTTTCGTCCTTCCGGACTCCACAAGAGCACAATGCCGTAAGATTTATAGCCTTCCAAGGCTGTCTAAAAACATCACAGATAGCAGCGCTTATACACATTTTAAGCGTTGAACCATCGCGACAAGAAGTTTCAAGCTACACTCAATTATATCTCGAAATTATTACCAATCGCATCGACAACAGGGAGTTCTTGTTTCAAAATAAAGTATAGCTTCTCGAAATAAACACTTAGATAAAATTGACAAAAACGCTTCAGGTTAAAATTTAAATTGTTTTTTGTAATGTTTTTGTGGCCGACTTTTACTGATGTGAATTTAAGTGCAATCTTGTAAAAATTTTGAATGACGTTATCATCTGCTTTCGCCTTTCATGAAATGACGTCTATAGTTATGCGCCTAACTAAACAGTCTTAGCGTTGACCAAAGACAAATACATGAGGCACATTTTGATCTCAGTGTCTTATTAAGATACGGTGGAAGGATTATAGATGGTGTATAAATTGTTATTGAGCATGAATTGTACAGAATAATCAAAAAGCATAAGCTTATATTTTGGCATAAAAGACCAGGGTGTTGTAGCTGGAGCCCAGGAGCAATTTGTTTTACAGTATATCGAAAGCGGAGCCTGAGTAGGAGTCAAATTTTAGCGCGAAGCCGGAACTTCGCTATTTTCAGATAGATCCAGCTCTGGATTTGCTGAGTACTTGCAAATTGCTTTTACTGTATTTTGATTAAAATGACTTTGCGAATCATGTTGTCATTAAAATGTGTAAAGCCTAATTTTCAGATTTGGTCTAAAGCAAATTTCAGCGAGTATAACATATTTTTCAAATTAATGCAAGGCAGAAGTTATCATTCAGGCACGACAATGCTGGAGCAGGGGTTCCGTCTTGTTGAAAAGAGACTATAAATTCGGATCAGCTTTGAAATTCATTCAGCTCCAACACCCTGATAAAGACAATTGCCTTGTCCACGTGTCCAGCACTTGAGCACATTATTTCACAACCCTGCACCCTTTGGTATATTTTGTTTGGTGGTATTGATACTTTCACATCCTTGGTGGATTCTTGCCTCAATGGGGAAACCATGTCACAGTCAGAATCTGTTTTTCGTGTACAGTACAGAATGTGTAACAGGTAGAGACTTTGTCGCTTTCGCGTGGCAAAAAAAAACAACAGAAGGAATGATTCCCTAGCTGTGGCCATCTAGATATTTTGTGATAACTTAAAAGCTCAATCCAAAAGCAAAAACATTCAAAACAGCCAGCTTTTAATAGCAATTACAGTAACTCCAGTGTTATTTTACTGCAAATTTTAATGTTTTTCAAATAAAGCTTGGATAAAAAAATATCTTTGTCGATTTAGAAAACCGCTATGTTTGTACATTTTTATCGCCCAACCAACCAGCATACAGTCGTTTGGTATTTATTATAATTCTTATCCTATCTCAAGATCAAGCATAAACGGCTGCGTAACCTGACAAACAACTTTTATTTTTTGCCTAGCTGAGCTTTCAACCAGTTTCGCTTTTGTCTGTACACCAGGACTTGAAGCTTCCTTGAAAAAAAAAAAAAAAACTTAGTCCTTTTTCTAAATTAAATCATGAAATTCTACAAAATGTTTGACACCACCAAACTGAAAGCAAGTATTATTCCAAATGTTACTTTCAAAAGTTCGAAAGAAATAATTGCGTTGGGAATATCATTTTTTTAAAATACCGGTTCTCGGGGATTTCGCGAATTGAACCAGCTATCGAGGGAATCCTGAACTTCCATAGTTTTAAAAAATTCTATCCTAGCAATAATCAACATCCTCAAAAATCAGCAGATTTTAATATTAGATGTACAGTAAATTTATGAAACTTCAAAATAAAATGAGTTTATTCGCCAAGTCTTTTATTTGATATTGCTTATGCTAGCCTATTAATTTTGTATACATGAACCAGTGGTTCACAAACTTTTTCTTGACGCGACGCACTCTCAAAGAGTTGTTAATCTCGCGACGCACTGATGCAAATGTAAAAATTTTTGCAACAAAATGTTTTGTTTGAAGTTTGACGCATTGTAACTGCAAGATTTTATTGTCACAACGACTACTCCGTTACTTTTTCTTGATTTTACGGACTTCACAGGATATGATGCGATGGTGTTCTACTTTACAGTCATTGCTGGGGATTTCGTCATTTAAGTTTTTGGTATCACTTGACTGAGTAGCGAACCCAGTCCCTCATCTACAAAGTAAAAACTCGAACCACTTATTCAATTTCAAGCTATATGAGGCCTCTGCTTTTAACGAAATCTTCCAGAGAATCGTCATCTTAGAACGATTAAAGCGTATGGTCTGTAAATACTTAACGTTTTCCGTTTTTGTCAAATGTAGTCAAAATTGTTATGCGCTAGAACACGATCTATAAAACGGAGTTCATTTAAAAAATAGATGTTTATAAACTTAAGGCAACAAGCTGCGCGACGAAACCACACATCATGCGCAATTTCATATCACAACTGATGCTGATGTTTTCCCATTACTAGGCAGTCGTTTTCTAAAGCTTTCTAAAAAAATTTAAATTAAATCTTTAATACAGTATACTCAGGGAAATCCGTCGAAGCGTGTAACGAGTGGCGGGGCTCATCTGCGCGGTTTAGCACTTGGGCAGCACAGAATGAAGAAACGTCGCAGCGATAGTGATTCTTTGGTGACACGGTCTGTATACGATTTGTCCGGCTTGGAGGTCGAACCCTTACCTTCCACACCTTTGTCGTTACCGCTATACCAACCAGCGGGTTATTAAACAAAAAATATACAGCAGCATCAAATGCACTGAAAGTTAGATTACCGGTATTACTGTATGGTATAGCAATAGGTTAAAGCGCACAAAATATCAGTTACTGTTGAGTTGAAAACAGAATATTCCCAAAAAGCAAAACGTTGTGAACTCGTGTGAAAACAATTAAAGCGATTAATTTTTGTGAAAAATGAGACAAAATTGTGGCTAAAATCTAGTCCCATCGTGTAATCCAAATTGCTTTGCGACGCATCTTAAAAATTAAAACGACGCACAATTTGAGAACCACTGGCATAAACCAATAAAACCATTTTGTGTTAAGTGAAAATAAGAAAAAAAAATTTCACCTCTGTAAGTTTTTCCAAATTTGTAGCGCATTTTCTTTAATCTCTTCACATACAACTGGAATTTCGGAGTTTGTCCCTCACCATCCCCTTCAATGTTGTAGCCTCCACTTGTACTGAGATCAGGAATATCGCATTCTGTAATAAAAGCGTATTAATTCTAAACATCGCAATCCATTAGCTTACTAGTTCGTGTGCTTTTACCTTTCTCATTCCCTGAAACGAAGCTTTTACTTTTGACCAAACTCTAAATGTCAAAAACATACCAAACTCTAAATGTCAAAAACAGCAAACTATTTTCAATGCATACATTTTCACAGATCCTACTAAACAGTGTTGCCAGATTATTATTTTTTTTCCAGCCCAATCAGTGACAAAAACTAGCCCAAAACCAGCCCAATTGTAGCTACCAATGTTAATCCATTGTAAATGCATAACATTAATACGTCCACTGTTTTGTGGAATACAACACATCAACTAAAACAGTAACAAAAACAAAAATAGGTGGTGCAAAGCATAGATCAGAGGTTTTCAACCTATAAGCCATGGCCCAGCAGTGGGCCACGGCACTGTTTTCAGTGGGCCGCAGAGCTTGATTAGAAAGCAACATCAGCAGTCTCCAATCATGTCAATATGTTAACTTCGTGCTTTTTGGTAATAGTTGTTGGGCTACCAGTGGCGTAGCGAGAAATTTTAAAAGGGGGAGCCATAATTTCTACATTTTTTTCAAGCGTTTTTTTTTTTCGGCAGAACAAAGTTGAAACTGATTGAGAAGCAAGAAAGGCTTTAGGGGGGTCCGGGGGCATGCTACCCCGGAAAAAATTTTAAAAATTTACATGCTGCAACGGCTATTTTAGGGCTTTTCGAATAATTTTCACGCAAATTTTGTTAAAATTTTTTGCCCCTAAATCTGAGTTTTTCACCAAGCATGATGCATTTTGTTCGCACATTTTCGATTATGTGTGCTCAAGGCGTAAGGCTTCGCTATCGAAAAGGTTCGAAATTATGGAAAAATTGTATAACTTACTTCGAAAACATTTTTGAAAATGGCTGGTGGAGGATGCATACCCCTCATCCTACCCCCTATATCCGCCCCTGGCCATAAGCTACAGAAACCATCAAAAGAGTCTGGCATATTTCAGTCACTTGGCATCTTTTTTACTAAAAAGCGGAGTCAAAAGGAGGGGGCATGGATCAATGGCTCCCCCTAAATACGCTATTGTGGGCCACCGTCATACTTTATCATTTTAGTAAGCCATAAGCAAAAAAAAGTTGAAAGACCCTGGAATAGATACAAATACCAATGTTCAGTAAGATAAATAAAAAAGTGGCCAGTGAAATAAAAACAGTGCGATAGGTTAAATAAATAGTGGGGCAAGTAAAGAGGCAAGCTAAATACAAACAGTGTGACAAGCTAAATTAAAACTGTGAGGCAAACTAACGTAAACAGTGTGACAAGCAAAATGAAGAATTGTATAAAAGCAGTGTACATATTGATAGCAAGTGATTGCCAATGGTAGCCCACTGGTTTTAGCACATTCTTACAATCATAATCATACTCTGGAATAAAACAAATGTAAAGAAGCTTTGACCATCTAACTAAACTCAAGAAAATACGTCGTTTGACGTTTAAATAAATGAGGTAATAAACGAACAATTATATGCATATCAGCATTTAAACATGTTCAGAAAAGATGTACCGGTACTACACTGCCTAAAAACCAGCCCAAAAACCCGCAGCTTTAAACAAAAAGTAGCCCAAGAAACCCCAACCCGCAAACTCTAAAATTTTTCCGCAACTTCGTATCGAAACCAGCCCAATTGGACGGGAAAACCGCCCAACTGGCAACACTGCTACTAAACACCGCAAAGGACTGAAACACCGCAAAAGACGACGAAGTGTTGTAAAATTAGGTAATTGCGCAACTCTATTTCATTGTGTGCTAAATACTCGTGCTGCAGTTGATGACCCTCGGGCTTCAACTGCAAATGATTACGGAATTCGTCGTGTTAACTTGCTGTTACCAGCGCCATGGCCAAGTGGTTAAGAGCGTTCGCCTTGGAAGCTGGTAGGCTGGGTTCTATTCTCAGTCGGGTCAAACCAAAGACTTTAAAACTGGTATCTGCTGTTACACTTGCTAAACGCTCAGCAATTAAGTGTAGAGCGGAGGATGAAATAAACAGAGAATAAAAATACGTCAGTAAGTTCTTGACAAAATTTAGTCCTGGCGCTAAAGGACCTTAGTTGTTATAAAGCGCCATAAAACCACACAACAACATTTCATTTCATTAGTTCACTGTTCAGAGTTGTATTCGACATGCGAGTGATACCCGCGAGTTTGTTGAAGTTACTGCAATTCAGTTGTTGCGCAGTTTTACCCTTGCAATTGACTATAGTGTTTTATAATTATTTAGATGATCTCGAATCTTAGTTAATTAAAGCCTTAAATCAGGAATATATTTGTGTACTATAACAATTTAATAAACTAATAGATATGGATAAATGTTTAAGACCACAAGTTTTTGATACTGATGTAAATGCCGCAGATAGTTCTGAGAAGATTCAAGATTCAAGATTCATTTATTTAGTGCTCAAAGCAACAAAGTAATTATTTCACAATTAATATTTTAGCACAAGGAGGTCTCGGTAATGACCGCACGGTCTTCTAGTCCGCACCCCCTGCATATTTACATATTAGTTACGACGCAAAAAAAAAAACAAAACAAAACAAAAAAAACAACAACAACTAAAGTATACAAAAAGCAATAATAGAAATGGAGACACTGGAAAAGAACTTTTCAAAGTTATGTACGCCGAATCGAGAATGTCACAGACCAAGACAAGCTTGATATTTCTGTGAATCTCCTCGATACTTCAGTTTACTCATATGTAAGCGAGTGCGGAACCTTCGATGAGGCAGTTGCTCGTTTGGATAGTTCGTACGTGAAGCCTGTTAACGAAGTATTTACGTGTCATCGCCTAAATACATGCCAGCAAACTCAAGGAGAGTCTGTAGAAGATTTCTTGCAAAGGTTAAAATCTCTCAATAATGAATGTAATTTTGTCGATTCAACGGCTGTGCAAATAAAGCAAGCGGCCATTAGAGATGCCTTCATTGCAGGTTTGACGTCCGGTTATATTAGACAACGTATATCAGAAGTTAATATTTTGTCACTAAATGCTGTCTTCGATAAAGCTCGTGCTCTTAATAAAGCCAAGAAAAATTCTTACATTTATGAAGCAACTTACACTCAGAGTCGCAGCAGAACTCAAGAGAACATTGTAGCTTATTGTAATCCTTGTGCTGCAGACACAAACAATGCTGAATGTTCTGCTGCAATCTCGGAAACGTGTCATTTTCGTGAAGGTTTAAACCATAAACGAGCGAATTGCCCTGCTAATCATTGATTATGCTACAAATGTGGACATAAAGGGCATTTTGCAAAAGTGTGCCGTTCGAAAAGAAGGAACTCAAAACTGACAGCCACCTCCGTATGTGGAAACGAGGAAGACCCCGAACTTGCAGTTCTATCTTCCACTTCGAGAGACAACGATGACGCAAAGATAAATATGTTTGTTCTTGTTAACGGAATATTGGCAAATTGCCTGCTTGACACCGGAGAGAGGCAAAATCATCTCAGTACTGATTTTCAGCAGCGCACCAACATTAAGGTTTTAAAGGGTCCAAGTAACCATGACCCAATTAAAGTTGGTTTAGCGGCAAGTGTAAAAACCCTGGGCTGCTGTGCTGCATCTGTAGAATTGAAAGGACGCTACTATTCTAATGTTAATTTTTCTATTATGAATGGATTAATGTGGGATGTAATTCTGGGACGTGACTTTCTTAGTCAACATCGGAGTGTAAATTTTAATTTTGGAGGGCCAAAGACTTCCTTGGAAATCAATTAAGGGTGTAGAATCAGCACAATTATTCGAGCACTTGTCTTCGAATTGTAAACCAGTAGCAGTCAAAAGACGCCATCACTCAAAAGCTGATCAAGCTTTTATCTCTGATCAAATTTCTCAACTTCTAGAGGACGATATGATTGAACCCAGCACATCACCATGGCTTGCACAAATGGTTGTTGTCAAAAACGAAAACCGCAAGAAGCGCATGTGCGTCAACTGTAGTCAAACAGTAAACAAATTTACACATCTTGACGTCTACCCCTTACCAAGTATTCAAAACATCATTAGCAAAGTGTCCCAATATAAGTGGTTTTCTACATTGGATCTTAAGAGTGCATATCACCAGGTGATACTGCGTCCAGACGAAAAAATACACCGCATTTGAAGCTGTAGGCCAGCTTTATCAATTTAAACGTGCCCCATTTGTATTGGGAAATGCCGTTCCATGTTTTCAACATGTTATAAATCAAATTATTTCAAAGTATAATTGCAAAGGCACTTTTGCGTATTTAGATGATGTAACAGTTTGCGGCCGTACACGGGAAGAGCATGATAAAAATTTAATGACATTCATGAAAGCAGCTCAATAAGGTAATCTTACGTTGAATGAAAAAAAAAAGTGTTTTGGCAACTAGCCTACTTCTATCAAGCTGTTGGGGTAACAAATATCAGAGGGGATGCTGCGACCAGATTCTGAACGAGTTGAGCCTATTCTAGAACTGCCGATTCCGACCAATGCTAAAGAACTCGCACGCGTGGTCGGCGTATTTTCATACTACGCTCAGTGGCTACCGAAGTTCTCTGAGAAAATTAAGCCGCTGATTGTTGCAAAGAAATTTCCTTTGTGTGAACAAGCTTTAAAAGCGCTGGGGTTATTAAAAAATGATTTGGCATCAGCTGCCCTACAAATAATCGATGAAAACGTACCCTTTTCCATCGAAACCGATGCTTCCGAAAACGCAATTTCGGCAACACTTAATCAACACAATCGTCCCGTTGCTTTCTTTTCGAGGATGTTATCAAAAAATGAACTCCGGCTTTCAAGTATAGAAAAAGAGGCTTGTGCTATTGTGGAAGCGGTGCGCAAGTGGGCGCACTTTTTGTCAGGGCGCCATTTTACCATTATTACTGACCAGCGTTTTGTTGCGTTTATGTACAGTTCTCCGAACTACGGGAAAATCAAAAACGAAAAAATTATGCGTTGGCGTATGCAATTGAGTGAATACGATTTTGAGATTGTTTATCGAGCTGGTAAATTAAACCATGTACCTGACACCTTGTCAAGAGTATTTTGTGAGAGCATGCATGACAATACTTTGCATGAGATTCATAAGTCTTTATGTCACCCCGGTATCACAGGGTTTTATTATTTTGTGCGTGTGAAAAATTTACCGTACTCGATTGAAGATGTTCGTAGAGTAGTTAATCAGTGTAGTGTTTGCGCTGAAATTAAACCCAACTTTTATAAACCACCTATCGCACAAATTATTTAAGCGACTCAGCCATTTGAACGTCTTAGTTTAAACTTTAAAGGACCCATGCCTTCAGCAACTAAAAATCGCTATTTGTTGACCGTAGTGGACGAATTTTCTCGTTTTCCTTTCGCTTTTGCTTGTGCGAATACCGATGCCCGTACCGTAATTGTGTGCTTAAATCAATTGTTTTCAATGTTTGGGATGCCTAGTTATATTCATACTGATAGAGCTGCTACTTTCATGTCACTCGAGTTATTGTCGTATTTGCAACGTCGTGGTATTGCTTGCAGCCACACTGCTGTTTATAACGCACCAGGCAACGGCCAGTGTGAAAGATATAACGGTATTATCTGGTCTGCTGTAAAACTGGCATTGAAATCTCGTGGTTTAGATATCCGCCAGTGGTAGTTGGTCTTAGCTGACGCTCTTCATTCAATACGATCGTTACTTTGCACTGCGACTAATGCCACTCCCCATGAGCGCCTGTTTAACTGCAAACGTCGACCGTCAGTTGGTACTTCGGTTCCAACTTGGCTTTGTGAACCAAGTCCTGTATTGTTGAAGTGGCACAAACGAGCAAACAAATATGATCCAACTGTTGATAAAGTAGATTTGATTCATGCTGCTCCTAATTATGCTGTTGTTCGTACATCTAGTGGTAGAGAAACCACTGTTTCATTACGTGATATTGCTCCCTATAACTCATGCGAAGCACAACCTGAAATTGATGACGAAAGTGATGTCGATCGTATTAATGATACAGTTAGTAACGATGCAGAAGACATGCAAAATCGCTGTACTGAAACCGTTGGCGATAATGAAATTAATAATTCTGGATCTGAACCCTCTGAAGGGATTTTACAATCCGAGTCTCCTGATGTGGGATCTCAACCTGCAGCTTTGCGCCGATCTTCTCGTATTCGCAAAGCGGTGGATCGATATGGCGCTGTGCCTTAGGTTTAATTTAGTTTATCCGTGTATCGTCACATTTAATTTGAGGGGAAGAATGTGGTAAAATTAGGTAATTGCGCAATTCTATTTCATTGTGTGCTAAATACTTGTGCTGCAGTTGATGACCCTCGGGTTTCAACTGCAAATGATTACGTAATTCGTCGTGTTAACTAGCTGTTTAGTTCACTGTTCAGAGTTGTATTCGACACACGAGTGATACCCGCGAGTTTGTTAAAGTTACCGCAATTCAGTTGTCGCGCAGTACCCTTCCAATCGACTGTAGTGTTTTATATTTAGATGATCTCAAATCTTAGTTTATTAAAGCCTTAAATCGGGAATATAGTTGCGTACTACAACTCAAAGGACCTCAAATTGATGTACTAAACACCGCAAAGAACGACAAAGGACCTTCAATTGGTCTACTTAGCACTGCAAAGAACAACAAAGGACTTGGAATCATACCATAACAAAGAACGACAAAGAACTTTAAATTAGGGTTAGGGTAAGGTTAGGCTAGGGTTAAGTTAGGGCTAGGATTAGGGTTAGATTAGGGTTAGGGTTTTAAGGCCCTTTGTCATACTTTGCGGTGTTTAGTACATCAATTTGAGGTCCTTTGTCGTCCTTTGCGGTGTTTAGTAGGACCCCATTTTCACCAGATTAAGTAGACCGGCGGCATTCCGTCACTGGCTAAGCAGACGCATAAACCTTGATCAGATATCGCGGTGTGTACAAATTTTATCCTGTTTTATCGTTGTGTTTAGATCATGTTCCTGATTATTGCCTGAAGAATGAAAAATTGTTTAGAGCTTAAAATCTCTGTAAATCATATTGATGACCAATTGACTGGTAAGTGGTAGGCTAGTACTGCTGCCAAAATATAGTTTCGCAATTGTGTTTCTTTGAATTGTTACGAAACCGGCGCTTGGTGTATCGGTTAAGGGCGTCCGCTTGGTAGTCGGGAGACTGGAGTTTTATTCCCGGTTGGGTCACACTAAAGACTTTAAAAATAGTATTCGCAGCTTTCGCGCCAGGCGCTCGGCACAAGTGGAAGTGCAAAGGGTTTTGTGTATGTGTTGTTTGTCATGTATGTCCCTTAACAGCGTTCAGTCATTCGTGAACAATAATTGTAATGGGCCGCTTATTGAGAATGGTCTAAACAATGTGTGCTCGCGCCCGCTGTCCCGTGCCTCTTTACCTTTACATTGCGCAGTGGTTCTTGTTAAAAAGCAAAAAAACGCCGTTTCAACTCTTCAAAGAAAATACCATCAGACAAATCTTTGCTGGTGAAATTACAGCACTGTGGAACAAATAACAACTTACAAGTCCACCAACTCTAGCTCTCGGTACTTCTCAGTACCAAGCAATTTCTGAACCGTTTTTGAAGAAAAAATCATCAAAGTTACTGCATTAAACCTGGGGCTCTTGAAAGGAAGTAACTGATAGCACTCAGGCAATAGATTGATATAAAACAACAAAACATCACACCTGAGTGCGTAATGCTCCATAGCCAACTTGTAGGTTGATTCGAAGTTTTGGGGGGTTTGGACTTTCCATTTCAAATACCGATGTGGATTCAGATTCAGGCCGGGTCCAAAAATGGTGCCCACTTTCAACTCAACGGGATGGGCACTAGCAATTATGCTGCCCAAATTTGGACTTCAACAACTCGCTAAGCATCAAAAAAAATTCAAATCTTCATTATACTCGCGGTATTACGCCGAAGCGTGTAACGAGTGGCGGGACCCATTTCTGCGGCTTAGCGCCTGGGCTACACATCTCCAAAGAAACGTCGCAACTGTGGCGAGCCATTGGCGACACTGTGCCAATTTGACCGGTCCGGTAATCGAACCCAGGCTTCCCGAACCGAGGGCGTGCGCTTAGCAACTGAGCTAACGGCCGGTACTCGCTTAGCATTCCAAGATGTAAAATTCGATTCCGTGATCCTGTACGCAACTGAACGCGAAGCAATACATGTCTGCATAAGTTTAAAGGCGGACCTCAAGTCATACAGGGTGACCCAAAAAAAAACGGGCCCCAATTCTAATTATTTTGAATACATGGGACCCGTTTTTTTTGGGTCACCCTGTATCTCAACATGGTGAGTTTGTAGACCCAGCATGAATGTGAAGCATGTGTTTTTTTAATTATTTTGCAATTAAGCCTTGGAAATGAAGAAAGTCGCATATTAGGCTATATGACAGCTTTACTTTAAATTGCAGACAATAAATAGCGGTGTAAGATTTACAACTATAACTGAGTAAACTAAAGAATTTGAAAACAAACACAATCAAAGCTTGCGCAAGGAAAGCAAAAATTAGTGCCATTTTATTTTAGTATGTAGAAAGTAGTCACACAAACAAGTGAAGTAATAATGCTTAAGTCGGAATAATTAGGGTTTATAACCTTAAAGTACTAAAAGATGTTCTACCTTCACTCGTTTTCAAAGCATTACCAATCGACATTGTTGGAAATTCGATTGGTCGTTGAGGTCGGGGTAATGTTGGTGGTGGCAGTTGCGGAAGTCCAGAGTAAGTTGGCAAATCAAGGCACACTCCTCTTTTGCAGCATTGTGCATTACAACTTCCAAGGTATCCGTTTAAGTTGGAAGGCAAAAAGCGACGAATTTGTCCACAAGTAACTTGATTGCACGCATGAGTCTCCACGCATTGCCCAATCGTTATTTCCACTGCAATTGTATGTTACTGATCAGCCCAACAACTCAACAAAGATTGATTTAAATAACATAGCGTTTGTTTCATGGTTGGCATATTTTATAGGCTCCGCGGTTCAGAACGGCAACAAACAGAAATTACAGCTATGGGCAGATATACTTCTATCAAGTGACTTAGTTACACCGAAGAGTGTTTGGGAGATTTATCAAGCGCGTGTGAAAGCTTGTTTTCACCCAATGCACAACTTGTTTAAATATTGTTGATTGCTCTTTGTCATCAAAATGTACTATATTCAACCGTACAAAACTGTCTGCAACTATATAAAATTTGCAAAAATTATAACAGTATTTTACAAAGAGATTCAACTATTAAAATAATGCAATAGTTAAACGTGTGTTAAAAGTACGATTCGTACGAATATCTCACATCACGCAGCAGCTTTTGTTTGGTGACACGAAAAAAGCTCTCAGCCCTGAGAACGTTTGCATGATTTCTGTCAGTATTGAATTTATCGGAAAGCCATTTAGTCGCTGCAGTCTGTACTCGATCGACTTATTTATTGATCCTGTATCTTAGCTCACTAAGCGTAAAAATTGCTTGAACATTTAAACGCTCAAAGGCTCTCAAGTTTTCAGCTTTTCATTATGTTTTACTCAAAAGCATGCAATGCTACTAATCGTAGTACCAAAAGTTATAAATTGTTTGCAGCTCGCATTATTGATGCAAATGCTTATAATTTTGCTGAAAAGCTAAAAATATCATTAACCAGACCGTCATAGTAGTAGATGGATGCAAGTAGAGGTTTGACTGTAAAGCTAAAGAGACACCATTGCTTACCTCTGACTGAGCTTCCAAAGACACTTCCAAAAGACACAAATTCTGCTCTAGTTGTGTGACACGAGGAGTCAGGATCGCAATACCCGTCATGTTGGCCATCTGCGCTTATTGGGGGGCCATATTTGTAGCCCTTTTTACAAGAAGTAGTTTTTGGCGGCATTATAAGACCTATAATTTTCAAAAAAGAATGTAAAACAAAAGTTGAAAGATGAAAATAAGACTTACGAAAATTGACTAGTTTTGTCCGTTAAAAAGAAACAATGAACTAAACTATCTTAGAATTGATTTTACGAAAATGTTACCGGCAATAAGTTGTAAGCTTGATGTATAGCCTAATGACTAACAACTAATTTGCTGAAAAGCTTGATCGTAAATTAACAAATGCAAAAATCAACGTTTTCTTGGTCCAAAAATTTTTGAAACGCATTAAACATAACGCAAACGCCAATTATTTTGGCTTTATTTTTCCTCCTTTTCGATTGTACCTCAATCGTGTACATTTCTACACACCTGGGTTGGCTACGTCACTCGATGTGTTACTGGATTGGTGGGGCAACTCTATTGGTCGCTGTGGTTGAGGTAACGACGGTGGTGGAAGGTGAGGTTCTGCAGCGCCAGTAGCAACATTGAGGCATACTCCTTGTTTGCAACATTTCGCACGACAGCTACCGAGATTTCCACGCATATTCGAAGGCATAAACCTACGTATTTGACTGCAAGTCACGTCGTGACAGCTGCTGGTCGATACGCATAAACCAATGTTCATTTTAACTGCAAAAAATTGATGACTCCATCAAAAAAACAATCACTACTTAGCAATTGAGAAGGATAGTAACTCTCGTTAGCGTTTTCTTGGAAGACGCAGCAACTAAACCTGAACAAAATGGAATCTATAAGCTTATAATCGTAAATTGTATAAGAGTGCTGTAAAAGCAAAAAATAATTAAACCAAAAGTTTCTCGTATTGCCTTGATACATCGCTAATTTTATGCAAAACACCACTGATAATGTCATCGAATTCCTTAAAACGCACATCATTACAAACCATTTTCCGATTGTGCGTACACTTTCTTCTGTCAATCAATTCTACAGTAGATTGACCAAGATGAGGTAATGCCAAGGGTTTTGACATAAAATATTTAGCCATTGCAAAATGTGTCGTTGTTCTTCGGACTAAAATAGGATAAAATGTCAACGCAAGCAGAGAGAGGGTTAAGCCAAAAATAAACTTAATTTATTATTAAACCAAGGTCAAAAACCAACTTACCAGTCATAGAAGTCCCGAGCAGACTATTTTGGGAGATGATTTGAGCCGTTACATCATAACATGATTCTTCAGAATCGCATTGCACCACGGTTTGTCCGTCAGCATTAATCGGAGGGCCGTACTTATAGCCTTTCTTGCAAAGAGTAACGTTGCTTGGAGCTGAAATGTGAAATGAAACTTAAATGCTACAAACAGTTTGGAAAAATAGACCAATGGAAATTACCCCTGCGAAATCTTTGTAGCTACTGGTACACATTTATACGAAACATAATTTTGCCAGTGTGATTGGTAGCAATAATTGCTTCTAATCTTGAAAAATATATAAATCTTTGACTGCTTTTTATAGCGATAATTTGTGTTCAAAACAGTAGATTATTGTTGTAAAATGATATAAAATCGGCCATTGGTGGAAAGAGAGTCGTTAATTATCCATCGTTCTTAAATTATACGAAAAAATATTAATTGCCGCCACAATAAATGCAAACTGAAGTCCTTTAAACCTTAGCGTAACCGTTTACTTTCCTGTCCTAATTCGCACTTCTTTCGTAGCATGACTTTACCCAGACTCGACCTGCCGTACCCTTTACGCGCACTTGTTTCATATTTTTTGCGAATACAGATAATGAGGCATTCTTTCTTTTCACAGTAGTTATCGTCACGATAGTTCTTTTCCAAGACTGATCTGTACCGTTCTATCGATTTTTTCACTTGTTTTTACCCAGATCGTGCAGACAGTTTTGGTTTAATGTTTTAGGCTGAACTAGTTGCTTTTAACGGTTACATACAGTTGATTTTAACAGTTACTTTTATGTTTTACACACCCCTGATGATCCCGGTTTCGGGTGAAACTGTATGACTGTTGAGTTTTCAGTATTCCACATTTTTAATGCATTTTATCTGAGAGTGCTGTGTTTACTGATGTATGGTTCTGACTCCGCCATCGAGCTCTTTGGGAAAAAGCTGATTTCAACCATTATTAACTTTGTTTTCAGCGATAATCAATAAATTCTTCATTACCGAGTTAATTCGTCGGTTTTTTTTTTGATTAAGCGACTGATTTATTTCTGGTCAAATTGCCCTTTTCTCTTTTGATGCTTTCTTGCAATAATTTCAGAAAATATACTGTCGACAACTAACAATTTCATTTTACGAGCTTCAAGGACGAACGTTTTCTGCTTCAGGTGATAATAATATTGTAAAGCTGGAGCTGTTGCTTAAAATAAGAGATTAAAATCAATAAACATTGCTGTTACGACCAAATAAAAATTATGCTCAATAATAACTTGATGTTGTCATGATATTGTAATTACGTGGATATTTTGCATGATATGCGATCAATGAAAACTAATAATGCTGTGCTCTACTGCACTGTTTAACAGAAGACATGCTGCAAGAATAACTGAGAACAGTTCCAATTACTTAACGTTCTAAGATGTTATTCATCCCATTGTCAAAAGCAACATATCACATCCTGAAACGGCATACAAATCTGATATTTAAGTCATATAATGTAGGTCACATAATCTTGAAACGTCAAGTAATTAAAAAATGTTTTCGGTTATTCTGGCAGCGCATGATTGTTTTCTGCTAAACTAGTGAAAGGTTCGAAGCATTAATGCTTTTAAGTACACACAGCCTTCTTTCTTGAAATCAGGCAATTTGGTTATCACCAGTTAGTCAGCAATTCACAAATTGTAAAATTGTCTCCGCTGATAAATTATTGCTTTCGATTTACATTGTAACAAATCATTTCTTTGCGTGCTGCACCAAATCACAAATTTCAAAGCGACCAGTAAAACATGCACTATGGGGCGCCGTTGTGACAAAAACGATTTAGCAAATTTTGTACGAATTTTCAGCAACATTTACACAGTTTCCCAGCTATTTAGTTAAAGTGAGGTGAGCGGCTGCTAAAACGCTTCAAAAAATGCATTAACAGCCAAAGTGTAACGACATTTAATAAATAGCAGCGATATTTATTAAATAGCGGCGATGTTTCATAAATATCGCTGCTATGTATTAAATATCGTCGCTATTAAATAAATATCGCTGCTATTTAATACGTGTCGTTACACTTGGGCTGTTATTGCATTTTTTGAAGCGTTTTAGCAGCCGCTCACCTCACTTTAACTAAATAGCTGGGAAACTGTGTAAATGTTGCTGAAAATTCGCACAAAATTTGCTAAATTGTTTTTTTCACAACGGCGCCCCATAGTTCACCCGAAAAGGTTGTTACTGGTGATCATTAATTAATCCACTCAACGCGTCAAGCCGCTGAAGCTGTTGCGTTCTTTTGGAGCAAAGATAGGATATCGAAATAATGGCATAAACAAATTTTTCAAAACTTCTTTTGCAGTTGCTGTGATCTCATCGTTTATTTGCGCGGCAAGGGCGTCCAACTTGCAGCACGCGCATTTTGACGTTTAACAAAAATAAATGCAGCTGAAACCGATTGACCAAAGCACTTATGGGGTGTCATTCGTAAACCGTTATTTTCCTATGTTCTATAGCCTTATTAACGATCCCATGTGCTGTATCACATAGGTATGAACTAAGTATCGTTCCTATGTGCTATATCACATAGGTACGAACTAAGTCTCGTTCCTATGTGCTATATCACATTGGTATGAACTAACTTTTCATTCCAATGTACTATAGCGATTATGCGTGACAAATGCGCGATTGGCGGGAATCACTCAGCATTTTTACCTCGAAGTTGTATCAGGGATTGCTGGTACTGTTCGGTTCCCGTAAGCGAAAACTTGGGAAATGCTTTAATTGCAAGCCAAGTCTAGGTGTGTTTTCCTTGGCAAAGCAGAGATAGGTGAAGGTTAAAGTAGCCTACCTTTTAGTTTTAAAGTCCAATGTTACAGAGTTACCGGTAATTGTTCTGCCGACTAATACAGGAAGGCTTAATTGAATTTAGCCGCTGTCATGTCAACACTTTAGTATTGGATTTAAAACTAAAAGGCACTTTAACATTCACCTATCTCTGCTTTTCCAATGAAAACACACCTAGACTAGGCTTACAATTCAAGCATTTCCCAACTTTTCGCTTGCGGTAACTGAACAGTACCAGCAATCCCTGGTACAACTTCGAGGTAAAAATTTTGAGTAATTCCCGCCAATTGCGCATTCGTCACGTATGATCGCTATAGTACATAGGAATGAAAAGTTAGTTCATACCAATGTGATATAGCACATAGGAATGAGACTTAGTTCATACCTACAGTATGTGATATAGCACATAGGAATGATAAGTTAGCTCATACCTACGTGATATAGCAACATAGGAACGAGACTTAGTGCATGCCTACGTGATATAGCTCAAAAGAATGACAAGTTAGTTCATACCTATGTGATATAGCACATTGGAATGAAAAGTTAGTTCATACCTATTATTTTATGTGATATAGCACATTGGAATGAAAAGTTAGTTCATACCTACTATTGTATGTGATATAGCACATAGGAACGACACTTAATTCATACCTATGTGATATAGTACATAGGAATGATAAGTTAGTTCATACCTATGTGGTATAGCACATAGGAATGAAAAGTTAGTTCATACCTATGTGATGCAGCACATGAGATCGTTAATAAGGCTATAGAACATAGGAAAGTAAGGGTTTACGAATGGCACCCCATAAGCACTCACAAACTTCTTACTTCTGCCCCCTTAATATTTTGAACAAAAATAAATATAAACTTACCAGCATACACCAAGAAATTGCTGACAAACAAAATGCAACAAAACGAAAGAAACAAATTTCTTTTCATCATAGCTTTAGTCGCATCTATCAAACTACTGCGCAAATAAACGCACTGTACTGATAAAGTTTATCACGGTGACTTTGAGCCAGTAAAGCTCCTGTTATCATGGGCTTTTGTGTAACACAAGTTATGTCTCATACAACTTAATTTTCACGGATTACTGCTCTCCTTGGGCACCATAGCCTTATTCGCTGCTAATCTTTATTTACTTGGTAATATTGAGCTGTTTTGCAAAACAATAGAATTTTTCTGTAGTCTATAATAGATACCATTTGCTGTCTTAGTGACTTAATTTCAATTTGTTTGATCTAAAAACTGAAAGTAGTGGCCAGGAGTTTAAGGAGGCTCAGCAGATATAACTTTTAGTAACTTTTCTATCATTTATGTCTGAAACTCAAACAAAACACAATGCGCGTTGTTAAAAGCAAACATTACGACACTGAAATGGTTCCTTAATCTGGCGTCATACGCTTTTGCACAGAAAATACTTGAGTTACTAAAAAAAAGAGTTGTTAAAGTCTTTTTCTCCTATAAAGCAAATTATGCGAAGAGGTTTTGCAACGCCCACACAATTAGGCCTATCACTTTTTAAACTATGTTAAAATCTTAACAAGATCAATCATGCGGAGAAGAATTGGTAATTCCCGTGAAATCATAAACGTTCCACAGCTCTGGTTTAAAAAAAGCGTCTTCTGCGGGGACAAGAAGGGTTGTGCGTGCGAATAAATCCATGAATCGCGAAAAGCAGCTATTGAACTAGATGTAAAACTGCAAAGACAATTGTCCCAGTGGAAGTAAATCTTTTGCACTGTCACGGTAAGAGTGGTCAATCACGAAACTGAAAAAAATTAAACTTGTGGAATCACTTCTTCACACAGTTTATTTTTACCTTTAGGTAGCCATAATATTCTTGCAAATTTTCAGCTTAATTTACTGTAACTACGTTTAGAGGTCGCTCAAAACTGCTCATTTATGTCGGTTTGTGGAATTATGCTTGCTGTTGCCGGTATAGCCTGTGAGATTGTGTTTGCGATTGCCAACTTAGTTTTCGCCTTTTGCATAGCTGCAGTAAAGTAATTTGGCTCATACAGGTTGTCTCGTGTGGGCTCTTGGCCTGTCATGACTATTGGTTCAACAAGAAAGAATAAACGCCATAGACGTATGCAACGAAGCTAGGAAACACTTGTCTTTGTTGAATATGCCTGCTAACTCAACGAATAAAACTAAGGTATTTGGAAAACAAATCAAATATCATGTTATGGAACAAAGAGACACGGTGCAGTATGAAAATGTTTTAGGTTTTAAAACAAAACATGACTAAATGCTACACTGACGGATCTGAGGGATGCGAGTTTTCAAATGGAATAACCGAACGGCTCTCATACTGATCAAAATTTTTTATTTCGGAAAACATAGCACATTCTTCCCGGCAGAAGTTTTCGCTATTGCTAAAGCATCCAAAAAGCTGATTATGGAAAAAAACTTAAATGAAAAATAACCATTTTAGTGGCTATCGAAGCAGCTGTATCGACAATCGAAATATTATTGTAAAGTCTAGCACAGTATTAACATTCATCAAAAACCTAATCATTCGTCGTTTTGCTATGCTAGTGTGCAGACGTGTGAGTCGTTTCAACACACTCTCTTATCGCAAGAGGATATACCGGTGTTCTCCAGTAAGTGCAGTCACTATTGTAGTGTCAGACAATACAAAAATGGTTTTGTAGTCCATGTCTAAAAGCAGAAGCTGGGCTAAAATAAATGAAAGGAGTTATTAGCTTAGACGCATTTGATGGGATCACGTGTATAGGTGTATTCTGTAGGCTATAATCTCCAACAACTCATGTAAAATGTTTCCTAAATTCTAACTACAGATCAAGAAACTAACTTTACTCTTGAGTCGAAGTGATTAATTGAAGCAACAGTTAAAAAACAAAAATTGGAATTTGTAGCGTAAGAAAGAGGGGGGGTGTGGGGTTAAGGCGCGTTTACCGATACGCGACACGCGGCACGCGATGACGCGAGTAACATTATAATGTAAGTAACTGTGGAAGGATTTTGCAGATTTTCGCGAGATCGGTGAAAGTAAAATAAAACAAGGTTCGAAAAATTTTTGTCGCGTGCCGCGTATCGCGTTGCCGCGTGTCGCGTATCGGTGAACGCACCTTTAGTTTGAAGGATAAAAACGAAATGGCACTGGCTAAATTTTTTGTATTTCAATTTTCAACTTTTTAAATTGTAAAAAGCGACACATCTCAGAAAATTTGGGGGGGAGCGGGACCGCTTTCCCCAATGGCACGACGTCACTGTTTACCGATGAATATGGAGGTAATTATTTACTGTAGACCTGGGCAGGCAATCCTTGTTCGCTAATATCTACCCTAATACTAATCAAACTGCCTTCTGTACGGCATTATGTAAGAAAATCCAACGATTTTGTCTCCGTATGGTATGCACGAACAAGACACATGTAGAGCAACAAACACTACGAAAAAGTCCCTATTCTTCTTAAAATAATTTTTAATTGAGCATTTTTTTCTTTTGCTCCCATATTCGATTGCCTTTTTGCGATGCAGTTTTGCTTTTTCTCTGTACTTACACTTAAATATTTGATTCCATTGCGCTGTTATGATGCAATAATGCTATAACAAGCGCTTTTTGTTGAGAAGTAATGTCGAAATTTAAATGGCTCAAAAATTAGTCGCAAATGAAGAAATGGTAAAGATGAGGGAGCTTTTGAAACTAAGTTTACGGTATTTCATCAGAATGTTTTAATTACACTTCAGATTAAGTTTCGTAAAAAAAGGGGGGCTAGTGCCCCGGTGCCCCTCCCCCTGGCTACGCCACTGCCTACCACTATGAGCCTTTATGGAATTTTTTTTAATAATTGAGTGTTTGATTTAGATTATGTGGTTATGTTCTTAAATGATGAAAATGTGCCGCTACGTTTGTGGTTATAATCTTAAAATAATGAGTCAAAAGTAGATTTTGGGAATATTTTGTACTTACTCCCCCCCCCCCCCCCCCGCTCAAATATCTTTTTCGAATTTGGTGTCAAAAATAATTTTATGGCAAACCATTTACTCTCCAAAATGAGTACTACAGGGCATTGTTTCGAGTCTTAGATTAGCAATTCATTCTAATCCAGAGACGAATTGGTTATTTGTGTTTTAACCATGCTCGGATTATCTGATATTTCATAGTTCGTTAAAATTTAAAGTTTTGGGTATGATCAAGGCGTTTCGGATTCTATGGCTGGATAAGTGGATACCTAAGAATCATTTGCCTCTTTTTATCAGCAACTATGAAATTTTTTTTTCTTTCACTACACTGTTTTGGGCTTCTGGCGCAGTACCGGTAAGAAATATTTTCTACTTTCACCACTGAATAATGTATAGCTAAGTCGTTTCCCCTTGGTTTCTATGGAACTAGTAATCAACTCGGTTTGCAAAAGTACTAGAATGCGAAGTCAATTACACTAAGCTTAGGTTAAAAGAAAGCAGAAACAAACTTAAATCGTTCAAGGTCAGTTTTATGCTAGTTAAAATTAATAAACAAAATACATAAGCAGGGAGACAAGGGAATCCAGGTAGCTAGTGTACCTTGCCTACGAATGATACACTGTGCAACTACTCTAGTCTAGACCACAGTGTACTTACTAGTTCTTACAGTGAGCCCACTTAACAAAAAAGCATTGTTACGTATGTCCACAAAAATGCTGTGATGTAATAATTGCTTTTTGAAGAAGTTCATTTGTATTGTTGCCGTTTCCAAAATTTGCCGTTTTTATTTTCTGTTTTTAAAATTTTCAAAAAGACATTGCAGATTGTTTAACTACGTAGAAGAAATGAAAAAAAAGTGACAAAGTAGTTCATAGTCTAACAAATACAATGAAATTTCTCGCCATTATTTTTTTCATTTTTCAGTAAAGAAAGATTCAAGATTCATTTATTTTAGTGCTCAAAGCAACAAAGTAATTATTTCACAAATTAATATTTTAGCACAAGGAGGTGTCGGTAATGACCGCACGGTCTTCTAGCCCGCACCCCCTGCATATTTACATATTAGTTACGACGCAAAAAAAAAAAAAAAACACAAAAAAACAACAACAACTAAAGTATACAAAAAGCAATAATATGACCTATTGCAAACCTAGTTGGCCATTTCAAGTCGAGGAGGGGGGTGAGAGGGTAGATAAGGAAGGAGGTAAGGCAATGAAAGAGAAAAAAAAAAAGAAAAAAAGAAAAACAAAAAAAAAAAGAATAGAACAAAATTTACTGTTTGTGCATCTACTGTATTTAACAAAAAATATATATATACAATGAGTGATTAGGACCTAATTAATACTTACGTATTTATTTACAAAATATTTTTTTAATTTAAATTTAAAACTAGGAAAAGAATACAATTTAATTTCTGGAGGGATCTCTTGCCAGACCTTAGGTCCCACATAGGAAAAAGCGTTGGTTCGTGTTTGTGGGATGAAAAAGTTTCCTTTTGCTGTATATCTTGTGTTATGATTATGAGTGCATGAGGCAAGTTGTAGTTTATTTGTGCCGAAAGGGTTTTTGAAGATTTTGTACATGACTTTAGCTACTTCAAGATAATATATGTGTTCTATTTTTAATATATTTAATCTGTGAAATAGTGGTGAAGTATGAGATATATAGGAACTGTTGCTGATTATTCTAATAATGCGTTTATGTAGTTTTTCCAGTGGATCCAGAGCAGTGCAACTCGCCAATCCCCAGGTAGTTATGCTGTACTGTAAATGGGAATAGATAAGGCTGTAGTATACTGTTTTTAGAACTGATGTGTTAACATCGGCTCTAAGCTTTAGCAATGCCCAAGAACCACTGGAAAGCTTTGAGCAAAGATACTGAATATGTGGCTTCCAATTGAGTTTATTGTCAATTATCACTCCCAAATATTTCAGTTGGGATACTTGTTCAATTTCATGTTTTCCTATGTGTATATTCATATTAATGGGATTTTTCTTTGCAGTGACTAACATAGACTTTGTTTTAGCATAATTTATTGATAGTTTATTAATTTTCATCCAATTATCAATCTTACAAAGTTTTTCATTTATATCATGTCGAAGTGTGGTCAAGCATTGGTGCGACATTGTTAAGACAGTGTCACCAGCAAATAGTTTGGTATCTAAATTTGAAGCCATAGTTAAGTCATTAACATAAATAAGAAACATGAGAGGTCCCAAAGTAGAACCCTGAGGCACTCCACATTTAACAGGCGAATAACTTGATTTGACATTATTTATTTCAGTATAGTGATATCTGTTGCAGAGATTGCTCTGAAGGATCTGAAGAGGCAAGCCACGGACATCATACCTTTCAAATTTTCTAAGCAAAATACTGTGATCAACTGTGTCAAACGCTTTTTTTAAGTCGAGAAACACTGAACATGTTGATTTTTTGTTGTCTAAATTTTCTGTATAAATGTTATACAGTTGCCTTACAGCATCAGAGGTGGAGCTGTTTTGTTTAAAGCCAAATTGTTGTGGTGATAATATTTTATTTTTTTCAAAGTAACTATACAACCTTTCGTATAGACACTTTTCAAATATTTTAGATATAGGACTAAGAAGAGAAATGGGTCTATAATTGCAACACTGATCCTTAGCACCACTTTTTAAGAGAGGTATAATTTGGCTAATTTTTAGAATTTCAGGATATGTTCCACTTTGAATGCAACTGTTAAACAATTTGACTAATATTGGGGCCATTATTTGTGCACTCATTCTAATGCATTTTAATGGAATGCTATTGGGCCCAGGACTTTTTGCTGGGTTTAATCGTTGTAAATACATTAACACTTCAGATAATGTTATTGGTTTCAGATAGAAGGAGTTGTTTTGTTGAGGTATCAATGAGGTGCAGGAGAGCGTACACGAATCACCTGGGTCTTCAATGCTTGATGCCAGCCTCTCTCCAACAGTTGAAAAGAATGTGTTAAATGTATTTGCTATGTCAGTTGGTTCTGTGATTTTTTCTTCCTGATTATTTACTAAGTAAGCTATGTTACCTTTAGCTTTAGTTTGTATTTGGCAATATCATTTATGGTTGTCCATAAGTGCTTTATGTTATGTTTGGTTTCATTTATTGTTTTGGTGTAAAACTTTTGTTTAGCTTGTTCTGTATCATGAGCAAGCTTGTTTCGAAAACTTTTATGCCGTTAAAGATCTTCAGTAGTGCCATTTAAACTAGCTTTATATAGTTTCCTTTTAATTTTGCTTGCTTGAAATATATCTTTTGTAATCCATGGTTTTTTTGAAAGTTTTCGTTCTTTTGTAGATTTTTTCCTCAGTGGAGCATACTTAATAAATGTATCACGCAATATATAGACGAAATGCTCAAACTGCTGATTTAGATTGCAATCATTGCGAAAGAAGTTGGAGTATTGGTTGTACAAATCAATTAGAAACTCTTCAGGATTTAGATTCTTAGTATCATAAGTAAACATGTTTGTGCTTATTGTTTTACATGTCAAGTTACTCAATAAAAGCATCGTTGGCAGGTGGTCGGATATGTCTTCAATTAATATGTGGGTGGTGGCTTTACGTGTTAAACTGTTGGAATAAATGTGATCTATTAAAGTGGCACTGCTAGGTGTGATGCGGGTAGAAGACTTAATCAAAGAAAGACAGCCTAAGCTATACAAGTTATTTGAATAATTGTTGGTGTTAGGATTAGTATCAATTTTCAGCAGATCAATATTAAAGTCATCACAAAAATAATAATCTGATTTTTGTTGATTTAATTTTTCCAATGAACATTCTAAGGATGATTGAAATTCATTAAATTATGGGATTGGGTGTCTGTATATTGCACAAAAGATTATTTCAGTGTTGCATAGTTTAACTTTTGCCCAAAGCTCTTCACAGTCTTCTACATTCAACGAATAATCATTGATTATCTGATAGTCCAGAGAATCTCTTACAAACAAACCAGCTCCACCTGCTAGGGTTTTGGAATTGCTTTGTTCAAATTTATAATCTTGTAAAAAACTAGAACTTAGTTTGGTTTCGGTTATTGCAATTACATGGGGTAGTTTTCCTAACCGCGTCAACAGATCCTCCAGTTTATCAAAATTTTTATTTAAATTACGAATATTCAGGTGTAAAAGAAAAAAATCGTTGCATTCTGCATATGTTTTGTAAAAGTCATGTGCAGAAATATAGCTACTGTCCTTATCTAGTGATCCAAAGTTAGGTAGATGAGCCTTCTGAAATGTTTGCTTACCTAAATTTACTTCATCCAGTAGTTCTGCATCAGTTATAAGTGAAAAAGGAAAGGTATCATTAATGCATGATTGGCAAAAGTATGTTAGATCACTATTACCCAGTATATCAAATTCTTTTAGAGTCAGGGTAGTACATTTCAAATGGGCCCATAATTGGCAAATGTCACAACAGATGCATCTTTGATTGGATTTACAAGGTTTCTGACAGGATGAGCATGAGTATTTAATGGGCATTAGTTAGGCTATTAGGTTTGCTATGAATTAACAAAGATAAAAAAAAAAAAATATATATATATATTGATAGTCAGACACACGAACTTCTCAGTGATGTAATGTCTGAAGGAAGTTCAAAACTTCAAGTGAATAACTGCAGTATAACATAAGACACGAGGTTGTAAGTAAAGCGTTAAGGAAAGTAATATTAATATAACTGTAAATACATTTCTGATGACCAAATTTAACTAAATCTACTCAAGCAAATGAACTACAAAATTTCATTGAAGATTAGAACTAAAATTTTGCAAGTTAATTTATAATTATTTATATGTATACTTTTGAAAGCAATCACACAGGTTTAATAAGTATCATTGACTGATAATTTCTAAGCTAACACTAACAATCTTGGGGTATCATTGTTATCAAATATTCTGAATACATTCAAACTGCATTTGATTGATTCAAATGTGTGATTATTAGTAAGAAATAAAATTTGATGCAGTAGCTATATAAGCACTCGGACATTGATAATTTTGAAGCTACAATAATATTGACTCCACAATGTTGAGAAAGTACAGTGTATCAAATGTTGCTTCAACAGTCGATCTTTAATGATTAGTAAACAGGTTGATTACCGGTATGTTGATCGTTAGCCAAATCATCAATATCATCATAGGTTCTAATAGTTTTTTTAATGCCTTTGTTAGCTACGTACACATTACCTTTCATAGTCCAAGTATTTTTCAGTCCAAACTTCTGTTGAGCTTTTTTTAGAAGTAAAAGCCTTCTTTTGGTAAGAGACTCTGTGATTGATATCCCAGATCCAACCACGTTGGATTTTGAAGCAAAAATTTCATTTCTAACTGACCTTCTGGTAAATTTGATGATTATTGGAGGAGTATAATTTTTTCCTGATTTAGTTTTTTTGCTCTTAGAAGGTAAACAGTGTGCAATGTCTATATCTTGCTTTACAATTTCTTCAGATTCTAGTTTTAATTTTTCATTGAATTTCTTTATTATTTCATTCACACATGAGTTGTAATTTGGATTGCTATTTATACCACTTGAAGACAATTAGACCTTCCATATTGTTCCAAATCATCCAATTGTTTTTCAAAATTCTGTATAATTGATTTGAGGTAATGAACTTTCTTTTCAATTTGTTTCATGGCTTTCCTTAAAGAATTCACTACAGCCACCTGTTCAGAATTTGCTGATTTTTCATCAATTTCATTTTCATCAAATGTGAAATCGAATTCTTGATTTGCCTGCTGTTGCATAAAATTGCTTTCAAAAATAGTTTTCTTCACTTTTACATCTTGTAATGAGCTCAAAACTTCTTTCAATTGTTCCGAAATAGCATACATAATGTTTAATATTGCAATTCAGCACTTCACTTATCAGTCAATTGATACAATATTTGCTACTACTGATTCAATACTTTAAATTAACCTCTTTTTTAAACAATCCCTACCACATTACATACACCTTATTCAAATAGAATGCTACTTATTCAAATAGAAATGGGCAACACGATTTGAACAGATGAACTCTCAACTCTGACTTTCGTTCCGGACACTGAGCACAGAGAGTGGTTCCACTGTTAGTACTAATGGATACACTGTGTCTAGACTGCGAGCAAGCCAACATACCGTACCGGTACTGATATAGACTAGTCATTGTTCAGGTGTATTCAGTTAAATAATGCTATTCTATTAGTAGGCTTATCGAAAAATCACGTTAGTCTAGTTCACCAGTACCACATCCAACTTTAAACCTCTAGATTTGCTAACTAAATGTGGTGGTGAAAGGCATCTTAAGGCTGTTTAGATAAACTGCCGACAGTGTTTTTTTAAGGAAGTGTCTAGAGCATTGAAAAACCCTTTATAGAAGCAAACAAGCAGTCTGGGTGCAGCAGTGTTTTGATAATGTAAACCAGTTCAGCATGACAGCAACATCACCAATAGAAACAAACAAAGCAGTCCGGTGCTGCAGCGTTTTGATCATGGAAACCGGGCCGGTGCTCCAGATGCTGCCTTTTTCAGGCGTTTTGAGGAACCGAAATGGTCTCGCAAAATTGTCCAGTGGTCTCTCAAAATCTGCTTCTACGTCTGTGCAGAAAACTGTGTTTTACGCAACACGCACATAGTTAGCCTAGGTATTTAAGTCTCTGACAAAATTAAAGTTTTGTACGGTACTATGCTTAGGTACAAGTACTGATTATCGGTTCTTTTGTGGGGTTCATTTTTAACTGTTCAAGGGCATGTTAAATGAAACTGAAAAGTATATACTTTTTAGCTAGTTTACCATAATGCTAGTGTAAAGCACATTTCAATTGCCGGTACTCCCTACTAGTTGGCCACAAGTGTAGTTATGGTTGGGTCTCATCTAGGATAAGCCGTCCGCGTCTTACTCTTTCATCGCCTTGCGTGGACGGGTTATTCTAGACGTGGACGGCTTACTTTAGATGAGACTCGTTATGGTTGTTTAACTCAAATCATTTTATGCTTGTGTGTGGTGGTAATGTGATTTTTGAACAGCCTCTTGTGTTTAATTACAGTTGCAGAATTTTGCTTTATAACAATGCAACGCAGCAATTGTAATCTTCAGTTTAGCCTTATTGGTCAAACGTGCATAGTTCACTATGAGAGTTTAGATGCCCGTATAAACGGTGTTGTCAAGGAGCTGACTGCCATTTGGCTGAAAACTTTTGAAACCAAATGTGATGAGTGGAAAGAGTTTAACCTAGCGGAAACAGAAAAGGAGTGAATTGTTCAAAATGTTGATGCTTATTTTTCAAACCAAAAGTTTTGCACAATGATATAGTTTAAGAATGAACAACTACTTATCAAAACGTCTCTTGCAAGCGGTTTATTGACAATAAAAGATTACAACAACATAGAAAACGAATTGGAACTGCTGTTTCCACTGCTTCCCAAATGATATCATCTTCAAAAAAATTAAGATCGAGTAGTCAAGTGAAACCTTTCGAACTATTGATGGAGGTTTATGTGATTAGATTTATTGTTTATTAATTGGAAGTAAACTTAACCACAGAATTTATTGTGTAGTTTAGCCCGTATGTATTTTTTGATACTTGCAGCATTTTGTAGCGTCTGAAAAATTTTCAGTGCCACTATTTCATTTTGCAAAGGTGTCAGCATCTGCACATGAACCAACATTCTGCGTGCCGCTTTGGTTTCTGCTAAACTGCTTTTCTTTCTATGTGTGACAACCAATTTGGCTTCAAAGCAAAGCATGGCACTGACTTGTGTGTTTTTGCTTTAAACAGGTTGTTGCCTATTATAATGAACGAGTTAGTCCAGTGTTTTCTGTATTTGTTGATTTGTCGAAAGCTTTGATCTAGTTAGTCACAATATTTTACTTGATAAATTAATTGAACGTAATGCACCTCTCTGTTTTGTTTGCTTAGTTTTTGGTACTCACATCACAAATGGTTGTAAAACGGGGAACTTGTTTTTCATCTTTTTTATGCTCAATGATGGTGCGTAAGACAAGGTGGTATTTTGAGTCCTTATTTGTATGCTCTACATACTAATGGCCTGCCTGTCTTCTGCATTAAATAAGATCAGAGCTAGTTGCTACATTGGTAACCGTATAAATAAACCACCTAATGTTTGCTGATGACCTTTGTTACTTTTCTTGGAAGTGTTAAGGGACTACTCAAAATACTGCAAGTGTGCAAAACTATGCTCTGACTCATGAAATAAGTTTAATCCTGATAAGACTGTGGGTATGCTTTCTTCTCCTTTGCTTACTAAACTTCCAATCTAATATCACGTTGGATGGCTGTGCCATTAAACTTGTTACTGATGTAATTAAAGTATAAAGGCAAGTTCCTTATTTATATTGTGCTGCTAACACCATTAGATCTCAATTTCATATATCGGACCAGAAACATTTTCATTGGAATACACCCAGCAAGATGCTTCACCACAAGCTGAAATATCTATGTGCATCCAAAGACCTAAATATGCCCAATCTTATTTTCTTCGAGTAGCCTCTTAAGGCATCACGCCCACCATCAGACACCTCTGTAAGAAACCACAACCTTGATCCAAATATTTACTCAGTAACATTGCCACGGTTATCACAATCCACGAACCGGTTTTCATTGTTATTGCAACTCATCAGGTGAATGTAGTGAAAACCTTGTTACAAATTAGCCCAAAACAGGTAAAAGTAATAAGAAGATTCGAGTCGCGTGTTACAATGCTTTTCGTTCATTACACGGTATACTAAGGTATGTCAGCACTAGATTGTGTTAAGTTTATGCCAATATTCCAACCTTTGATGCTCATACGAGTGCGTAAGGGTGTTTATGGTTTCTATCGACGAATTGAATTGTCTGAAAATTTGATAACTATTGCTAATTCGGATGTGTTATTTCGCTTTAAAATTTTCAGTCACGTTAAAACCAACCATGTTGTGTTGTGGTGTTCAATTTGCTTTTGTTATTATTATTACCAGTACCGTATTATTATTATTATTACCATTATTTGGGTGTGTTTGTGTTATGTGAATACTTAACGCATCGTTGTGCTTGATTTAAACAAATAAAATATCGTAAATAAATAAAATTTTCAGTTTCAAGTAATAGATGTATATAAACCAAACTGATTTATGTGGACTAAACTTCTTGCGAAAACACAAGACCCAATCGAGTAAATGCAGAGCCATACCTTCGCATCTAGATCTTTGGATTAATGCTTATTGAAGTGCACTTCTTATTTGCTTCTTAGAACTGAGGAGGTGAAAGGATTTTTGGTCTCAGGGTTGCTGGGACTTGATATGGAATGAATGCTTGGTCAAATAGTAACGACGAACTTCAAAAGATCTGTTTTATCCAACCCCATCACTATCTTCTCTGTTGCCTACTATGCCCCATATCACTTTTTGAGCTGGATATAAGTCTTGAAATGTAAGTTATAAAACGGCTTCGAACCAAAATCGATTCGAAACGAGTGTTTTTTATGTGAAAACCGTAAAAATCCGTTGGCGGCTGGGGGCTTCGCCCCCAGACCCCTCTTGCCTATAGCGGCTGGAGTTTCGCCCCCAAACCCCCAGCAATGTTCTCCCTCTTTGTTAAATCGTGGGGCCACACTGATTGCGCATAAAGTCCATAATTAAGGAGCGGTTTAAGGTACGAAAATAAATTTTGATTTGTTATCCAAAAATTGGGGCATCACGACATATTTTGGTATCTTCTCCCAACTTTCTTTTTTTGTGATGCTACCGGTACTCAATGCTAAATGCGGCTTTTACAAAGTTTGTAAACTTGTGATCAGTATCTGTTTAAGTTGTTACATGGGTCCCTACAAATTTTTTGACTGCACGACGCCTCTGTCCTTAAACAAAATAAATACGAATAACTTGAGGCAAAAATCGAAATATGGGAAGACAGCGTAAGCCTAAAGCCTTGGCCTGAATAGACCATGTTTTTGAAGTTTTTAGCCTATTGTAATTTGCCCCCCCTAAATATTCCGCTGGCTACGCCCCTGGTGGCAGGCCTACTGACTGAGTAAATTTTTCCATCTCTGCTGCCTTAATCCTAATAGGCCTAAATCCTCTCATAAAAATACCAATTTCCACGTGAATGTGGCCAAACTTTTGTACAAGAAAATGCCAAGTCTAGGCAGGTCCTGCAAAACTTTGGGAATTTTTTGGGTTGCAGACGAGACCCTTAAACAAACCCCGTTATTTAGCTTACGGGCACTTTCAACAAAAGGCTGTTCGCATTCAAGAATTTTGATTTTAATGAAAAGTTTTCAAATCAATTCCATACAAAAATAAATTTATTAAGTAAAAATGAGCCCATCCTTGAAATTTCTTTTTTTTTTTGATGATTTGACTTCAGGAATGTGCTGTAAGCTGGATTTAGATTTAAAATCTTTTACCGGTACGGCGTTCCGGCAGCAAATCTTTTACTGGAACGGCGCACCGGACCGTTCCGGCTTACTTTCACCACTGACATTATTTTATAGACGCTTCTCACACCAACGCTCAATCAAGCGTAACGAAGTGCTTTTAGCAAACAGTTGCCATCAAAGCGAGTTCGCATATGGTAAACCATAGTAAAATCGCTGTTTTGCGTTGTCTTATTTGTTGAAATGAAAGCTATTTTGTTGTGTAAAACAAAAGATATTCATTTATTAATATTTTATAAAACAGTTAAAATCAGAAATTTTTTTTAGATCTACTTTTGACGCCGGTAGTTCTGGTATTTGTAAACTAGAATTACGTTGGGTTGTCTTAACCATAAGGAGCGCGTAACTTCGCTCTTTCAGATTCAGACTTGAAATTTTTCTTGATTTTGCCTTCAAGATTGCTTTGCTGAGAAACCCGTTCAAAACCTTTGCTGAGGACAGCGTTATTTCACAAGTCGCTTTCATGTTTTGTATGGTTAAACTGTTTACAAATTAATTGCATTAGTGACAATGCAGATCGCAGAGTGCTTAATTATTAAGTTTGTGCTTTAATTGTACTGAACCTAAACGAATCATAAAGCTTAAATAGTGTGCTCTGCAAGTAAGTTGAAACTCATTTATTATAATTATATGAATGATGTCGCAGTTTAAGGGTCGAATGCACCAACGTTGGTTAACCCAAGGTTAACTTAACCACAGGTTAAATCAAAGGTTAACTCGATTTTGGTATGCACCAACTTTAACCGCCAGGTTAAATTGCTGAATTTAACCAAAAAGTTAACCCAACGAGGTGGCTGGGTTAACTTGTGGTTAACTCGCGCTGTACATGCAAAAACACATTTTTAGGTTATAGCCTAGACTGCTGGGTATGCGGGTAATTATCTGTTGTATTGACAATAAACGCTTGTATGCTTGAATGGAATAAAATTTTGTGTAGGCCTAGTATGCAGACTGTAAAAGTTTGGGTAGGTTACGGTAGCCTTCTGTCACCATCCAACCTTAGCCTAGTCTAGTGGCTTAGGCGGTCACTCGAAAGACATTAGTTGATTGATAGGCCATTGGTAATTTGGTAGGTTAGTAGACGTAACTGAACCTCATTACCTTGCATAGCGTAATTGGCGGCGTAAAGTCGCTAGCCCGCCCGTCCAAAATAACGTCTTCTACACAGCTGTAGGTAACTTGCTCATCGCAAACCCACCTAAAGCCTGAATCAAGGCACGTAGCACAAATTTCGTAAAGAGCCAGGGTTGAAAATATGCCAAAATGTTTTGCTTTAAAACCTAACGCAGTTCCTCTTTCCGAGTCTTATTTGCAACCCAACGAACCCAAATGTAAACTGTTAGTCTAGTTGATTGGTATGAAAATACATATCCAGCAGGCTACATTAGACAAGCGCTTGACGTAGATTTGCAAATAGATAGATTTTTATGAGCAGAAAAAAGACATTTGATACGCAATAATAAGAGTTTTCTTCCGCCTTCTGCTAATCTGAAAATGAACAGCAAGTTAGCCTGTGGCTACGTTCAAGTTCAATGTCGTTGAAAACCTACATCGTGACTCAGCAGTTTTTTGCGCAAAACCTCGGTTAGCTAACCACAACCTCGGAATAATTGGTGCATACCCGTTAACTTCAACCAAGAGCTAGTGGTTAACTAACCGCGGTTAAGACTTAACCGGTGGTTAAGTTAACCAACGTTGGTGCATTCGACCCTAAGAGTTGCAAAATGCCTACGTAGCTGTTACGGTAAACACTAAACTCTACAAAAATAAACCTTACGCAGCTAATACTTTTGGTTTAAAAAGATATTTATGTTCTATCACACATTTACTAAGCAGTACACTCACTTATGTAAAAAATTTTGCCGTTGTTATACAAAAAAACGAAGCTTTTCTCGTTATTTGCCATTCATTTCTATAGTGACTTGATCGCTTTATGGCAACTCGCGCAGACATTGCTTTGTCGCGCATGCGCAGTAAGTTACAGTGCAAAGGGTCTATTGGACAAGTGCTTTGTTACATCGTTAAAACGTCATTCGTAAAAACAAAAACGTTTGTATTCATCCGCATAGTTTAAAGCAAGATTGTGAAAATACTGCAGGAATTTAAGTGGAAAACTTTTAAATATAAGTTATCCTCGCATTTTTGTACATAATTGTCTAAAAAATAATTTGCCCCTCGCTAGCCGGAACGAAGTGACAAGTTACAGCTTTCAGCTTACTGACTACAAGAGCTGTCGAGTTGTAAAACAACACGTGGTTCGACGGCAAAGTAGCAGCGTTTGACTGCAGAGCTGATTTGTTTTTCGAACCTCGTCGAAACGTTCCCTAGCCATGGGACATGTAGATATACCGGGCACTTGTCTGCTGAGTGGATCAGTCTGGCATTAAGTTGCTTGAGCTTGCGTTCAAAAGTCGATGTGATTACATCGTCAGGGTAGCCGTTACTAGTCAAGATTGATCGAATTTTGTTTAATTCCGGCTCCAGGTTGCTTTTCGAGCAGATCATGAAAGCTCTGTGTACCAGAGTGGAGATCAGATTGGTTTTCCGCTAGGTGGGGCTAAAGGAATTCCAGCGCAGGTGCTGGCCTTTAAAAGTGGGTTTCCTATATACTGAAGTTAAATAATCAGAATTTTGCCTTTCTACCAAGACGTCCAAAAGGGAAAGAGAAGAGTTAGATTCTTTTTCCTGGGTAAAGCGTAGGGAGGGTTGGAGAGAGTTAAGATGAGTAAAGAAGTTGTTGCAGTCGTCTTCATTGTTGAAGGCAGCAAAAGTGTCATCAAAGTAGTGAAAATACGCTAACGGTTTGTTGGTGTTGCTAAATAACTTCACTTCTTGGTAGCCGACAAAAATATTTGCTAACGCTGAACCAAGCGGTGAACCCATTGCCACGCCATCGATTTGGCAATCTCAAACCTATCCTCTGCAAACAAAAAGAATTTGTTTATTCTTTGAAACTATCTCAACTTTCTTTCCCTTTGACTTTCTAGCCAATCAGAGCTCTTCTTGAAGATTTCTATTGGCTACTTCTAACTAACCAATCAGAGCTCTCCGTTTCTAACCAATCAGAACTCTTTCTTCTCCTATAAAAATCAGTTCGGTTCACTTATTCTTCATTCTGACGATTTCCCCTGAAGAGTGTCAGATGAAAAGCTTTGGGAAAAATCAATCTTCTAAAAGTTAGATGGTGTCACCTGCATATTAAATGTGTTGGAAAACCTCTCTCTAGAAAAATGGGACGAGATAAAGTTAAATTAACTATTAAAGGTTAAAAACCTGCAAGCAAGAATCTCAACGCTAGAAGGCGCCAAGAAAGAACAAGATAAAGTCTCAATAATGCGGGAGTCGTATGGAAAAGATTTTAACCCTCATAAGAACGCTTAAGTTTACATACGCAAAAGAACGATTGACTACATTTTGTAGTCACAGTTTGTAAACGATGTTTGCGTCATGATTTTGTTTTTGGGTGTCTATTACCGATGTCTTTACTAACTTGTTGTTTGTTACTTAGCGTTTTCACTACTATATGGAGTCTTTATGGACTGGGATTTGGACACATAGGGCACTGAAACACTTTCTTCCCCTAAGAAATTATGCTTTTTAGGAGTAAGAAGTGTTCGCACCTCGCCGCGATTATGAGCAGTATTGTTCTCTAACCACTAACTGAAAACGGAACTAAAAGGAAGGTTTTTTCCGACAGATGAACTTCGACTTCATTTATTGGTCATGATTCGAAACAGCACAAAACTATTTTCAGTCGCTTACACAATTGTGACATTTGCAAATTTTCAAAACGACGGAGTGTTGTGGACAGACAGTTGTTTTACACGAATTGCATTGCCTGCGAGAGCTTTTCTTGCACACAGTGCATCTTTTCGGTAGACTTCGCATTGTGGAAACCTGCAATCGTCCTCTAGGGGCTGGCGATAAAAAACCCATTTCTGCTGCCGCATCATGCACAGAACGTCGCGTTCTCTTTCTGCTCAACCGAGTGTGTATGGCAGGCGTCGCTAGCTCTAAAGTTAGTTTTGTAAGGAATTCCTTTCTAGAATTTCTGTAACCAGCTTTCTTCATAATTATGTAGGCATTGATTGCAGCTGCGTCCAGCATATTGTAAAAAAACAAGAGAGGCCAACGCACAGTTTTCCGGCGGCAAGTAAATTCTTCAATACTTTGGTCAAATCTATCCACACCATCTTTTCTTTCATTATAATCTAACCAAGAGCGGTTTTTTTGATTCATCATTAGCCACAGATGGATCCGTGTGGGTGGAACTAAGGAGCATCACTGGGTTTTTGTTGCGCTTGGCTTGGTAAGCCACCAGACATATCCCGTCAGTGTGACTGAACACGAACCTGCTGCTGTATAACTCGTCTCTTTGTCGTAGTGGCAGTGGAATTTCTCGACGATGTCGACGTACGGCACCCAATATGGTTAAATTCTGCTGGAGCAACAGCTGTGCAAGACTGTAACTAGTAAAGTAAATATCTGTGCAGACATCCCTTCCAGTCCCGTACCAAGGCTCTACGACTTTCAGCACTATATCCTGAGCCAAATTGTGATGAACACGATTACCTTCTTTACCCCCATATGCAACTGCATTCAGTCCATAACCAGTGCTGGACTCACAAGCCCAGAATATTTTTAGCCCATATTTCCGAGGCTTGGAAGGCATATATGTTCGCCCAGGAATTCTTCCACGGTATCCAACAAGCTGTTCATCAACGGTGATGCATTCTCCTGGGATGTAAACACGTCTGGCATTTCGAAGAAAAATATTCCATATTTCGGATACAGCTGCAAATTTGTCAACCCGCTTTCTTTCATCGCGTGTATGCCAGTTATCAAAACGAAGGCATCGTAATAAAAGTTTCAGTCGATGCAGAGGCATTACAGTACGATAGAAGGGTCTGCTGTCACTGGGATTCCATAAATCATTTAGATCTGAGAAATTATCTCTATCACGCCCCGCTCTCAAAACAATAGCTATACCAGCTTTTAAGTCTTCCATTGAAAATGCGTTTGTTGAGTAGCGTGCGTCAAGGTTTCTTCGAATTTCTCGCACCTTCCTATTGGTGTGCATGAGAACAGTACGCAATATTTCCGCACTGACTAAACATTCAAAGCTTTCTTTTTCACTCTGAGGGCAAACAACTGCTCTTGGAGCCTCCGTTATCACATTTCTAAGTCGTCTTCTTGTTGGGATAGGACGAGGTGTATAAGAAATACCGCCTGGGCTTAGAATCCGGTCATTGTCTTGATCCATTTCTCCCTCACTGTCCACCAAGTCTTCATCATTATTTGAACTATCATTTTCTCTTTCTACAAACACTTCAACATCACCTTCATCATCAGCAGTAGCATCGTCTTCCTCATTTACCGGTGGCTCCGATAAAGCATCTTCATTTTCAATCAACTGCTGTGGTTCATCCTCATCATCTGCAGTATCTTCTTTCTCATGCACTGAAGGTTCCATTGAAATATCTTTATTTTCATTCAACTCTTCTTCGTTCTCATCACTGTGATTGAACACGTCATCTGTGATACCAAGCTGATCGCAAGTTTCACGAAATGTTAGCGGCTTGTCCATAACAACTGTAGGGTAGGCCTATTTATTACGTTGCAGTATTCTACAGTAAGTAAAAGGTACTAAGTTAGGTTCATGTGAAATTCTCACATGGAAAATGACTTGTACGTGATAATCTGCTGAAATCATAGTTACTAAATAATGGCCATATTCATTGACTGGGTGGCTAGTGGCTACATCTAACAGCTGCAATTCGGCAATACTTACATACTGGCAATTTTCTTGAAACTAAAAACCTAGTATAACTGAATTGTAAATATCTGTCTCGCCAGGTATGTTTGGATTCTGACGGTAAAATCTAGTTCAATTATCTGATCTGCGCCTGCATGAAGCCATAAACTGTCTGGTCTGACCTGGTAATATCCCGTTGATTTCTTCATCTTTATCCTCCTATCACGAGAAAGCGACGGAGGCGCTATGCATAGGACGAATCCAGACTCGCTTAGGAGTTGCCTTTGTTTCCAAGTTTTCCGCTTGAATTTTCTCCTGACTTTTTTTTGATTTGCTGCTTGCCAGATTCCACCAAGCAGAGATAATCATCGTGAAGCATCTTATCCAAGGACACAACAACGAGACTAGGTTGGGAGGTGAACCATCAACCTTGCGATCATGGTCGTCGTAAAAACGACGCTCCGAACCACTACGCCATGCTGCCGACATACAAAATGTAGTCATTCTTTTTCCCATACATCCCGTTGTTGCGTAATAATAGCGTGAAATCATAAACTGTTGCACAATAGAAGTATGTTGCCTTATTTTCAATGGGAAAAAGAATGACTACATTTTGTAGTCAATCGTTCTTCCACGTAATTTTTTGAAATTACCCAAAAACCACTGAACCGAAAAAAATTTTTTTCATACACAAGAAGCAACTTATAAAACCCTTCATCATAGTTGGAGGAAACCTCCACAGCTAACCCCAATTGGCAGCCAGGTGAATTCAAACTCACGATGACTAGAAAATGTAGTCAATCGTTCTTTTAAGGGTTAATGGGCTGATACGCGGCATTCCCGAACAAGAAGAAAGTGCTTGGGAGACCCCTCTTCAGACCCTCGGATTCATTCATACTTTCATGCTTTCCTGAAAAAAGGACTTGGTATTGAAAACTCAACGTTAATTTCTTTCGCTGATTGCCATCGTTTGCCGCAAAGACCAATTTAAGACAGAACGGGGGCTAAAATAATGAGTCCTATCATCATCAAACTAACCAACGCAAGTGACAGACGTAAAATCTACTACAACGTAAAAAACCTGAAAGCTTTTAACCAAGAAAGACGAATGAATAAGCAAAGCTCTGTTTCCATAACTGAACATCTTCCTAAACAATTTCAACAAGAAAGAAAACTGCTTTTACCACTTTTCAAAGAAGCCAAGCGTAGAAAACAAAAAGCGGTTCGAAAGGTCGAAAATGGGCATTATTTGTTATACGTTGATGGCTTAAAAGTCGATCTTCCTACTTCGCCAACCTACAATGACACCGAGTCGTCAGAGTCGGACTGATTTGCGACCACCGTCTTATGAGACTTTATCATCCGTTTTAAGACAATATATGATCACCCTTTATGACAATATAAGAAATTATGTTGGATTTCATGACGCTCGATAAACTACTGTATTATATCGTAGGCCCATATTTGTTTTATGTATAAGACGAAAGACGATTTTGCTATGATAATAAACGATTGTTTGATTATTTGATTTGAATCGTCAAAAATTATTTGTTATTTGATAAGTTTAAAAAACCTTGTTTGATAATAGCCCTAGATGCAAGCAATTAACAAGATTCACTGATTGCGATCGAAAGTTCTGCCGGCCGACGCTGACTTATAACTTAGCCAAATTCCACCTGGACTTCTTACTGTACAGCTCACATAATTAATCCTTATTCAAATGGAATGTTAACAAAAACAAGAATTAGAATAAAGCAATGACGAAAATAAAAAGAATTACATCTTACTACAGTGCTGTCGCGTTCCAAAACCTATGATTACTCAACAAAGCCATGCCTTTCTCTGTACCCTGGCTTTGCAAAAAATCAAAAGTTTCCTTAGTCAAGCCAAACGTTAACTCTCAAGGAAACAAAAAAAAAAAGAAAAGCACTTCAACCAAAATAATTGAAAGTCAAGGAAGCGTAAATCCTCAGTAAGCGGATTCCGGCTACGATATAAAAAGTGCCAAATCACTACAAAAAGATGTACATTTTCAACACAAGACAAGACTACTTAAAGTTACCTCAAACATTGGACTATAATGACTTAACTTCCGTGTATCAAAACAAATATATTACGCTCCTAATACAAATTAAATTTGTAGCATCGGGGAATCCCCGATTTGATTCCCGTTTAGAAAGGGTTCTGGGTGGAAACCAAACCAACTTGGACACATCAGTTGTCGAAGAGTCCGAAATTGTAGGTGAAAAAATACATCAACTTGGGCGCTCGTGAACCCTTCTTTTCGACTGGACTGTAAAAATAGAAAAATACCGGTACACATGCATGTGGCGGCGAGGGTTTAGTTTTGAGCATAAATAAAAAAAAAGTAGTTGACGTCTTTTTTAATCTCGCGAAAATATGTGCAAATACTTTGAAACTTTTTAATGTGTCGATGTCATTTAAAGAAAACACACAAGTCACTTTGACAACCACTTTACCAATGCGTTGGAATACTACACAGCTAAGATAAGATAAAAGTTTTAGTGCGAGATTAAAAAATACGACAAAGTTTCTCAAGGAATTAAGTAATGCTCTCAGCAAGTTTGTAGCACTTGTAACAGTGCATAAGTTGATCTTTTTTTATCAATAAAATGAATCCCAAAACTCTTATGTTCGCTTAGTTTAAACGCCCATGGGTAATTTGGATATGCACTGAAAATCAAATACTAAGCAATGACTCGATTTGTGGCAATTCAAGTTGTCACCACAATTGTCACGGAAGTCCAGCGACAATTTTAAAATTCTCGTTGTCGTAACAACGCTGTAAAAGAGCGTAAATTGTTACAGAAAATCTTCATTCGAACAATTTTCACTGAGTGGCGAATGAAAATTGTCAGTGGTGGTCAATCAGTAAAGCTATGGCTCTACCAGTGACAATTATAAATTGCGGTTTTCGTTGACAATTTTTTCAGTGAGAATTATTTTTTGTAAGAATTGTCACTGGTGAAATAGCATAATTAATTTCGACTGAAACATCTGCTCCACCAGTGAAAATTTTGGTTTGCAAAATTTTAAGTTTTCGCTGAAGAAATTGCCCAGCGAAATAAGCAATTTGCGATTGTCACTGGGTGGAGATGCTTGATGGTTGCTAACTTGCTACAGTTTCACTCGGGAGATCTTTACGGCTTTGATTGGTATCATAACAATAAAAATCATAGGCATATGCAAAAAAAAAGCTGGGCTAGATGAAGTGTAAGATTGAAAAAGCTTATTTGAGTGAAGTACTGAGGACGAATGTTTAGTTTTAACACATCTCTCACTCAAAAAAAGCTCTAAATGTGGTGAGAAATGCTTTAGTCAGCGAAGAAAACAACTGTAATGACCTAATGAGAGAACAATGTATAGGTGACAAAAAATGTATTTTCTGTACCGGTACATGGGAATGAGTTCTACCGCTTGCTTTTTGGCGCCTTATTTCTTTTGAATTTGAAAAAAAAATGCTACTTCGTTCAAATCCTCGTCTTTGCGACGACCGCTTTCCGTGTCAAGAATTGCCTTGAGTTACTCGCTGATTCGCAGCTCCATACTCAGGTACCATTTTTAATAGTATTTTCGCATTCCAATCCCTCTTCTGATTTCAGAAATGACTTTTCAGTGCAGATTATTTCAGAAAGTGTGTGGCTAGACCTGTCTAACACTGTTTTGAACCATTTACTTGCAGATTTTAAGAAGATTGTACTGAAGGGCTTACTTCATCTTCGCGTTCGGATTTAGTCTCTCGTCATTTCTAATTACGTCCGCCAAATTTTTGAAAAATCTGGCCCTGCCACAAAATTTGAGATACAACGCGATGAAATTTCATCGTGTCAGCATTTGCTTATAATAGCTACTAAGATTTAATCTGTAACAGAAAGTGAAGGCGCGACAGTATCAGTACCGGTACGTTAAAAAAAGGTCCGTCATTACGAATATGTTGAGAGTTACCTGTGATTTAATATATCTAAATTTTTGACCTTTCTCTAAAAAAACTGTTTAATCTGGGTATGATAATCCAGGTGTCTAATCCAGGTGTTCATCAAGTACCAGTGCTGTGGTATTTATAACCACTGATGAGACCACAATGAACATGTCGCACGTTGAACCGAGCAGGGTGCGCTCATGCGCCATCTTGCTATACCAGCCAAGGTTTCCCTGTCTTCAGGTCATAGCGCTAATAATAGTTCTGAAATTCGTATGATTAGGTGTACTGCTACTTTTTTATTTCTTCTACGTCGGTTTTTGAAGGAGTCAAGGCTCCCTTGCGGCTGTCTGTCTGCTGACGCTTTTCAATTTGCTACTACCCCTCTGAACGGGAGACGGTGAGAAGATTACTCAGCTGGTACAACAGTTAGTTTGTGAATGCTTTCCATTATTTTTGGTCAAATGAAAACAAAGTGAAACTGAAGGATTCGAAATTAGACATATATCGCACCGTTATAAAAAGAGACAATTGATGCCTTCACTTTTTGTAGAATGTTTTTTTTTGCAAAGAGTTTCTGTGCAATCAGGGCCGAAACTAGGCAATGCAGGCCCCCCCCCGAAATCATCTTTCGGGGCCCCCTAAAATTTTTTTCTTGGATGGTGATGCAAAAAAGCGAGCCTGCGCCGAAGGGGCAATGCCAAGCTAGGGTGGTCTGGGGGCATGCTCCCCCAGAAAATTTTGCGGAATTTCACCTATTTTGGAGGCTTTTTGTGCGTTTTGAGCCAAATTCCTCAGTTTTAACAAGGTTTAGTAGTATGTTTAACTAGGTCCCTTCCAAACCCACTAAAATAATGCTACAAGCAAACTCTACTCTAACATTTCGCTACCTATGCGAAGAAAAAACGTTTTTAAGGCTTATTTTTGCGCCTTTCACTTGAGAATGAGAGGCCCTTGGCAGGAGCGGATCCAGAAAGTTTTGGTGGGGGGGGGGTGTGATTTTAAGTTAATTTGAATGTTAACTAAATATAAAGACGTTTAGACCCGGAAACGGGCGTAAATAAGTCCTTTCAAAATGTTTCATGTATTCAGAATTTTTTTCAGAGTGAAGACACCAAATTCCGTCACTTTTTCAAGCGCAATTTTTTCCCGGTAGAGTTATTTCAAGCAACTTAGTAACAAAAAACGACTTCAGGGGGTCCGGGGGCATGCTACCCCGAAAAATTTTTGAAAATTTGCATACTGTAATGGTCATTTTAGCGCTTTTCGAACAATTCTCAGGCAAAGTTTGTTCATATTTTTGGCCCCTAACTTTGAGTGCTTTATCGAATATGATGCATTTTTGTATTTTGTATTGTATTTTTATTCGGCGTCAGTCATAACAAATACGACAGTCAAAAATAAAATAAAATGTGACGCCACAGAGTTAGTGAGAAGTTTGTAAGCACAGTTTCGATTATGCGTGCTTAAGGCGACTAAGGTTTATTGTTATGAACAGGGGTGCAAGTCTATGTTGAGCATTGGGGGAGATGATTTAGCAAAATCGACCATTTTTAGATATTGGGGGGAATGATTTAGCTAAATTGACACGTCTGCAGATGTTCAATTTTTTGCCCACTATGAAGTGAAGACCAAAAAAAAAGGTCATAACGTTCCCAGATGCCAATTTTTTTGCCCAAAATGAAGTGAAGGCCAAAAAAAGGTCATCACCTGCGCTGACGCCTAGTTTTGGGACATGAAAATATTGGGGGGATGCTGCCGGATTATTGGGGGGGATACACCCCTCCATGGATTTGCACCCATGGTTATGAGAGGTTCGAATTATAGAAAAACTTTATTTATCCAAAGCCTTGTTGAAAATGGCTGGTGGGGAATGCATCCCCCACATCCCCCTCTGGATCCGCCCCTGGCCCTTGGTATGCTACTAAACGCTTGTTTGCTAGTTTTGCGACTGCTATTTTTCGAAAAATTTGCAGGATCCCCCAAGGCCAAAAGCATAAATATGGTATGGGGGCCCCACATCGCGCGAGTTAAGACAAAAAATACATTGAATTTTAGAATAGGCTTATTTAAGGCACCTTTATCATACGTTGATTAAATAGTACTACGTACTGACTATTTACGGGGCCCCCTTTTTTGTGCGGCCCCCCGGTTGGGGGTTCGGGGGGCGCTAGTTTCGGCACTGTGTGCAATCAAAGAACATCACCGTCTCAGCTTGTTAAAAGTGTCTTTTCAGACCTTTTGCAATGCCGCATAATGTAATCTGCTTCCGCATTGTGCTGTTTGCTGCAACCATTCTCTGAGGTCATCATTCTTTTGCGCTGAAGTAGCGATTTGGTTTGAGCCTCGGTAAACAAATGCGAAGATAAAAAAGAAGGCCATGTGAAAGCTATTAAAGGTTGCTCCTGAGTAATTTATATCTGTACGATGATTTATGGCTGCGAAATTACACGAGGCTGTTTATGAGCAAATACCGAGAGAAGAGGTATTTGCTTTGTAAGGAGGCTTGAAAAAAACAAAAAAAAAAATCTTTTCATTATTGATATGTTCGTATACCAGATAAAAACACGCTTCAAGAATGTTGAGTAAAAAATAGAACAACTCATTACCAATTTGCTACAGTGCAGTTTGACCGTGGGCTAAAATAGATTCTTTAGTAGTATTAGAAAAAAAGATGGTGAGAGAACTGGAGTGGAGTAATTTTAGCAAAAGTGATTCCGTCACAAACCATCGAGTCTATGTTTACAAAAATGTAATATAGTTTGCAATGTTTGGTTCGTTGAATTCTTTGTATCATGCATTTCAAACTAGGTTATTCACCTTGATTCAGCGGGTAAAATAGTTTTATAGTGGTAGTAGCAGTAATGTTTATTTGGCCTTATCCACGCTAGAAAAAGATGAGCACAAGAAAAAACAATAAAACATAGAACATCATTCGTGAACTGACGCCCGCGGGTCTTATCGCGGGGCGACTATCTAGGCTTATTCTGTCGTAACGGTTTTGAGCTGATTAAAATTTCATGGCGCAAACCCACGGTTTTCTGTACACGAAAGGCGAACAAATTTAGCAAGTGGTTGGGGTCAGGGAGCATCAAAGAACTATACAGTTTTCAAGTCAAGATGCCTCTTGGCATCATAAATACACTGGTTGTGTGATCTCTATTGAGAAAAACAGTATCAGCTTATCGACAAAATAAAAGCAAGAAACGAGTGAAGACAATTTAATAGCAATTACAATATTTACGAAGGAATTTTATGCCAATCTTTAGTTTACAAAACTTAGATTTATGGTACGTTAGTATTAGCCTTCTGGGTATTGCGATAATAAAATTTCTTTATGCATCTTTTTAAACAAAAACCACGATAGGGTTTTGATTCTATCTGGTATTGGTTGCCAAAGTTTGATGCCTTTAAAGAGAGTTGACTTTTTGCAGCATTATTAAACACTCTAGATAAAAAAAATTTGGTGTTTTGTGTATGTCCAGTATTATGATTGTGAATATTTTTGATTTTTGGAAACGCAGACTCAAAAATGTTTGGTAGTTTATTAAAGGATAACTGATATATGAACTTAGCAAGTTCTAATTTATAAATATCTTGTAATTTTAACTAAGATGAATTTATATACAGAAGGGAAACGTGATCAAAATTTCATCTGCCTGTCATTGTTCGAACAATATCGTTTAGTCGCACCTCAAGTTCTCTCAACGTTGAGTGGAAGGTAGAATACCTATTCACGAAGTGAGTTTAAACTTTCACTTGAACCGGTGAAGTTTAAGCTAGCTGAATCTGAACTCAACCAGGTCGTTGACTATTTTTAAAGAATCTTAATCAGACCTCAGCTTCATTAAATGATTGTTTTGTTTATAGTTATGTTGTTGAACCGTAACACAGACCATGATTCCGGATAAGTGATTTTTTCGTGAACTCAAACTGAGCCTAGGCCCAACTTTTTGAAACAATTTGAACCTGAATCGAAACTCAACAGTAAACATAAATTTGCGGAATGCGAGTCAAAGCAAAAAGGATATTCATTTCAAACGGTTCGACACTCTGATAAAAATACATTGGAAGCAATTCTTCAGTGATCTCTTCTCGAAGTATCCAAGCTGCTGCAAAGTTGTTGTGCTAGTTAAGGAAGTAATTATGCACAACTTCTGACCTGCATGATGGTGCGAGAATGCACAAGTAGCAGCAGGTCGCACAAAAGAAAGCAATTAATCAAATATGACGGCAATAGAGTCAAAGTACGATAGGAAGTACATAGTTGTTTGCTTATGGCTAGAATATTCTGTGTGCAGTCTTGGCTAATTAAAGGTACCGTTTGAAAACAAAAGCAGTTGTCTGCAGGTGGCTGAAGTGTTTATAAAGAACAAGTTAGTTTTCCAGTTCCCTTCTATTTTTTGAAACAGATAAAGTTTGGTGCCATGGGTATTTTCTGATTGAGAACATATTCAAATCATTGCAATCAGTGATTGGTTTCTTTAAAGCTAGATTGAAGGCAGATTCTACCAGCTGAACTTGTTAAAATATGCTGCGTTCAGTTGAGTTGTATCATAAACTATAACAAGCAGAGGCTCCACTTTGAGTGAAGAAGGATATAATGTAATAGCAATGATACTGGAGGGACAGGCCTCAATCATGTTAGAAAACCAATTCTAAGAAATGCTGTAGATAAGATTTCCATAAAATTGTACACCTACACCCAAAAAATTATAAGTTCAAGCAACCGCAAAACGGAACTATACTAAACATAGCTGGATGGTCAAAACCAAAATTAGCCTAATCAATGACGTGAAAAAAACACGTGGCGTTGAAACCGCGGAAATGCCGATTGAAACTGAAAAAAAAAAATCGGACAAAATGACTGGCCTTTCCATAGCATTATTTCATTTGAAAAGAATTCAAACCCGTACTGAGAAATGACAAGTGATATCTCGCATTATTTTTGTATGCAAGGTGCAAAGCGTAACCAAACATGCCCTAAATTTTCGCAATCCAAAAACACTGGCTTACAGACATTTACGACAAAAATGTACAGAACACCGATTGGCTCTTCCGTAATTATCTTGCAAATGAAATACAGTTTTTTGGAGCTAGATAACAAAATTTTTTATGCTTTTTAGAGCAAATTTTTTTAGCTGCAGTGTTAAAGTTTGCAAACAGAATGAAGCTCTTACTTTTGTTTGCCTTGGTTCTCGCCGTTTCAGCACAAGGTACGTACAAATATTTGCTTTACTTCCTCCGCAATCGTTCAGAGATTAAACACTGGAATTTTCCAAAAAGATTAGAAGATTGCAAACGAAAAATTAAAAAAAAAAAGTTAATATTTAATTAAACAGCTTAGTAACACCTCGCACTTTTGCAAAATCCAGCCAGTTTTTAACATTGGTTTCCTTTGTTTATAATGACTAATTTGGCTATCCGCTACCGAGAACCGACATATAAGTCATCACTTTAATAAATTTGAGTTCCTTTCATTTTTTCGTATTTTTAACTGGTTGATAGATATTGGAAGGAACAGCAGTTTGCACTTTTGGTACCAATTTTTCTTTTAAAAGAAATACCAAGGCATGTTAAAATTAAAATAACAATTACAGTTTTAGGAAAATTTTGCAACCTGTTCCACCCCGTAAACTAGCAAAAATCAAATCTTCAATATACTCGCGGTATTACGCCGAAGCGCTTGATAAGCTTGACAAAAACTGACCGTTTGTTATGATACTGTGAAGCCGCAAACTTCAAGTATCAGCAGCAATCCAAGTCTTACAGTAGAAAATGTTTATAAATTTGTTGTGCATTTCAGAGTCATGCCCTGGTAACCAAGTCTATTCAACTTGCGGTGGATGCATCACCAGGTGTGATGAAAGATCTCAACTAAAGGCCTGCCCGTTAATTTGTCAGCAGGGTTGTACATGTCCACCAAATACTTTCCTGACTGGAGATGATATGTGCGTTAGTGCAGATCGATGCCCGAGCGTTCAAGAAGCCGACGACGATGTTGAAGAAGGTAAGTAGTTAATTTGGTCTAATTCCAAGAATCGAATATACAGTAGTTAAAGCGATTTTTCACAACTTTTTAAAGCTTTTGACTTTTTTTTATAAATTTAAAACAGTGGTTTTTACTTCACCCTCTTTTAGCAATAATTCTTTACTCTTCCCAGAACTATATTTTTGATAGAATTATTTGTGCAGTAATGAGACACTGGACGAAGTTTCGCATTAATTTACATCACAGTTTTGTTTCAATAGCCTGCATAACCAACAAATTTTAAGTCGCCTTCTCTTTCGCGATTTGTTTCCCCACTCGATAATAACCAACAACGAGAGCAAAACACGAAGCTTTGCAAAAATACAAGAAGGTTAATCATGATAACAGACTTCGCAGAAATTTAATTGTTAAGACGTGAAGGCTATTGCTAAATTCGACTCTAAAATTGTTCCGTAAATATCACAAACTGGGTCAAACTCTAGTTCATGTGGATCAATCAATTGACATTTACGCTATTAAAGTGATGTATATAATTATTCGGCACTTATACACTTTCCCGCGATTATGTTTGCTATTCTTTAAATTGCGTGCGTTAGGAAATCTTATCCGTTGCATTAAATCAAGTTTTCAATCTACCATTTTGCATAAATGTTTATATGAAAACTCAGCTTCCCAAAATTAAGTTTTAACTAGGGCGATTTTAGGTCACAAAAGTTACTTTTTTTTTGCTGGCTCCAATTAACACAAAAAGCGTGGAACTAAAATTTCACGGGTGTGGGGCCAATATTGAAGGAGTTGTAAAGTTACGAAAAGTTACTTTTTGTGTTTTTAGGTTACATTTAATTTTTTATGTGACAAAGTTTTTTGTGCTATTTTTTGCCAATTTTCGTTTTTTTAATCTTTTCTTGCTGCAATTGGAATGGATTTACAATCTGCCTAATGCATTAAGGTGGTTATATACTACTGTAAACATAAAGCTCTACATCATCCAGTAATGCAATGGCATCTTTGTGATGTCAACACTTCGAATTTTCGATCAGCAAAAAGTGTGCTAAAATGAGTATTTTTACGTGAAAATCGTAAAAATCCGTTGGCAGGTACAGTAGGAGCGGAGCACCAATTAAGCCCCTTAAACTTCGGTGGCTCACCGGTTTTCACCAATTCTTTTGCCAAATCGTGGGTGCGCCACTGGTATGGAGCAACTGTAATTGCATTGCATAAGCTTTTTGAAAAAACGATATGATGGATATTACTAAAATGAGTCGTCAAAAAGTCGCTCCTGCTGTATATTGCTTGCTTCAAAGATACCAACCAACTACGGCTGCTGCAGAACGCAGTTTTTCCATGCTGAATAAGCTACTTGCCATAGACAAAAACTTTTTACCGAAGAATGTTAAGCACGATATGTGCGTGCACTATAATTTGGGCACTAACCACTAATTGAGACTATTTTATTGCTTTTTAGCATAGACTGCAGTTATTTTTCATTTTGTGCTGTTTTTTATATAAATTCACTTTTTGGTTACTTTTTTGCAAAAATTAAGTCACGTTTTTAAGTTTTTTAGGTCACAAAAAAATCGCCCAAGTTTTACCTTATTTGTGTTTAAGAAAAAAAGTTATTGCTTATAATGCTTATAAGCTAGATAAATAACATGTTCTTGGTGCATAATGAAACGAATGTACGGCTTGATAGAAGAGTATTTTTTATGGTATTCGTTCTTGTGTATTTTGGTTGTTTGTCCGGGTAAGCAAGTCTTTTTAACTTGTACCGGATGCTTTGCAACCTGCGCAGAAAGATCCCGGCCGAAGGCCTGTACTCTGCAATGCCGACGCCAGTGTAAGCTACTTACTTGTCCGCCTAATACATACCTAAACGGAGACATGTGCGTAACTGCTGATCGTTACCCAGCAACTGATGAAGATACGAACCATTTTCCGCAGTCGGGACTACATACTTTAAGAACGAACAGTTTAGGAGTTAAAAGCTTCTCACGGGCACTTTATTATGTATAAAAGCAATTTTGTCAGCTGTTCATGCGTTTTTTAGTTGTATGCCCTGGCAATCAAGTCTATTCAACTTGCGCTGGATGCATAAACAGGTGCGATGAAAGATCTGGACCGAAGGTCTGCACGCTCAATTGTCGACAGGGTTGTACCTGTCCACCAAATACTTTCCTTAATGGAGACATGTGTGTTAGTGCTGATCGATGTCCTAGAACTTCCGAAGGTAAAAAAGGATTTTTCGATAAAATTATGCGTAGTCTGTTGTATAGGGGCAATTTGCATTAGTGGCAAAGCCTATGCTTGAAAATCCATTTACAGTATTACCACAGCTTTCTTTTCTTTTTTTTTATTTCAAGCCACTTAATTGCAGCTTAGGATTTTTGTGGTAGTGAAGTACATGCATCATGGAGATGACCTAGTTGAGCATCGTACCCGCGAAGCCAGCTGCGGAGCCCAATGCACCAACCACTCGGCCAACTCATGTGCTATTACAATAGCTTTCTTTCAATGAAATGCCTTGCTTGGTGCTTATGAGCCATCTAGTGAAAAAATGTATCGTTTATTGTTTAAGTACTCTTGTCCTCCATATACATACAACTAATTAGTATGCTACAGCAATCTTTCGACTTTGGTGTGTTTCAAACAATTGCGTGTGTGTTTTTTTGAAAAAAAAAAAAGCAAGCTGTCATTTGCAGTTGTATGTCCTGGTAATCAAGTCTATTCTGATTGCGCCGGTTGCATTACAACTTGCGAAGAAAGATCTCAACCAAAGGTCTGTACCATGCAATGTCGACAGGAATGCACGTGCCCACCCAATACGTTCCTAAATGGAGACATGTGTGTAACTGCTGATCAATGCCCTAGTACTGGAAGCGGTAAGATGACAATTTATAATTCAATCATTTGAAGAAGCGGTAAGAATGAATAGAATGCAAGCCAATATAACAATATTTACTTCAGTAGATTGCGATTTTGTTTAATGACATAATTCAGGGTGGACCAACTGCAGGCCCGCGGACCAATTTTGCCCCGCGAAGTAATTTTCTTGGCCCGCAATGAGTTACGGTGGTTTGCACGTTTAGGTTTAAAAATATTTACTTAATCTTTTTTTTGTAGTTTTTGACTGCGTTTATGTTTTTGTTTTATACATTTGATTCTGAACTCATGAGGTGTTTTCTTTTTCAAATTGCAACAGATTACTTATCACTTTGTTGCAATTGTAGGAGCCAAAGAGCAGGTCCACGTCGATAGCAAGGATGACGAGCCGGGTACAACAGGCAAAATGATAAAACACTCGACTTCCACACGCTTGCTTAAAACTCTCGGACGTATAGTGTTTCACGATTGTTTTTAATTGCCTAACCTTACACTTACAGTAGTGAAAAGATAGCGACAGCTATTTTGTGCGGTTGATGGTTATATGCTATATTTCATACAAAGCAAGCTTATCTACGCCAGATGACCGAGTTGTCAGCGTTCGCGCCTTTGAAGCGGAAGTTTGGAGTTCAAATTTTAGGTCGGTCAAAGCGGACACAGCGTTGCCAACGACTCACCACCGCTGCGCCATTTCTTCGAAAAAAGCTGCGTTGCTAGGCCGCTTATTCGTTAAACGCCTAAAACGGCGAGTATAACTAAGATTTGATTTTTACTTGATAAATTTGATCTTCTTCGCAAAATGCCGAATTAACGTCAATAGCAGTAATTCATTCTATTTCTGGCTTGCTAGAGAATATTCACAACAACAAGTCAGAAAAAGGACACAGCAACAAAGCGACGCACGTTAACTCACGCTGGAGTTAAAATTTAAATAAACGAACAACAAATTTTAGATTGATTTTTCGTTGTAACAAATAATTACGTTGATCTACTAGCAAGTAGCAACATCTTCTATTAAACATTGGCCCGCGCATTAAGTAAACAGCTTTTTATGGCCCGCCGTATAATTTTGGACCACGTTGACATTATTAACTAAAATTCATGTCTGGGAATAAGGGAATAATGCAAATAAAGCAGCAGCGGTGAAACGGCACGAAAATAATGCAATAAAAGTTAAACAGCCAAAAAAAAATTAAAATAGGGTTGCCTCATTTTTCAGGCGATTGGTTTTACGAAAAACATGCCTTTTAGTTTAACGTAAAACTGCCAAGATACACTCAAAATGGGCCATGCCATAAAACCATGTTTTGTTTTTCAAGCTGGCACAAATTGTCGCGCCGGGATGAAGTTGGGGAGCCCGATCAATCAAAATACTCAGGTCGATGTTACATGTAACGCAACAGATGCTTGCTCCATTGTTACAGCCACTATATCCATGGGAGGAATAAACGGTATGTTGCAAAGGATTAGTGGTGATGACTTGAATTCTAAATTTTTAAGCTCCTGCTGCTGTCGCATTCATTTGTATTTCATTAATTTTTTAATGGATTTTGTTGCAGCTGATATGGAAGTTGGTCAGTGTTTGCCTGCAAGTGATTGTCCACTGGTGACGTGCGCTTCAATAAAGACTTACCTGCCTGAATCAATCAGGAGTTCTATGACCGAGTGCCAAACCGACTGTGTCAGCAGTGCTGTAGTACACCCGCCAGTGGTCGGCCCTCCTCCTTCTGGTGAGTGCCTGGGCAGTTAAGTCATTCCTCATTCATATGTTTGAAGGTCCCCACGATCAATAGCAATCATTTTTTTAACGAAACATTTGAATATGAACCATGGTAAACAATACAACATAATTTGGCGTAGTGAGTGATTTTTTATTGAGTTCTGAAATTTGCGTGGCTGCATATGACAATATCAGGTTCCGACAAATTTTTCGTTCGATGGTTTTCATAGGAATTAATTTGTATTCAACGTGGTCTTTCAAGTTAGGTGTACTGCATGATGGCCTGATCAGCGTGTTACTTCTTTGAAACGTCCAATTTCATGTGATAACGCCGTTAACAAATTGATTTGAGACAAAGTGAGAGTAGGCTAACCTTATAACGTTTTAATGGAAAGCTGCTTCACAGCGTGTATTGGCCCGATATGGAATTCCGAACTACGTGATAATTGGAATGGTATATTGATTGGAAAACAGACCAAACCGATGCCGAAATTTGAATTAATTATGAAAAAAGTAAAGAAAGGATATAAGTCTGGAAGGACTTACAAATGTAAGTTATTACGAAGAAAGTGCGGTATACTTAATTTTATCGGCTCCAGAACCGACACTCAGAGAACTTTTAATTGTAACAAAAATGCTCAGAGCAATGAAGGCTTTGCCGAAGTGTATCCAGTCGAGTTATGCGGCTATAAGAATGTTTTTCAAGCTTATAAATCAATGTAAAAATCTTCAATCAATGGATTGAAGTTGAATGCAAACCCACCAACATCTTTGTTTGCATTACAGCATGCGAAGAAAGGCTAAATCAAACGTAATCAATAATTTTTTAAATTGCGTTCGATTTACCGTAGCTTAAGATCCTGGTAAGTTGGATTCAAGTTCAATTTATTGAGAAACGTGCTTAGATCAGACACCTTTCTCAAGTTACGTTATCGCACAACGTCCGAGGGCTTTTCTCCTTTCTCTAAAAAGATTTACGGAGCACGTAGCCCCGGAACCAAACATTTTTGATGGAACCGGAGCTGGAGCGCTTATTCGCGTTTGTTGTGGAGCTGGAGCGAAACCACAAAGAAAGCACTAGCTCCAACTCCGCATGATTAAAAGTTAAAAAAAAAAAAGCCTGAAAATTTTTTTCCTAGAACTGTTTTTTAATTTTATCATTTTCACAACCATTTTTTATGAAATTCCTTTCAGCTGTGTACAGCCTTGCTTACACTGCTGATCATGACAGCTGAATCTATGTTGTCGAAATGTTCAACTTTGAGATTTACTGTGGCTTCAGTTTTCTTCTTTATCAAACTATTTGTGAAGTGCCAAGAATTAACAAATGAAATGAAATGAAATCTTGTGTGGTTTTATGGCGCTTTATAGCTACTGAGGTCCTTTAGCGCCAGGACTAAGTTTTGTGAAGAATTCACTGACGTATTTTATTCTTTGTTCATTTCATCCTCCGCGCTTCACTTAATTGCTGAGCGTTTAGCAAGTGTAACAGCAGATACCAGTTTTAAAGTCTTTGGTTTGACCCGACTGAGAATAGAACCCAGTCTACCAGCTTCCAAGGCGAACACTCTTACCACTAGGCCATGGCGCTAGCAGAGATTAGTTTGCCTCGCATGGAAACTTCGGTACCTTAATTCTTGTTGGGCAAAAATGACATTTGTGCTATCATTATAACGAAATTGTGACGACTTAACAAACAATACATAGCGATGCTTGACGGGCTACTACAGTATTACTTTATTAGTACATACGCATGGGCGCCCGCAGAGGGAAGGCAGAAAAGGGCACTTGCCATACCCGGATTTTGAGTGAGAAATGCACCACTGCGCCGTAATTTAATGCGTTTGTGTTGATTATAATGCGCAACAAAATTTGATGTTAAGTAAAAGAAGGCGAATTAGTATGCCCGTAGATGCCTGTGTAGTGCACCGAGAGCAAAGCGGCACTTGGTCGTCCTGATTTTGAATCAGAAGTGTGCAATCTCACCGTAGTTTTAATAGGTTTGATTTTTGTTGTAATGTGCCTCAAAATTTTATCTTAAAGCCAAAGGAGCTGAAACCGGTACTTTAAGAAAAATAGCAGGAACTTTTGAGTGACATCTTGTAGATCGCCAAAAACAGTAAAGAATAAAAGTTGAAAAAATTTGGGAAGCCAAGACCAAATTTTTAGAGGTAAAATGTGTTATTTAAAATATTTGGACAAGACAGACGGCGACTGCATTTTCTGTTTCAAGAGGAAAGCTGCTCGTAGGCAAGCTGAACCCAGAATAATGTGCAGTGAGGCTTAAACCAGTGGCGTAGCTAGAGTTTCTGCCGCCGGGGGCGGTTCAAGAAATTGCCGCCCCCAAATGCAGTGGTGCACCCAGGATTTGGCAAAAGAAGGGTAATAACCGGGGATCTGGGGGCGAAGCCCCTAGCCGCCAACCAATTTTTGCGGTTTTCACATAAAAAACACTCATTTTAGCACAATTTTATAACGAAAAAGGGCACGCAGTGAGTGCAGTCACTATATTAGACAATGCAAAAACATTTTCGCAGCTTATGTCTAAAAGCAGAAGCTTGGCTAAAATAAGTTGAAGGAGGCTGCAACTATTATTTGTTTGAGAAATTATAGACTGAAAGTTAGGTTTTAGCACCTTATTACAGAGCCAAAGGGGGGGGGACCATGGCCCCCTGTGCGTGCGCCCACGTCACTTGCGTAGCACTGCCTAGTGTCTATACTGCATTCGCACGCTGAGTGCGAGCGATTCAAATTAATTATGCAAATACGAAGAAGAAAACAGTACGCAATTGTGACATGATACACATTAAAATCAAATCTTTTTTATACTCGCGGGAATACACCAAAGCGTAAACGAGATGGCGGGGCTCATTTCCGCAACTTTGCGCCTGGGCACTGGCTAACACAGTAAGATGATTTACGATTAGCAAATAAGCGATATAGCCAAGTAATGGTTGTTCAAAATGATTAAGAAAAATTATTACGTAAAGCTTATCCAAAATGCCGCCCGGGGCGGACCGCGCCCACCCCCCCCCCCCCCCCTTGTTACGCCACTGGCTTAAACATACTATCTTAACCTTTTTTATTTACTCCTGAGTGATGAGGTTGCGCTGCTGAAAACTTGAAAAAGCATTTTTATTTTTCGGGACGTTCCTATTTGCGGACTTCATGTTTTGCTCATCACAAAGCGGAAGGATTTTTTTTACGTAAGCGTGATCCCAAAAGTAGGCTATAGCCGTTTAGGTGGTATTTAAGAATGAAAGCTTTCTTCCTACTCAAAGCGATGAAAGTTTCTTATTCAGCATATAAATAAATATATAATAAATAACTGAGGTTATTTTCAAATTATATTGAACTGAAAATTCAACAGTAATTGAGGGAGACTGCGAAGTGAGCTAGCGCTCTTCGAGTCAGCAGCCACCCGTTATTTATGTCAACTGCGATGGTTCCAGCCGCGAATCGAACCCGTCACGTAGAATCTGTCACCTCCGCGCGGTACTCCATGCCAAAATTAAAAACGAAAGCATAACATCATAACGCGTGCAAAGCGCGCGAAAATACGAACGCCTAATTACAGCACGTACGTGTTTCATTATGACAACATAATACGTACAAGTTTAATTAAAGTAAACAATCGAAACAATACAGTGTGCGTGCTGCCGAGTGTACATGCACGTTCTGAATTTCCACATCATTGGTGGGGCACTTTACCACATGCTATTTAAGGAGTTGTATTTGTAACTCACTATACCGCATCGTGTCAGCGCGTAAGAACGAGTTAACCAACCAATGCGGAAAATTTAGCGGGCCGCAAGTGGCCCGCAGGTTTGACGCCCTGTGCGTTAAATGTTTTCATTTATCAGTGTTCAAGTTCGCGTCTTGTTCATGCAGTAATTTATTAACATTTCGTTGGTTCGCAAAAAAATATTTTACGCTCACCATAATCGTGCCTACTGCTGACTGAAAACGTAGCAAGCTGATATTTTCCGGCCCTGCCAGGGGCAGATTCAAATTTTTTTGTAAAGGAAGGGGGCATTAAATCGAAAAAAAATCTTATATCAAATTTAGGGAGTCACGACCATGCCTACTATTCCCTTCCTCTTCAATTTTCATTATTTCTTGCATGCTACAACGTTAATCGTTTTGTTGCTTTTTCCCTTTTCTGTGTCCCTTTGCAGTTGAATTCTCATGATGTTAACTGTTGTGCTATATTTATTCTGACGTTACACAACTAAAAGACACTTCTACAACTAGGCTACTGCGACCACCACTTATCTTGCTGTGGGTGCAGGAGAAGAATGGAAGGACTAATGTATAAATATTTAGAACTTAAAGCTTGGTAGGGGTGAGGTCCTTCACTCCCTGGATCTGCCAATGCTGTTTTACGATAGGCAAACAACGATTCAATGGAGCCGGAGCTGTAGCCGTCTTAAAAATTATCAGCTGTTGTGCAAATTGATTCATGACTTAACTTTAATATTTGAATGAATATTATAAAGCGTTTAATTTAATCAGCCTCATATTTTTTTAAAGTTTTGATTCGTTTCCGAAAATCCAAAAGAAAACCACAATTGAAATTCAACGGCTTTGTGGCTTATCTTATGTCAAATTCTACCAACTGCGAATGCAAAGAAGCAGGCGCCCCTATGTGCCCAGTGGGAAAATTCCTCACTTCTCGAAAACGAATTGCGGGTGCACCAGTTGTACAAGCAGGATGTGACCAGCCTCTTGTCATGGATTACCCAGCTGCCAACTCCGCTAAAGTACTTGGGGAATGGGTTGCTCCAAGATGCACAGATGCTGATGTGATAATGAGGTGAAAAATTTTTACAAACTTTCGATAAAATGTTGTTTGCTGTTGTAAAGACACTCGCTCTGAATCGACTGACTTTGTCTCCATGGTTAATTCGTTCATTAATTCTTTACATGGCTATAATCTACTGTACTTAGACCTAGCAAGAAAAATTAGCAAATTTTAGGAATCCTGCGATACGTTTTGCTTTTATTTAAAAGTTATTTTGCACGCACGCATGTAATGACCAGTGCTTGTGTGAAATTGAGATATCATGCGCTGTGGTCTATAGTGAAATACTATGTTACGGAAGCATGCGATAATCTTATAGAATAGAAGTTTTTAAAAGATTATCAATCATTTTGATCGTTTCTATTCAAAAAAGGATAGTTTCTAAACCAATTTTGTTTATGTTACAAGATTAAGATCTTGTTTTACAGAGTGGTTGTACGAGGAACTGACGGAATACTTTATCAAGACAACGCTGAACTGGACATGAGTCAGCAATTTCTTACCAAAGTCATCAAACCTAAAGCGAAAAAGGCAAAGAAACCCAAAAGACCGAAAAAGCCTAAGAAGAACCGCAGAGAATAAGCGAGAAGAAATAAATGCTACGATGAGTGATTTTGAAATAAGACTTAATTTAGTCATTCACCTTACGACATGACCACAAAAGTAATTGATTGGCTTGTTTTCCATTAGCTTGTTGTTGTGCGTGCTCCAGTAATCTTGCATTTATTGTGATGTTGTTTAAGTTAGGCTAATACTTTCTAAAAAAGTGCTGGAGAATAAAATCGTCCATCAACTTTAACTCTAAAGTACATGATTTTCCCGCTGATCACAGTTTACTGTTATAGGCTATACCAAGTACAATCTGATTTTGAAACTCAGTCACATTTTGTATGTTTTGCTTTGATTTATAGGATATTTTTGAAGACATTGTGATCTGCTCATACTCATTACATTGATGTCATTGGCTGAGTCTTGCTTCTTGTTAAGAATCGATGAGGTCACGACCTTTTAATAAAACCATTACCGCTTTCGCATGAAAATCGAATTCGTTTTTCCTGCAATTGCATACCGTGCTGACAGCAAGGGGTTACTACGGTACGGTTCAGTACGGAATTACGGTACGGTTAAATTTTGGCAAAAAGTACGATACCAGTTTTTTTGTCTTATATTTATCCTCCTATCAAGAGAAAGCAATCAAAGCGCTATAACGAGCTCGCTTATGAGTTGCCATCCATCTGTCTACCACACCAAGATGGATAATCCCGCTAAGTGCCTTTCCCAACAGCACAACAAGTAAATTTGCCGGCTTGTTCTCCACACTGTTTCTTTAATGCTGAACGTCAAGCAGGGAAGCTGTGAATAGGCTACCAATTTTAAAGTTATTGGTTAGACCCGACTCGGAATCAAACCCAAGTCTCAACTCCAGAGGCGGGCGCTCTTACCACTCGGCCATCCCAGCTTGTAATTACGTACGGAATTTTCAGAAAAAGTGCGGTACGGCACGGATATACGGTATTATATTTTTCGTAACTTTCCGTATTCCAGTAATGCACGCTTTGCATTTTTGCTTCCAAGTACTGGCGTACATAAACAAGTTCATGAAACTCAAAAATAGGGTGAGTTTGTTATTCCACTTGGTACTTACAAAAACTTCTTTTAATTCAGATGCATATGTTGATTTATTGCAATTGTACGCGCCGTGAATTAACCCGTTCTAGCTAATTGCATCAAACGTCCATTAGCACTGTGTCAATCCTAACTTTCAGCTCCAAGTCTGAAATTTTGTATTTATTTAATCCAATCAAACCATTGCTCAGTTAAATTCAACAAATCTACATTGAACGAATGGTAGAAATTTTGCAAAATTGTCTTCGACCTTTCGGAAATCGTAGAAGTGACTATATCATCATTATTCAAAATCCGAGTGCGGCCTTTACTTGCACCCATGCAAGTTTTATGCCGCGGTATCGTTGTATTTAAGCAATAAAATCCGGTTTCTGGATTAATAAAAAACTTTTTTTCCTTCAAAAACTGAGAAATTTGCAAAAATCTTTGCACTTTTTCCATCACCAGCCAAGGTTTGCTAATTAATAAGTCACCATCAATAATTAAAATATCTTCCTTTGGAAAAATTTCGAACCATCTTCGCAAATGATAAGAGTAGATTCCAGTAAGAAAGTGCTTCCATTGGTTGTGAAAAATTTTGTAACTTGAATCGTTGTAGTTTTCTAATTTTGCTAATCCATCGTTTTGAAGAAAGCGTTTGAATTCTGGTAATTTCTCCTCAACCTTCTCATCGAATGTGATTGGTTTCTCATTCTGAAACAATTGCATTCATACTTTACCGTTTTGGACGCAGCATGCTGCCTTTGTCACACATAATATACTTTCTGTTTGGTTACAAACGTGTGAAAAAGCTCGAAAGTTCAAGGCGATCGGACATCTAACGCCTTTTTAATCAGCCTAATTCACATTTTAGGCACATAATCGTAAGACGTGAGTTCACAAAAAACAGGTACATGCAAATAAATCAACGTATCGGTTACAGGTTATGAACTTCGAAGTAACTAGCATTGAGTAACTATATTTTAAAAAAATACGCACAGTAGCCCACGGTTACAATTTCGAAGAGTCAAAACTCTCGAAGTACCCATATTAGAAACAAGCATAAGGGTATGGATAGACCTTGTAACTAGCAGTCGCTTTTTAATTATACTGTCAACATTATACTCCATTCCACTAAATCAGGGGTCTTCAACCTTTTTTACACAAACGCCCTTTTCGGAAAGTGTGGGTCCAAATTGCCCCCACAAAGCCTTCACGTCCTTTGAGCTACTATTTTTCTCACTAAAAACAGGCGAAGACCAAAAAAAGGTCTCCATGCCCGCAGAGCTACTATTGCTCCCAATGAAGACAGGTGAAGACCAAAAAAAAAAAGTTTTCACGTCCGTTGATCCACTTTCTCGACAGTTCATTGATATGTTGCCACTAAATCTGAATTCATTTCTATCACTTGTTCAGTTGTTAACAATATTGGCAAGTCTAATATTGCCCTGCTGAAAGGTACAATCGTCCCTTCTAAAGGTCGAAATCGCCCCCGTTGAAGAACCATGCACTAAATAAAATTGACCTACGGCTTTAATAAACCAGTATATCGACCGCCAAACTTTCAAAAATGACTAGCAATTACCCAAAACCGCATTGATACAACCATGTGCAAATCGTATGTTTGTATGGTGCTTAAGTGACTGGGCTCGCCATTAGTTCCCTTATTAGGCCTGCAATCTGCTGTTACGGTTCTAATCCTTAATCACAATTCCGCAAGACTCCACATCTCACTACCATGAATACATTATAGTAGCAGCTTCTGCGAGGCTAAAACTTTGACGTCAACCGAACTTGGTAAACAACTGGTCACGTGTCGGACTGCCCGTATGTCACAACACGTTCGAAATCGTAAGTGACCGCAGTTCAAAACCATTGGACGACTCTATTCACGAAGAAGTATCACGCCATAGCTGTCGAGACAAGTGTTTGACGAAGGAAGATAGATCTAGACAGCAGTGGCATCACGTGTTAGTTATGAAAAGGGGGAGGCGAGACCAGACTCTGTAACCATTACCGACTCGAATAAATAGTGATGTGCTAGCCCAGGATAAGTTAGTTCTCAGTCAAGTTTTTATTTTGTCTGGTTGTGTTAGTCTTGGACCGTTGCTTGTGTAGGTTTATAGGTTAGTGTTTCACTTGCGTAGTTTGGAATTATCAAGGTTTCTGATTTTAAGTAGTCTGGGGAGATTCGCTACAATAGGCCTGTAAATATTCTTTTAGATAGAGAGGGGGTACAAGCGACGTCGGGAGAGTTAAGTTTTTGTGTTGACTATGTGTACTTGACCATAAAATTCTATTTGAATAAGAGAATTGCATATTTTATTTGTATAAGGGTACCGATTTGTATAACGAGTGATAACACTGATTGAAATAATGGTAATTGCAATAAATTATGATTTGATGAATCAATGGATTTCAATTATGCTTTCCTTCATGAGGATCTTCAGGAGCCGAATTACGTCAAATAGGAATTGCGTCGCTTCTTAAATTACAAGCAGGTTAAAAAGGAAAGTGAAGAACAGGATACCGGTACTTATAACGACAAGAAACAAACCTAGCCCTCCCACGAGTTTCCTGGGTGGCGGACATGCTTAACCAGCCTAGGAAAAACTTGTATGTGGCTTACTTACCGCTAGGCTGACTCCTGGATCAAAGCCAGTGACAGTACAGGAGACGCAGACGCTACCATTGGACATGCATTGTGACTTCGCACCTGGGTTCAATCGTAAAATTGAACACTGTTTACAAGTCAATTTCCACTACATGCAGTAATACGAAATAGAATACAATGGAAAAGGTCCAGCTCGCTTGTGTTCAACCATATCTGTAAATCTATCAGACGAAAGAATATTGTGACATCGGTTAGCGTTAAAAAAAAAGCAAACTGTCGTTAGTCGAAAAAAAAAAAAGAACTCAGACTGCGCTGATATTACAAAGATTAAGAGAGAATAGGCAAAAGTTTTGGTTAAATGTAGCTGACGCGTGTGCCTGTGATATTGCAGGGTGTCCCGAACACCTTGAACTTCTGGAGAATACGCCCCTGGAAAACGCAATATCATAGATGGTGATTAAAATACCAGCAGTGACACGTATATTTTTGCAGCTGCAGCGTGGAATAGTTGAAAAAGATCGCTTTAATGAGTAAAATATTTTTTTTGTCTTTTGAAAAAGTATATGAACGTTTGTTTGTTTGTCTGGCCTAAAAATACAACCTGGTTAGAATCTTGAAGACCCTCAAAGCATAGATGACTTCCGTCAGAGTAACCCATGGCGGTAATGCCGTAGGAGAGTTTATCTTCTAATGCTAATGCAGGAGCGGCATCTGTGTGTATTGCAGGTGTACGCACCTACCATAGAATCACAGTACGAGCTTTTCTGGAGAAAGTTAAAGTTGCATGGGGAAAAGCAACTTGATCAGAGTACTTTATTTTTTTGGACAACTTCAATGCACATGCAGGTATCGACAATGCAACCTGGAAAGGTATTATGGGGGAAACTTGGTGACCCTAACATTAACATGAACGGAAAGTGTTTATTTAGTTCTGTGTGCATAATAAACCCCCTTTTTTCAGCACAAAAAAACTCTTAAGTACACCTTCTACAGAGTCTTTGGGACAACGCTACCTGATTGATTCTACGTTTCGGTGGACTTGTTTTCCTCTGTGTCTATAGTTTGCGTTACAAGAGGTACTTAGTTGTCAACTGATTATTACCTGGTTATGTGCATTTAAACTTCGAAACCCCTGAGCAAACAAAAGTCTTTTTCATCACGAATCGAATCAAGTGGAATCATTGGCAAACAAAGAGGTAGAACTGCATTTGCAGACAACATTGCATCAGTTCAAAGAACTTCAGACCTCTCCTAAAGAAATTGAAACTGAGTGCTGTCTATTTCGAACAGCGGTCATTGCGTCCGCTACTGACTGTTGCGGACGTAAGCATGTTGGAGCGACAAAGAGTAGAGAGAAAATGATTTCTTGACGGAACCAAGAAGTTAAAGAAGCTATTTGTACGAAAGAAGTGGCCTGTAAGATCTGGCTTGCAAATAAGTCACAAGGTGCACTTCGTTCGCAGTTCACCGATTAACGCACGTAAGGCGGCAGCCACAAAAACTAAACTGCCAAGAGAAACGACCTGGAAGGAATTTGGAGAAGCGCTGGACGATGATTTCAAAATGGCAAATAAAGTATTCTGGCAGACTGTTCGTCGTTTGCACGGAAAAAGATTTCAAGCTGTTTTCTTTATTGCAGATTCAGATATGGTGCCATCCTGAAAGATCACGTTGCCATTTTGAATCGGTTGAAAGAATACTTTGGTGATCGTTTAACCCAGTTTGATGCCACACCGATACGAATTCACGAGGAACAGGTTGAGGAAGATATTTAGAAAACGGAAGCAGATGTAAATGCAATTATCAAATCATTGAAAACGGGGAAAGAACCTAGTGAAGTTGATATCAGACCTGCAATGCTAAAGGCAATGACCGTGTGTCGTGTTCGTTGGCTAACTCATGTTTGTCAGGAAGCTCGGAAGACTGATCAAGCACCAAAGCAATGGTAAACCGGACGTGTTATTTTCTGTTCATAAGAAAGGAGACCAGAGAAAATATATCAGTTATGGAGGCATCTATCTCATCAGTGTCCCGGATGAGGTCTATTTCAAGCAGAGTTTTCTTTAATGGAGTTGTCCGACTCTTTCTCATTTCTCTTTCTTTATTATAATAGTCACGCTTCAATACTAATAGATCAATTGTCTCGAAGAAACGTCGCAGTGTATTAATTACAGCAGCATAAGAATGCAGCAATCCAGTATTGTAGCTTGTAGCAGCATTATTTTTTTTTGTTAATTGGTTTGAAATCATAATATATGAAATGCATGAATGTGTTTTTAAGAAATTAGTGCCAACCAACTACCAAAACTTTGCTACCACGCTGAAGAAAAGCTAACTTATAGCCTACCCTAATATTTAGCCACTACTTTTCTTAGCGTATTCAGCAAAAAATGCTTAACGCAGGTACGCTAATAGGCAGTGGTGTAAAAGAAAGTAACGGTAGACTTCTAAGAAAGACTTCTAAGACAGTAGACGGTAGACTTCTAAGAAAGTAACGGTAGACGTAGCTTTTTCGATAACGAGTAGGCCTAGCATTTTCGAAAACGAGTATTTTTAGCATAAAATAACCCTACCCAAGCAGTTTTTACTGCAGATAGTAGTTTAGTTTCGAATTTTGGAAGCTTAATGCACATCACACAGCATTAATATTAGACGAGCGCGTCACGAAAAACTTCTAGGATACAACAGCTTTATTCAACGCTGTTCTGATGTTTTGTACCGCTAACCAATTGTTCAAATATTTGCATTGGTGGCTAAGCGAGTGTCATGCTTAAGGTCAAGGTGTGTTTACCGATACGCGGCAAGCGGCAACGCAATTACCTAATTTTTTGGTTTATTTCATTTTGACATTGAGCATAGGTGCGACAACGCGGCAAACACCGCGCGATATTAAGGAATTGTATGTGTACAATTTTTATCGCTTCAACGCCCCGTATCAAAAAAATGTTTGAGATAACCTTGATGACGGGAATGAGACAGTGGACCAGGGGTGGCCAACCAGCTAAAAGCCACATTTCTTTCTGAGTTTTAGCAAAGAGCCATATCATACATAAGCGCCGACGATTGCATTAACATCACCATACCTCTTATTGATACAACTACTTTTGCTTAGCTGGATTAGCAGTATGCCGGCCGATTAGTTTAATTGGTAACGACATCGCTATCGGTGGGGGCGGTCTGGGGCTCGTTGCCTGGGCCGGTGAAAGCGGACACAGTGTCGCCACCGCTGCGATGTTTTTTAGGACTTCGAAAGTGTGTTGCCCAGGCGCAAAGTTGCGGAGTTAGGCCCCACCACTCGTTACCAACCTCGATCATCGTAATTCTCTCAACAAAGTGATTATTATGTAATAATGCAGCTTATGTGTTGTCAAACACAACATGATTGCAGAACTAGGATGCTGATGGAAGAAACAAACCATGTGAAAAAGAGCCGCATCGAACTGGGAAAAAAGCCGCATGCGAGCCGCGAATTGGCCTCCCCAGCAATGGAAGTTTGATTGTTACGACATCAAGCAAATTTTATATCGTCGTAATCCCAGGCCAGTTTAGTTTGTGATGGTAGCCGCGCTGCCGCTTGCCGCGTATCGGTAAACACATCTTTACTGAAAATACTTAGGTCTAGCTAACATTATTTTGGGAAGAAAGTTCAAAATGGGTACCAGGATAACTTTTGGACGGGACCCATCGAACATGTTCAATTATTCAGACACTATCCAAAAAGACCCCTCTACTATTAAAATTTTATCATTTGCTTCATTTGAATAAACATTCGTTCGTTATCCGACTGCGGCAACAATTTTTAGGAGACATTTGCTAATAGAGTAAAGTGGTGCAAGACGCCCACTCGGTATAATACGCCCACGAGCTGTTTTTTAGCAACCACGTCATAATTGCTATACATTGGAAAGGAAAGCCATCCTGTTACTGAACATCTGCAAGAAATTAGGTAGCAGAACGTTGGGTACGTTAGTGTTAAAATTATAAAGTATATTTTAGGTGGCAAAATCATAATATATTAAAAATTTTAGGTATGGGTCAGTAAATTAGTTGATTGATTCTAGCAAAAAAGAAATAGTGAGCTGTTTTAAGCATTTGATATAGTTAGAATTGCACATAGATTGTGAAAAAACAAATGATTTTGAGATTATAGGTAAAACACCACCGGTGGGCGTTTTGGAATTTTGGGGTGGGCGTATTACCCTACCCCATGGGGTAAAACGCCCGATTTGATTTTTTTTTAACCTTGATAGATTAGCTAGAGTGTAAATTTTTTCAAAAATGACTGTTGGAATAGATAGCTCTGAATCCTAAGATCAACCAAACCAAAAATTAGAATAAAAAACCTTGTATTCTAGGAGAGAAAGCAAAAGTCGCTTACGGTGGGCTCGCTACCCCTCCTCGTTACTTAGTTATGCAGCGATAGGAAGATCACGACCTCTTTGACAAAAGGTTCCGTGGAGACGTTTGGGTGACATTTTTTAACTTCAAATAAGTTTACCGTTGGCATTTCAAATTTTTTCGTTTTGGTATAGGATAGTTTTATCACAAAATAGAGTCCAAAAAAATCAACTTTCATTATACTCGCGGTATTCTGCCGAAGTGTGTAACGACGAGTGGCGGGGCCCATTTCCGCCGCTTAGCGCCTAGCCCAGGCAACATAGCTTCGAAGTTCGAAGAAATACAATAGCGGTGGCGAGTCGCTGGCGATACTGCGTCCGATCTGACCGGCCCAGGGTGCGAACCCCAGACCTCCCGCACCGATAGCGATGTCGTTACAACTGAGATTAAGTCCAACAAACTGAAAAGCATTTGGCCTAATACCAGGGGTGCAAATCAATGTCGAGCATTGGGGGGATGATTCTGCAAAATTGAACATTTTTTGCCATTTTTCGAGATGGGGGGAAGATTTAGCGAATTGGACATCCCCGCGCGGTTGCCCAAGTTTTTGGCCACCACAGTGAAGTGCAATGAAGTGAAGACCAAAAAAAAGGTCATCACTTCCCAAATGACCAATTACTTGCCCAAAATGTAGTGAAGACCAAAAAAAAGTAATCTCGACCCGCTGATGGGGGGCATGAAAATATAAAGGGGGATGCAGCCGAATTATTGAGAGGATACATCCCCCCCATTCCCCATAGATTTGCACCCATGCCTAATACATTGTCCAACCGGTCGGAAGTAAGCTTGAGCAGGAAAATCTCGCCTTGATATCTTGTCACCGGTTCTTTTTTTGTAGAGCACAAAAGCATTGAAGCTTGCCAGCACAAATCCAGAGTGCTTTAAAAAACCGCAACGTGGCACCGACGGGTGCTTGCTGTGACCTAATACAGCCTGGCTATTCAATCAGTCTTGCCAATGGTCTTGTTGAAAAATTGTACCGTCTCCGGTTTTTTTTCCTCGGATACGCCAAACTCAACAAAAATATACAGAGAGCTAAAGATACAAATATTTTTATGAGGCTTGCACTGATACACGGCAAGAGTTGCCGTATCGCCTGCCTTCATGAGCATACTAGAATAACGTTGCTGTAAGCATTTTGCAAATGCAGGCAGCTCACGTCTAACTTTGTTCATAGTTCGTGTGAGCTCGAACATTCAGCTGCATCCGAACCAGAATCATCCTCAAAACATGTAGCAAAATAGGTTTTAACGCTATTACTGGTACCAGCAGTTTGTGTGTTATCTACAGAAGTAATGTTTTGTGGGGAATCAAATCGCTTTATTTGTTCATCGTCGCTCATCTCATCTGAGAAGCATAGTTCCAAATCAAGCTTTTCGCGTTTTTTATTTTCACTTTCCCCTCCAGAATTTTCCTCAGCTGTAGATGTTCGCTTAGCAATTAGTTGTTGCGTAGAAAAACGTTTTGGTTTAATAGACCTGATATATATTTAACTACGCTATTTTTTCGGAGTCAATACTTCACCTGTAGAGCCCCAATAGGTGATTTGCACTAATCGAACTGTCACACAATGGTTTATTCCAAAAAATTATGACCAACTTATTATGCTAAAAAATTTGTTTTTTTTGCATGAAGAAACAGAGTTTTACAGCTCAGATGGCCGAGTGGTATTGAGCGTCTGTCTCTTGAGCTGTAGACTCGGGTTTGATTCCGAGTCGGGTCAAACCAATGACTTCAAAACTGGTATTCACAGCTTCCCTGCTTGACGTTCAGCATTGAAGGGACAGTGCGGAGAACAAGCCGACAAGTTTACTTGTTGTGCCGTTGGGAATGGCACTTAGCGGGATTCCCCCATCGTGGTGTGGTAGACAGATGGCCGGCAACTCCTAAGCGAGCTCGTATAACGCATTGATCGCTTTCTCGTGATAGGAGGATAAATATGCAACTAAATATTAAAAAATAAAAAATCGGGCTCGGGCTTTCCTGGTCGGATTGGGTTCGGCCGAATTGGGGCTTGCATTTTGAAAAAATGTCGGACTTCAATCGGGCCGGACGCCAGAGCCAAATCGAGATTTTCAGTGAGCGATAGAGTTTTCACAATTGCTTGAATAAAGCCAAGAAAACACCATGTCGCATCTATCAGCTTGTGGATGGTGTGACTGTGAATGGGTGAAACTCTTTTTTTTTTCATTAAAATTGCTTCAAAATTTAAAGTGATATTTTTGATTTCGGGTTTAAAGCGGGCTCAAACTGGATTATAAATTATGATTCAGGTTTGGGTCAGGCTCAACATCTTCGGCCCGTTGACAACTATGTGAAAAAGTGTGCAGGCTACTCTTTGGGGAGGATTTGTGACCAGCACAGTATAGGCCCAATATCAACGGTTCTGCTTAAGTAAATAGGACTTTCATAGGCACTCAGCTTTCGGCGCCGAATGTCCACGGTACAGAATGCCCATAATAGCTCGTATTTGTCACTGATATATTGTAATATAGCCCGTTTCTTCTTCACAAATTCCTTCAAAATCTGAAGTAGCCTGATGCCTATTTATAGTGGCAACTGATAACTGAGAAATCTATAATAGCTGCTTTATGTGTTGAGCCTATCTTCTTGGAAACAATATGATGTCGTAAATAAAATACATTTATCTGATAGCACTGTAAAAAGACAATGTTCAAAAATGAGTTATAGAAGCGATGATGGTCTTATAAAGTATAGCTGTAAGTTCAGAAACAACAAGATTGCTACAGAAGTCATAATGACCGTTAAAGGCTGTTAACCTCTTTTAAAATATTTGTGGAAGCGATTTTCGGCTTGATACTCGGCATCAGAGTTTCTGCCTGTTATATCTAGGAAAACTAAAAAATATTACAGCAATGCGAGTTTTGTACAAAAAAATATTCCGCTTTAAAATTAGAAAACGGTCAGAATGACTGCACAGGCCGTTCTAGTGTTAACAGCTGCTGAAAAATTGATCCACTAAATTAACACATTCGTTTTAGGCAAGATGTTTATCAGAGGTATATAGGGATTTACAGGATAATAATTCATGAGATGTTTAAGAATTCTATGCTGTTCCGAAATAGAGCCTCGCAAAGTTTAACTGCAATCACATTAACAGAGATGCAAGCAAAGAATAACGAAAAAATTTTCGTTACGAAAAAGTAACGAAAAATAACGAAAAAATTTTTTGCTTTTACTTGTTTGGCCGTGTTTCATCAATAGAAGTAGAAGAGCGATAATTTTTGAAAGTACATTTGTTGAAACGTGTTATTTTCTAGCTTATTTCCTATTTGCTTAAATTTATTTTGACGGTAATGGTAAGTACACTATTATGCAGTTTTATATTTGATGAATGGATGCAGTTGACAAACCTTCCCTGCTTGACAAAAAAGCTACACGCTGTGTAATGCTACTCTGTGGCCCGAAAAAGCAAAATAAAAAATCAACATGTAAAACAACAAATCAGCAAGTAGTTTCACAGTAAAAGTTAAAAACCTTCAACACGCTGTTTCGCCGCAAGATTCGTCAGAAGGAAAGCTAAAGCCGTAGGTGCAATCTGACTCTAATCGAACACGTAGGCCAATAATACTTTCATGACACAATACTTACATGTATTTTTTCATTTTTGGTCTTATACATGGAAACATCCCAGGGAGCCAGCGTGTGTTGGTAATCAGAATATGCTCGTAAGGTTGGATCACAAACCGAAAGAATAAACTTGACGTTTTGATTTGTTTTCCTGTAAGTGTCTTTAATTCTTCTTGGCACTGTTTTCATGGTTAGATATTGTGGTGTCTTCTCGTAACCTATTTCGTCCGCGGTTCTTGGTGGAAACTTCGATCTGCAAAAAATGTTAAAATATCATTTTCATTTGAGAATCCCGAACCATTTTCTTTCCAACTAGAAAGATCACAATGGCGCGAGTACAGACACGCGAAATAAATGCCCTAAGAAAGAACAACCAAACAACTGCTGTATTAACATCGAAAATCTACAGAAAAGGCTGTTCCGTATAGCTGTTGGCAGGATTACGTCCTAGAACGTCGAAACGCTTGGAAACGCCAACTTGTGTTGCCCGTCGCCTTTACGGTAATAAGCAAGTCTTAGAAACAAATGGAACAAAATACTATTTTTGGCATACTAACCTACGATTACAAACTGCTGATAATGAGAATTGCATTACTTCGTAGTCAAAGCGTTTTGATTGGTGCATGTTAAAAGTTGATCACTGAAAATATGTAGTGCGAAATCTGCTAATTAGTTACATAAATAACTCTCTTACGCAGACTCTTCCGCTTTTTCATCTCACATAACATTACAAAAAGAGAAGTCGTGACAATAATTACTAGGGCGATTTTTGGTTAAAAAAGTTACTTTTTTTTTGCTAGTTCCAATTAACGTAAAAAGCGTTTAACCAAAATTTCACATCTATAGGGTCAGTCTTTAAAAAGTTATAAGGTTACAAAAAGTTACTTTTTGTCTTTTAGATTACATTTTGGTTTTCGTGCTTTTTGGCATAATTTTTCTAGTTTTTTGTCTTGGATTGATGCAAGAAAGATAAATTTACAATCTACAAACACTAAGGTGCCTCTTTGGTGCCAGCCAACAACTGCTTCTGTGGAAAGAAGTTTTTCTATGCTTAACAAATTACTTGCAAAGGACAGAAACTTTTTACCACAAAATGTAAAACACTACATGTGTGTTCACTATAACTTAAGCACGAGGTAGAACTGGGCCTTCTTCACGTTTTTTCATGTTTGGCTACAACTATTTTCGTTTTACTATTATTCGTTTGATAAAGTTACTTTTTGGTTACTTTTTTACAAAAATATAGTTACATTTTTAAATTTTTTAGGTTACAAAAAAATCGCCTTAGTAATTACTATTGAAAAACAAACAAACAAACAAAAACACGAAGCTATTTCTGTAACAGTATTCCGAGACAGGCACAAGACTAAACTTTAAAGAAGTTGGAATTTCGTAAATGCAGCAAGTTTACGCATTACTCCGACTGTATTTGCGTTCTTTTTTTTACCTAAAAGGAAATATCCAGGAGAGAGCTAACGGCCCCTTCATGGCTGCCAGCAGGGCCAGTGCGAGGAACTGCGGGGCCAAATTAGAAATCTGATGGCGGGGCCCCTACTCTTCATAGTAACTGTATGGAAGTTTATACTTCTAAAAAAAGCATACTTACCAACCAAAAGAAAATAGACATTTATTATTAGCTGTAAAACAGATTTGAGGTAATGTGGATGCTTTGATTCAGAGCCGACACCAGAGGAGTCGGCTTAAGGGGCAATCGTTTATCAGGGGGCAGGGGCAAAAATTGGATATATTTTGTAAATGACAAAAACGCTTCATTGCTATTTTCATGCTACAGTATTCTTTATTAACGAGAACTTTGCAGCGAGCTGATATTGATCTAAACTCTAGTGCAGTGTTTTTCAACCACCGGTCCGGAAGCGGTCCGTGTCTACTCTGCTGCCGATCCGCCAAAATAAATATCAATATCATGCCTCAATTCGATAATGGGCTTTTTATCATAACCCACTTGACTAAACGTGCAGTCGTGCACAATCTTTTTCTCCGTCAGCTAGCAGACAAGTTCATTGCTACAGCACCGACTTGGAAACGAACCCTCGTTTTAATCTTTCACCTAGTTATCACATGTTTTTCTTCAGCGCATTTAATTAGCTCAAGCGCTGCACTGTTAGCACAGTCTGTGCTGTTAGGCTGTGAGCGCGCCGCGAGTAGTTCTCTGCTCACAGATCACTGTTCTAGATAATTCTTTATTCGTTGATCACGTGTGCACTTCCTGTCTTACTGTGTGATCAGTCATGCTCTTTTAGTTTTCGTTCAGTTCAGTTGGCGAAAGGATGTCTTTTTTTGTTCAAAGATATATCCCTGCACGGCGCAGTTTTTAGTTATTTTATTTTTATACCCGAGAAACTTTCAGTTGTTTCTTGCCTTTGAAAGACCTGAATCCCTCGCTATTTTTACCTGATTTACATGCATCTACCTTTCCCTACCTATTTTCCCCTTGGTTTCATATCGCCGTGAGAGTTTTTACTTCGATCAATTAATACATAGTCGTTCTATTTGTTCTTTGGTGATTCTCGGAGGGTCAAGTTCAAGCAGTAAGTGGATGGATCTGCAAAAGGGGAAAGCCCAGGCGCTCCTCCAGGGCCTCGTGTTATAGGCAGGGTCAGTCTATAACATTCACGTAGTATGCTCTCTGCCATTCATGTGGTTTTGTTTTTTTGAAAAACACCTTGGAAGAATCAAATAATACTTGATCATAATAACTCATTTATGACAAGTTGTTGTAGTATTATGTGAAATCTAAGAGTATGTTTAACTGAAAATAAGCAGTGCGATTACCGGAATTTGATTATAAAACGAAAACAAACGAACAGCCAAGTATTTTCCTTTTTTTTCCATAAACACCATTCATGAAAATCAAGTTGATGGTTTTAGCAGTTGCTTGTTGTGTTGTCCACAAACACAATTTCCATATTTAATATTTTTTATTTCGAACGATGTGCAAAACAGCTCAGGCTAAAGTGTTTCAACAAAGCATAAGAATGTTTAAAATTAAGCTGAAAAGCCGCCTATCTTCAAAAAAGTTGGTTTGTTTCCTTTGCGCCGGCTCTGCTTTTATAGTTTTACTTTTAATGTCAAGAAAGGCAAATTAGGCAATTTAAGATTTCAGAGAAGCATTATGGTTCTGAACCTTTTTTATACAGCGACCCACTTTGCAATCCGACATAAACCTTTCCAAAATTATGAATCATTAAACACATGTAAATGCAGTTGCGCATCAAGTGAAGAGCAAAAAAAAAGGTCATCACGTACGCAGATGCCCAAATTTCTGCCAAAATTTAAGTGAAGAGCAAAAACAAAAAAGCAGGTCATCACGTCTGCAGATACCTCTCGCGACCCGAAGGAAAATGCCTGGTGAGTGATTACCCCATGGGGGTCGTGACCCCCAGGTTAAGAACCGCTGCATTATGGTAATAACTATCTTGAAAGTTATGCCACAACGCAATATTTGCAAATAGATTTTTTTGACGTTTGGAACTCCTTCAAAAAGGTCTACACATGCGTGCCTACAAAAGTGGTTCATGTTTGGCGAAGAAGTCGAATTGAAAGCAAAAAATAAAACAAACTTAAAAATTTTTTAAACAGCACCAAAATTGCAATTACTGTATAACAATTTTCCGGGTATGTATGCCCCCAGACCCCCTAGAACCGTTTTTGTGTCTTAAATTGCTTCAAATTAACTCGATCTGCTATTGCCACTGCGCTATTGATTGTAATACTGCAAATCTTGAAGGTTTCTCAAATTAAGCTTGTGGATTTCTTAAATAGAGTGTTTTCGACAATTTCACATGCCTGTTAATCGCTTTTAGTGAAGAGCATGCTTCCTTGAACAGCCGCTAATAGCTACAATTGAAAATAAGATGAAACTACTTAAAACTATCTGCTGGTATTTTCTGTAAACAGCAAACCCACGTGATCAAACAACTGCTCAGTTTTTTTTACCAAGGCCTTGGTTTTAAAAACTACCAAGTTGCCGATTTTTTCTATTTACTTTGGAAGAAAATAGAAATAATCCATATTATGTACCCAATTACCTTTTGGCTCTTTCCCCTGTTTTATATCTTATAATACAGAAAAGAATGCACACTAACGCGTACCCCTTGAAGGTGCGGGGCCCAAGTTGATTAAATCGGTCAAATCGGCTCAAAAACCGTCAAACCGACCGACTGCCCCCATTACACCTCTTAGTCATTGCAAAAATTTGAAAAAAAAACTACGTACAATGAGCCAAAAATTATTTTCAACGAAATATTTGCGCCATGAAACCAAATATTTTGTACAAAAAGAGTAACACATGATAGACGTGTCCTTTCTGCTTCATAATAATATGAAATAAACTGACTCACTTGTAGTAATTCACTCCTTTGATAAAATCATCATCATGATTAAAAAAGCGACCTTCGCTTCTCGCACATTTTACTCTAGGATGAGCGCAAAGATAAAAAAGCATTGCGCCAGATGAGCATTTCTTCGCTCCAATGCCAATGACCTAAAACTAAAAAAGTTAAAACCAACGTCTGGTATCTTTTCCGAGTCATGTGCAAAGGCGATGCGGTAGCACCTTGATTTGACAAGCTTAGTGCGAAAACATTTAAAATAATGCAGAGATGATATACAAAAAAGTGATTGCAGCTTGCAGTTGCCGCTTATTAGCCGATGAAATAGAATGGAGATGTTACACAACACTTTTAAATCCGATGTTTGGTAAGCTGGCTTAAACCAATTTTCTTTCCGTAAAAGTTGATGTTTTTATCTTGAATTCTTTTTCTTTTTTTTGATGCATGGTAGTGAAACTTCATGCTTTAAACAGCTGAAGCCATAAACTGAATATCGGGAAGCCAAACTAGTATTTGAAACTAGTGACGAAGTTGTTAAGGGTTTAATAACTTTGTAAATATGAGACTTCGCTTTGTGATTACACAATGTACCGGTTCTAAAAAAATGTTTACAGCTCGTGGCTAACTCAGAAGAGCTTTTTTTCTCAATTGGTCAATTAGGCAGCAAAGACGACGGAAAGTTGTTTCAGCGTCTTCTGCAGCTCAATGGCATTTCGGTTTCCAAACACTGCAGTGCGACATTGTTCTCCCTAAAGAATTGTTTGTCCAACCATTGTAATACGTCTAATTAAAGATACAGTACTTACCAAATGAACTGGGATCGCATATTACCAACCTCTTTGTGTTGCACCCTAGAAACTGATGAATGTCACCAGGCTAATGCTAACGAACAGAGCAAATCTGTCACATTCTCGGGGTGGTAAAAGGATAGACCATTGGTGCGTGGATTGCCAAGAGCACTTCAACCAAAACTGAATGGTGGATACAAAGTGTCCTTTTCAGGATGCGAAAACAAATCAAATTGGTACCAAAAACCCCACCAGTCGCAACACACTGCTGTGAAATACTGAAGGCTTTACCGCCAGTAAAGTCGGCGTGATTAGACAAGTTGACTTGCCTTTAAACACCAGACCCTTGTTGTACTCCAGGATACTCACTGCAACGATGCAAAAAAGCTACTGCTACTTGGTTTCGCATTAACTGGAGGAATACTAAGCAGGGCACATAACATTAAATTGTCTTCAAATTTTGCTGGTCAATCCTCGTTTGTTTTCGTTATTGAATGGTTTTGTGTGCGGATATCTGAGGTTTCAAAATCATCAATGTCTACAAGACGCCATCCTCGCAAATGCCACCCACGTCAATTCCAACATTCTACCATCCCTGTTTCTATGCTGATGACTTCAACTGTCAGCATACGAACTGGTGCTCAAAATGGTACGAGAGAAAAAAAGTTTGAAACTCACTGTCGTAGAGCATGGAGCATTATTAAAAATTTTACCGGTCACTTAAGATACCCCCTCGTGAGTCTTTATTTCAGCTAATGCCATTGCTTCTCAGCTGGTAAGAAATGGGAAGTACACCACGTGAGACAGCGAGACAACTAGGCTCGTGAGAGAGTAGGTTATTGAACTTTGAAAGATTCCTATACCTGGTGGCTCTTCTTTGACTGGAGAATTCGTCCCAGCTGAATGTGCTGCTACCCTCCAGAAGTTGAAGCCTGGAAAAGTTTCTGGTTCTGACCAATTATGCCTTTAAAACCTTATGCAGCTATTACGACTGTCAGACTACTTTTTGGTAGGTTTTATGTTTTCTCCAATAGGGAAGTTGAAACCATGAAAACAGATATTTATAAAGTGCAATACAACGTCCTGATCAATAAAAACATAAACCAAATAATTTTCAATAATTAAAGACTTATTTCTCAAAAGTTGATATCTCTACTCTTGCTGAATGAGCTTTCGTTTAATGCAACTTCATCAGATTCATCTACGAATACAATCGACTAAGATCGAGAATCTAAACGGATCTAAAAATTTTTTTTAAAAAAGGAGCAGCTAAAAATAATAATTGCTGCTTATCAACTGGCGATTAGCTGATAATAGTAAAATACAATCGACTAAGATCGAGAATCTAAACGGATCTAAAAAATTTAAAAAAAAAAGGAGCAGCTAAAAATAATAATTGCTGCTTATCAACCGGCAATCAGCTGATAATAGTAAAATCCATAGTAACCTACAAGCAAAAATGTAGTATGACGTAACAATGCAATAACAAAACGTTACTAAGGAACAATGACATCAAAAAAAGTTAGGTGAAGGTTAATTGAAGTTGAAATTACCAAGCTATAGACAGGGTTACCATTTCGTGCTTATTTCTAAGATTTGTGCTTATTTTAAAGGGCAATGTCTTAGAAAACGTGAATGTGCTTATTTCTAAGAAACGTGCTTATTTTTGAGTCCCATGATTTTTTTTTTTCTTTCTTGTAAAAAAAGATTAAAAAAACGAACAATATATTAAACAATAAAAAAGCAATCAAGAACTATTACACGTGCAAATAAAAACTTATGACAAAACCAAAACAAAAAAAAAATATATACAAAGGGGCACGTGAAAGGCGATAAAATTGAAAGAACAGAAGAAATAAAGGAAAATCAGGGGTCGAAGGCTGTCCGGAGGCCTGCTGCTGTGATAATCGAAAATGCATTGCCACGGACAATTGCTAGGGCTATCCTCTGGAACAGCCACATAGACTCCCTCTGATCACCCTTTGGCCAGCCAGCAAGCCGCCAATTCGTTGCAGCAGTGAGTTTCCCCTGGGGCCGATGATGCCAGATGTCTCCACTGCAAGAGGCACAAAGTGGAAACAGTCTGACAGAGTGCGGTATTTGGTAACTTTGCACTCTTCGGCCTGCCTTGCAACACTACCAGGATCAGAGGCGCACTTGATCAAGTTTGAACAGGAGAAACTGTCGCTGCAAGTGGCGTCCCAAACAAGTGATTGGCCCGCAGTGAAAGGAAAGATGGTCATTCCATCAGGTCTCCTGCCGTCACCACGATCAAGCCCGACTGGTTCAAGGATGGAAGGGAAACCCACTGCGTCAAGACTACGTTTTATAATGTCGTTAAGCACCGAATGTCGAGGGAAACGGCCGGCGCTGCGCCGGCAAGATAAGGGGTGAAGGCCAAACTCATCCACCACGCCACCGCAACGACAACGATGAACTTCGCAGATGCGTAAGCCTAGGCGCAATGAGAGGCCAATGCGGATGGTATCGTTGTCCAGGAGAGAGCCAGTCGATGGTAGTGGGAGAGCAGAAAGCCAGTCTCCTGAGTGTGGCTGTGATGCTGTTTCAAGGCATGCGAGCTGCCGCTGGTCTAGAGAGCAGCGGAGCTGATCTTTTTTAGCTTGACAGCTAATGTCGTCCCAAAGCCGCTGACTGGAAAAGTTTAATGGGAGTGTTAAACCATTATCCAGCCAGGGCTGCAGAGCCACGTCGTAGGGGCTGTCCAAGAGCAGTTCGGGAAAATGAATAAGAACATCTTGGACAAGCGCCCGACATGAACTCAAGGAGGAGATATAAGCTGGTAAACAAACATCCTCCGGTAGACGAAGGCCAACACCACCTTTTTTGATAGGGAGAGTTGCTTGGGCCCAGCTGACATTATCGAAGCTAATGTTACATATGCTCGCCATCCCCCGCCTGAGTGTGTCCGTGAACTCGGCCAAGATAGAGTGTTCTAAGTAACACGGCGCACTTCGGAGAATAAAAAGCAGCTTGGGCAAAGAGAAGCAACTCTTCAAAAGGTAGAAGGCCGGATGACTGTCAAGCAGTTGCAGTCGGCTAATCATTGTCCTCAAAGTTTCCAACTTGGACTTTAGGGAATGCTGGATCCCGGTGGAAGAAAGAGGGGAGCCCAAAATAGAAGCATTCTCGATCGGAGTTTCCTGAACTTGGCAAAGGCAGTCCTGAATCAGTCTTTTGGCCTTATTGAATTCCAAAGAGGTCAAGTTAACATTGATAACATCGGATTTGTAGGAATTTATTTCTAGACCAAGATTTCGGAGAGTTGAGCTTATTTTTTCCAAGTCAACAGCAACAACTTCAGGAGAACCTCCGAGGGTGGCATCGTCCAAGTACCAAATGTTAAGTGGAGACTGAAGAGAGCGTGCTGCATCATCAATAGCCAGAGCAAACAGCATAGGGCCAAGAGGATCACCTTGTTGGACCCCTGAGGCAGACAGGATGGATGTATCTGAAATAAAAAGGTCAGTAGAAGAAGAATAAGAAAGGCATGCAAGGGGAAACAGGGAAGAAGTTCGCTTGAGACAGGTTTCAAGAAGGTGGTCACGGCGAATGCTGTTAAATGCATTTTTGATGTCCAGTTTCACGATGATGTTTTTTGAGTTTGTGTTACTGGAAAAACATGTAACGGTGTGAACTGCGGCTTCGCAACCACCAGACTCCCCGACGCCAAGTTGGACTGGCGCAGTTCGTCACCGAGTAACTACATCTCCCTCCGGCAGGCAATTTTGGCTGCTAAGCGCCGAAAGACATTGCCAACCGCAATTGGTCTTATGCCTCCATCTTTCTTTTTAAGCGCTGTCAAGCTGGCAGAAAAGAACATTTCTCTAGCGAAAGGTGGAATATCGCCAAGAAGAAAGCGGTTTATGAGATCGGTAATGGCAGAACGAAGGTGATGACCTGCTTCGGCAGTGGCAGGAGAGGTCAGATCTTTCAAATGGCCAGGTCGTAGACCGTCAATGCCGCCACTACTGCTTGCTGGAAAAGATCTTAATGCAAGCATAATTTCTTTCTCCCGTGATTGTTTCTGAAGTTTTGGCGGAAAAAAATGCATTCTGCGGACGTGAAGACCTTTTTTATATTTTGGTTTTCGCCGATTTTTAATGGAAAAACAGGACTCTGTGAAAGTAAAGACCTTTTTTTTGGTCTTCACCGATTTTTAGCGGAAAAACGGCACTCTGTGGACGTGAAGACCTTTATTTTGTTGGCCTGCAACGACTTTTTGTGGTTTCACAATGAAAAGCTTTTGACGTTTTGGTAATCTAACTGCAGCGCGCTTATTTTCTGGTATGGTCCAGTGGTAACCCTGGCCATAGATTAAAAATTGGGAAAGTGATAACAGCTAGATTTAATACCCACAAGTCTTAATGGATATTATTTATGCAGCAGAAAATCACAGAACTAACTGTAGAATCAATCAATAACACAATATTAGATATAACTTAAGGTTGAGAATTAGCGGTGATCTTTTTTGTTGAGTCCATGGGTGATCGTTCGCAATTTGTTGATCCAAAACAGTTCTTTCACTTTGCGATAACTGATGGATTTGTGAAGTTTTTCTATAACGTTGACTTGAAAATCTAGAATGGAATGACCTGGGCTGTTGAAATGTAGACCGATTACGGTGTCCTTGTTTCTGCGAATGTAACCCATGTGTTCTGTGATTCGTGTTTTTAATTTTCTTCCGGTTTCTCCAACATACTGTTTCAGGCATTTTTTGCAGGAAATTAAATAAACAACGTTGCTAGAGTTACAGTTGGCATGGCCGCGAATGTTATGATAAGTTTGTTCTTGATAGAAGTGAAAAGTAGTAGTTTCTTCGGAGTGCTTGCAAGTGGTGCAATTGCGTCTGTGGCAGTGGTAAAACCCAGAAGGTTTGTTATCAGGAGTCAAGGACTTAAGAGATGATGTTACCAAAGTGTCCTTGAGAGTAGGGCGACGTCTGTACGCTGCAACAGGTCTCTCAGGAAAGACTTTTTTCAGGTGAGGCGCAGAAGAAATAAGGTTGTCAAACTTAGCAAAAATGGAGGTAAAATGAGGTAGTTGAGGGCAAAAATTGGTAACAAAAGGGATGGCGTTATTCATTGAGGGCGGAGACGGTGAGAGTAAATGTTTCTAGGTAATAATCTTACTGCATCTATGGTGGAATTAAGGATTCTGGGTTTGTAGTGACGCTGTATCAAATATTCTTTAAGCTTAGCTGTATGCTTTTCGAAATAAGCGTCGGTGGAACAAACCCGTCTGATTCGTAGTGCTAAGCGTTTAGGTATGTTCTTAATAACGTGACGTGGGTGGCAGGAAATAGGAAGAAGATATTGATGGGTATGTGTATATTTTGGTATAAATTTCTGTATCCAACCGATTATTGGTTAAGTGAATGGTGGTGTCTAGGAAGTTTACTTTGTTTTCTGAGAAGTTATGGTGAATTTTATGGTAGGATGGAGATTGTTGGCTGTAGAAACAAGATCTTGCAATGCATCGTTACCATGAGTCCAGATCATCGAAATATCATCGATAAAGCGAAAAATGGCGGAAAGGTTTATAGGTAGCTCTGGAAAGAAGTTTTTGTTCCAGCTTGTGCATAATGATGTTGGCATATTTCGGCGCCATTTTAGATCC